>JAOTRS010000025.1:24418048-24438285 GCA_028565755.1 Dinotopterus cunningtoni
TAATAAAGGAAAAATGCACAGTATAAATCAGAGCTATGTTTATTAGTGAAAGTGAGAGCATTTCCAACCATGTAATGAGAACTCATAGGATTGGGACTAAACTGCTGTGTGTCCATAAGAAAGCCACTTGTTAGTAAGACTCATCAGAAAAAAAGACTTTGGTTTGCTGGGGAGCATAAAGACTGGACTTTCGAACAATGGAAAAGAGTCATATAACCTGATGAGTCCAGATTGACCCTATTCCAGAGCAATGTATGTGTCAATGTATGTGTCAAAGAAGGGAAGCACATGAAGCGATGCATCCATCATGCCTAGTGGTCACTGTACAAGCCTCTGGAGGCAGTGTTATGATCTGGGGTTGCTTCAGGTGCTCAGGTATAGGCTCAACAACATTATGTGGCAAAAAATAAAGTCAGCTGATGACCTGAATGTTCTGAATTTATACTAATTTCACTTATCTCTTCTGCAAAGTCATCTGTGTATTAGATCCTATACCTACACATTTTCTCAAGCAAATGGTACCAGCAATAACGGAACCCCTGTTAAAAATAGTTAACTCCTCACTCAGCAGTGGGTATTTTCCCAAAAATAAAAGGCTTGTGTTACTTGACCTTAGTGCAGCTTTTGACACGATTGATCATAATATTCTTCTTCATACTGTAGGTTAGAAACTGTAGTAGGAAGGGAACAGCCCTATCCTGGCTTAGATTTGACAATTGTTTTTACCTATTTGACTGATCATTATCTGTTTGTAGATTCAAATAGGGACTGTTCTGCATGTTCTCAATAGGAGTTTGGTGTTCCACAGGGTTCAGTTTTAGGTCCACTCCTATTTTTTTCTTACCTGCTTCCTCTAGTCAACATAATTAGTAAGCATGGTATTCATTTTTTTGTTATGCTGTTGACCCACAATTGTATGTCTCAGCAAAGCCAGATAAGAAAAGCCAACTTAAAAAAGTTGAGCAATGTGTCAGTGGCATAAGAGACTGGATGTTTGTTAACTTCCTTCTAATTAATCCTGACAAAACAGAAGTTCTGGTACTTGGTCACCATGTAGCTAGAAGTAAGATTTTTGATCACACAGTATCTCTGTGTATAAACAACCTCCAGTTAGTCCAGTCACAGCAGCGAGAGACCTCACTAGAACCACAAGATATAAGCACATTACTCCTATCTTATCCACACTGCATTGGTTCCCAGTGAAATTTCACATCGATTAAAACACTATCTTTGACCTATAAAGCATTAAATTATCTCACTCCGCAGCATCTGAGTAAACTGCTAGGATGCAGCCTGCTTGTTAGTATCGTGTATTACGAAAACCACCGCAGGGGCAGAGCTTTTTCTAACAAAGCCCAAGGTTATGGAATAGCCTTCCAATTAATATTCGGGACTCTGACACAGACTCCGTGTTCAAGTCTAGGCTAAAAACCTACTTATTTAGGCATTTGCCTTGGGTAAAAGAGCAGATCTGAGGGACTCATGGACGTCTTCCCCACTCTCATTGACCACTCAGGTTTGTTTATGGTAGAGTGACTGGTTGCTTTACATCCCAGGGAGCCCTCATGTCTGTGTTTCCGTCTGGCTCTCCCTTTTATTTATGCTGTCATAGTTAGTCCCTGCTTGCACTCTGCACCTTATACATTATGTGACTGTGACAATACATAACCGTTATCTCTCCTTCTCTTCTCTTCTCTTCTTTCCTCTTCTCTTTCCCTCTCTCTGTCTTTCTTTCTGTTGAGCCACACAACTCACACCTGAGGTGCCAGTAATCCAGTAAACCTGAGGGTCCTGGTGCTCCGCTGGACTTGTCTGACTCGTCCTGGTGCCCCGGTTCTGACTAAAGATCTCGATGCATGGAGGCTCCATGTGGTCTGCTTGGGATGCGTGTGGTGACTGAGGACGGTTCCACTTGACCATGAAGATGGTCCTGGCCTCGACTGGTGCAGAAAGCTGTTCTTTAAGGACTCGTGACAGCAGTCACTCGATAATTCAGGACTGGAATTTTCTACAGTACATTCTATCAGAGCCTCCAATAACGAACTGGACTCCGTATTAACTTAAAGATATCAACTGTTATATTGAACTTCCACCTGCCTAACATACAGTATGACTGCACAAAAATTCTTGCTATCTGTTATTGGACGAGGTTGTTGAAACAATGGCATGATAAATATAGACCGTAATCAAAGCTAAAGGTGATCCAATGAAATATTAATGTCTGCCACTTTTTTTTTGGCAGGGTAGTGTATGTTTTATCACATGCATTCTCACATGATTTTTTTTTCTGGTATAATCCCTAGTGTGTGGCAAACATCTACAAGATTATTACTTTTTCTTAGATGCCATTTAGTCATACACATAATATCAGGAACAGACTTGGAGCTCTTTAGTGTTTACACAGAATATAAATGTGTTTTGTCCTAAAGGTGTTGCTTCTGAGTGATGGATGCTATTACTTTCGTTATTATTGCTCTCTGAAGTGAGCCAGCACCTCTGCCAGCAGCTTTCAGAAACACATAGCTGAAAGTACATTGTTCAGATACTTCTCAGTCTGCACACACACAAACCTGTCAGTGATAGCGCATGTCCCCAGAAGTAGTTCCGTGTATCGGCCCCATTTCCTCTGCAGCATCACGTCTATGTCCACAGGCTCGTCATCGATGAAAATCTGCTGCATGCACCCGTGAAAGCGTGCCAGCTTGGTCACGCAGCGTGCCGTATTGTTGGTCTTAGGACAGCCTGAGCCAAAATCAAGACCAGTCATTTGACTTACGCGCTGCTAGCTCATTAAAATACATATATGTTACTGTCATGACTTACCGCCAAAGAAGTAGGTGTTTCCAGTGCGAATCGCGAACGGGTTGGTGATCTTTAAAGGCGAGCTCTCATCCTCGTCAATGGTGACCGAGAGCAAGTTGTCTCTGGCGGCAAGATCCACTGTGTGCCAGAAGCCATCGTTTAAACGATATCCTAAGGAGAAACAACACTAAGTGAAACAGTGGAGTAATGGTTTATTAGTGGTTGGTGATGAACACACACATTTTATTTGATTTTAACTTTTTGAGATTTTTTTTCCCTAAAAAACGTCCAACAAGGTTCTCTGTTAGGTCTATACAATTCTTTAGACATACAGGTATATGTAGTTTGCAAGCATAACTTTGGTACCATAGCAATGTGAATCTTTCTTTAATGGATCCTTTTTTATCAAAATATTCTGAGCCTAGAACTTTAAAACCAAAAAACTGCATTTAGGAGCCTAGTTAGGAGCATCTCCAACAGCAAAAGAAAAATTTTAAAAATAACCTGCTAACCTGATGAGACACTTGCTAGCTGACTGCCTTACTGTCAATATCCTTACCAGGAAAATAATGTCAAAGTACATTACTCCAGTCTTATTCTATTTACAGTGTCTGGCAAGTAGTAGATAAACTTTAGTGTCTTGCTTTAATGCCCTAAATAGTTTAGCTTTGATATAAGTATATCCTGAGGCGGTATAACCCATCCTGAGTAGACCTGCTGTTAATCTTGGATAGCTCACAGCTCAGCCAAAGAAATACCTTTTTTTATAACAATGATCCTCAACCCCGAATGTTCTGTAGAGAAATCCAACCTCTAGGTGCGTTCTCAAGTCCTTTCTTTTAGTCCCACACAAACCACAAACACACAAAGCCAAAAACCTCCAACAATTATAAAATATGTAACCTACTAAACTTTACACACTGACAAAAACAACTAGCATGATTTGTCTCATGAAGAGTCTCCTTAGAGCCTTTAAATTATGACAGTTAATTGGAAACTGGGGCCTCGCATGTTAGAACGATCAGTGGTCAAATGTGAATGTTACCTGCAGCAAAGCGGAGTCTCTTGTTCCCTGGCTGTGTGAGCGTGATGTTAACTTGTCCCTCACTCAATCCAAGCTCCAGAGAGCCCAGATCATCAGCAAACCTGGTGAACATTAGCAATCCAGTGTAATCCCAAGACCGGAACTTGAACTTGACCGCCAGTCGGCTCTTTCGGAAGAACCCAGGCACCTGGAGGTAGTTGTTGGGCCCCGCGAAGGACATAGGTCTCCAAAGGAGGTCACGGCATGTGTAATGCATCTTTTTCTATAAATAAAGAAAAGGGTTTAAGACATGGGACATGTTTTAACAATTAGTCACCCCAGCACCACCAAGTTGCCACTGTTGGGCCCGTTGGGCAAGGCCCTTAACCCTCAACTTTTCAGGGGTTTAATGAGACAAAATGTTAGTCGCTCTGGATAAGGTAGTCTTCTAAATGCCATAAAAATCCATATCCTGCCAATTTGGGAGGATAAATTACCATCTACAGTAGCTCAATTGTATCATTAATGACCTTGAGATAACTACATACTGGTATAGAATAGTACCTTTTTGGGAGCAAAGCGTACATCAGGATCTTGGTACTGGGTCTTGTAAATGACGTTGACTCCATTGATGAAGACGTTCTCCAAGCAGCCGCGGAAGTTGAATTTACCTGGGAGATGAGGTGAGTCTTTTTCGATCACACCGCCAACATATATCTGAAGACAAAATGGATAAAAAATTTAGCCTAGTTCCAGTACTAGTGACACTTATTTGAACAAAAGGTTTTACGTGTCAGTGTTTCACCTGAAATTTCCACCGCACACCAGCAGAGGTCCCCATCATCAGGATACTAAACTACTTGTGATTTATCAGAATTTTCACTTAATACTTTTGTATTATTTGTTCATTCACTCCAAGGTTTCATAAACTCTTTGTCTACTTTGTGATCGTATTTCTGGACCCTAATATTTTGTGTCTGGTTTTTCAAGGTTCCGATACTGTACTTCTGTTTTGTTTCCCTATTGATGTGGCTGTGAACTCACCTGCTTGTCCAGGTCCAGGTATTTAAACTCTCCATTGAGGATGACTCTCTCAGTCTGGCTGTCCAGAGTGAAGTTGAGCTCTCGGCCATAGCGTTTTATGGTCACATAGTGCCAGTGCTGTGTGTCTAGAAGATTCCCCAGCCTCAATGTGGTCATGCCGTCCACTTTGTGCACTGTGCTGCCTCCTGTAAGAGCAGACAGTGAAATCATCACAAAAGATTATAAAACTCATATACATATGCCTGTTGCCATCGATCTTTATTTACCCAGACTGATATGCAGGTAGAGTCGTCCAGTTTTCAGCTCAAGCATGATTGAATCTCCCTGGATGCCCTCGCTGTACAGTAGCACACCATCTTTCTCAAGCGTCTTAAAGTTCAAAGCATAGTGGTCTTGCAAGGTTCTTACACTCCCGCCAGGGAACGAGTATGCCACCATGTCGTCCCCCTCAAAATACATCACGTATGAGTCTAGAAGCCAGAAAGGCAATCAGATAGAAGAAACTGTATCAAAAACTACATTGAATCACTGAATGTCATCTTTTGTAGCCATGTAGCCCCCTTTACCATAAGGACAGCCATAGACCTCGAGCCGTACACCAATCTTCCCACCATTTTCTGTGTTCCAGCCCATAGGTAGGAGGCGAAGGTGTTTAGCGGTAAAAGCATAATGAAACACATTTCTCTTCACCTGGTAGTAGTTCCAGTTTCCAGGCAATGTCTGAGAGAGAAAAAGGAAGGACCACTTATTTCTTGAACAAGCATATGGTTTACAACAAATCTGGTGATGCATTGCATGCATTGTTGGTGATGCATTTGTATTTCATCGAATAAGAGACATCAAATATAAAGGTAAAGAATAGTTTGTCTGCAAAAGAGATCTGGGTCCAAATGGACTGTATATCGAGACTTACAGTACTGTACCAGTTCCAAAGTTGGGACACATCAGTTAAAAGTTTGGATTTATTTTCTACCTTCTAGAACAATACTGGATTTTTCAAAACTATTAAATAACACATATGGCATTATGTAATTAAGTAACAACAACAGTCTGATAATATTATAAGACACAGAGGTCAGCTGTTCTGGAATACAGTAGTTCTTGCAAGAGCAGTATTGTCAAGTGCATTTGCAAAACCCTTCAAGCATTTATGGCAGACGTCCTTACAGAGAGCAACTTACATTTAACCTTAAGGGCCCAACAGAGGCAACTTGGTGATGCTGGGGTTTGAACCTGAAACTTCTGTTCAGTAGACCAATGCCCAAGGCACTGAGCTATCCCTGCCCATAAAGAAGCTGGCTCTCATGAAGACCATGTCAGGAAAGCAAGTCCAAACTTTTGACTTGTAGTATACTCTAATCCTAACCCTTATCCTCTCAGTTCCAGCCTTTGAGAAAAGCAACTGAGGGCCCATGTAGAGGTCTCCACTGTAAATACCAGTTTATAGTAGATACACTATATGGCCAAATGTTGACCAACACCTAGCCATCACACTCATATGTGTTTGTTAAACATCCCATTCCAGGTGTGTTCCTCTATTGGTGTTATAACCACCACTGTTCTGAGAAGGCTTTCCAAAAAGCACAGATGTTAGGGAAGGAGGTTTGAGATGAAGTTCCAGTTCATCCCAAAGGTGTTCAGTGGGGTTGAGTTTAGTTAGGGTTTTGTGCTCTCAAGTTTGTCCACTCCAAACGTAACACATCAAGTCTTCATGGAGTTTGCTTTATGCATAGGAGCACTGTTATGCTGAAACAGTTTTATCCTAAGCCCCCTAGTTCAAGTGAAGGGAAACTGTTATATTTGTGTGTCAAATCACAATGCAAACTAATTATGGTATGTTAATTATAATCTTGAACATAATAGGGGGAAAATCATTATCTTAACCTAGGGATCTATTTGTAACAATTACAAAGGCACCACAACAAATTTTGTGTATTGCCTTGGGTTAATCTTAAGCAAAGCCAAATGGCTATGAGCAACTATATAGTTGGAAGGAAAACCTTCAGGCCCACTGCACCCTATAATACCATTTAAGATGACAAAAGGCTCCAACTCTGTTACACACAAAAAATGAACATTGACAAATTTTGACTTACCATGTTTCCTCCTTTCATGGTGTAAGGAGTCCATGCATCAAACCGGTCTCCATAGAGGAGCATGTACTTGGTCACCCAGTCGTGAGAGTTGAAGGTACCCTGTGTGGCAATCGCGACAATGCGATACTTTCTACCCAGATTGATTTGTAGCCATGGCTGTGCATCTCCAGGGGCTGGAGACCAGCCACTGCTCCCTAAAGACACATATAGGTTAAATGTATTATGCCATTTCACTTTTTGGCTCACACATGCTATTGGCAAGATGTGGGGTACATAATGTAATTAGCTTCTAATGTGGCAACTTACCATGGAGTTTGGCAAAATGAGCAGAGTACAGAAAATTGTATCTGGAGGAGGCCCAAAAAGAGGAGGCATAGAGTGGTGAAATAATTGGATCTAAACATGGTCCTGAAAAGAGACAGAGAGATAGAGAGAGAAAATATTACAAGAGATTAAAACATTGACATGGCATTAGACATCAATTGCTGAATTGAAAAATAAACTTGATAACATTAGATTGATAATCCTCAGGGAAACGAAAATGTCCAGCAGTTATGGGTATATAATGTATTGAACATAAAGGCATCATTATTGTGCAGAGATAAATGCTTGAATGAGCATACTGGACATGGTAACATTTAAAAGATTAATTATACAGAAAATGATTAGATAACTATGTGAAAAGGTAACGGTGAAGAAGGTGGTGCATCATGAATGGGTGGATGGATGGATGGATGGATGGATGGATGGATGGATGGAGTAGACAAATTGATGGAATGACAAATACATATGTAGACATACTTAGATGGAGAGGTAGATAAAAGAGGATGAATTGATGGACTGGCAAAAAATAGGCAAATTGATAGAGGAGTAAGAGGATATGTATAGAGATGCATAAATGGAGAGGTAGATAAGTGAGGATGGATGGATGGATGGATGGATGGATGGATGGAGACTAAACAGGCAAATGGGTAATGAATACATGAACAGGTGGATAAATATGGATGGATGGATGGATGGATGGATGGATGGATGGATGGATGGATATTGCACATATTTTTGATGCACAGTGGGGAAAACATTTAACTGTTCATGAGGTAGATTCCCTGGGGGATGAAACTGTTCTTGTGCCTGAATGTCCTGGTGCTCTATAGCGCCGCTCAATCAGCAAAAGTTCAAAAAGATGATGGCTTGGATGTGAGGGGTCCAAAGTGATATTATGAGCCCTTTTTTTCTCTCTGGTCATATACAGTTCTTAAAGGATGGGCAGGGGAGCACCAATAATCCTTTCAGCAGTGCAAACCGTCCTTTGTAACCTTCTGATGCCTGATTTTGTAGCTGAGCCAAACCAGACAGTTATTGAAGTGCACAGGACATATTCAATGATAGCAAATATAACCTCTGTTGGGCCTTTTTAACAATGGAGTCAATGTTATTGTCCCACTTCAGGTCCTGAGGAATGGTGGTGCCCAGGAACCAGAATGACTCCACTGCTGCCACAGTGCTGTTCATGCTGGTAAGTGAGGGATGTGCAAGCAGTTTCTCCTGAAGTGCACAATCATCTTAATTTTTTCAGCATCTTCAACTCCAGGTTGTTGTGACTGCACCTTGCATCTATATGCAGACTCGGCACCATGCTGGATGAGGCTGATGACTATAGTATTGTCCGCAAATTTCAGGAGCTTGACAGTGGGCTCTGTAGAGGTGCAGTTATTGTTATAGCAGGAGAAGGGCAGTGGGGAATAAACGCATCCCTGGGGCCAGCAGTGTTGATGGTGTGGCTGTTTGAAGTTGTTGCCTTTCTGTCAGAAAGCTGGTGATCCACTGACAGATAGAGAGAGCTGAGTTAGTTTGGTCTGGAGCAGTGCTGGGATTATTATATTAAAAGCCAAACTGAAGTCCATTCTTTGCATAAGACCCTGACTTGTCTAGATGTTGCCAGATGAAGTGCAGTCCCATGTTGACTGCATCATCCAGAGACCAGTTATGTCCTTCAGATAGCCTGAATAAGATGATCATTATTATTACATTATTTGTTAATTGTTTTAAGTATAAGAGTTAATTTGCAATTTACTGTTGCTTGCAGTAGATTTTCTTGCACAAATGCTTTTGATGTTGTTGGACTATTTCCTGGTTAGGCTGCCTGAGCTGCATTAGCTGCACTGCTCTGTAATGCTGACTGAATGCTAATGCTTTTCCCTTTACTGGACAGTAATGGAGGAAGATAAATCCAGACAGGCTGTGGCACACCCTTCTTAGGATTAAAGCTGTACGTGATGAAATGTTGCTATTACCACATCAAGTAAACGACCTACTTTTTGTCATAACATGCCGAAATGAATCTAACTTCTATCACAAATCACTCCTCACCTCACACAGGGACCCTAGTAAGTTTGTCTAAGGCAGTCAAATTCCCATTTTCATTTCAACCCATTTTCATCCATCTGTATTACAGACAATAATGTTAACACCCAAATGTCCTGCCCTTTTCTGTATTACAGTAGAGGTGCCTGTGTATGTGTGTGCAGTAATTTAGGAACTGTTCCTTTTGCTTTTTCTGTGGGGGCCAATCCTCTCCTAACTTACTGTATATAAATCCCTGTTTCAATTAGAAGCAGCAACAATTCAACCTAATCTAAGCAGACGAGTCTGATAAACTCAACCCTCATTTCCATCACTCCACAGTACTCGTTTATTATGTATGAATAACCAGCATAATATCTGATTAGCAGCCTTATTCTCAATATGGTAGGAATTTAAATAAAGAGATAAAGGAAGACCAACTGAAAACAGACAAAGGAATCGATTAAATAAAGGGATAGGCAGAAGAAGGCTTAAGGTACTGGATGGATGGATGGATGGATGGATGGATGGATGGATGGATGGATGGATGGGCAGGTGAGTAATTGGATGGATGGATGCATGGATGGATGGATGGATGGATGGATGGATGGATGGTTTGATTCATGAATGAACAGAGAGGAATTAAAAAGAAAAATGAACTGACAGATGGAGACATGGATGAGTGGATGGGTTGATGGATAAATGTAAAAATTGACAGACAAACTGCAAACGAAGAGGGAATAAGTCATTAGAGTAGGAAATGATGGATGGATTGATGGATTGATGGATGGATGGATGGATGGATGGCATAGGAATTTCCAGAAAAATGATGGGTGACTAGAAAAGTGTATATCTGCTGAAGCATGTAAAGGTGGGAAGCATGGGTATGGATTAATAAGAAATAGACACATAGTCAAATGCATGGATGGATGGATGGCTGATAGATGGATGCATGGGTAAAAAAAAGAAAAGGAAATATGTATTCTCTTTGTAGTTTGATGGATGGATGGATGGATGGATGGATGGTTGACATTGATAACTGGATGGCTGGCTCATTGGTTGTTTGTAATACATAGCAAAGTATAAACAGGTGGTGAAAAGTGGATGGACATATAAATAAATGGATGTATGGATGATGGATGGGTCAAACAAAAATGGCTGACAGGTGGAGACATGGATGGGTGGACAGGTTCTGGCTAAGATGGATAAGATGTCTGACTAGACAGGTGGATATGTGATGTTGGGACACATGTTGGATACTGAACAAGGATAAACAGACATATGGATGGAATGGATGTACAGTAAGAAGGATATAAAGGGAATAGATTGACAAATGGATGGACAGTTGGAGAAGTAAATATATGGTGCCAAAGTGTATAAATAGGTTAAATGTCGATGGATGGATGGATGGATGGATGGATGGATGGAAAATTAATTAGTAACGTTCCGCCAGGAACAAGGTGCTACATACAACATACATTAACAACATAAATTAACAAAACTTACTAGCTAAGAGACCCTATTAACTGACTAGCTGAGATAAGACAGATTGACATTTTTAAATGAACAGAAAACTATCCTATTCTAAGTCCTATACAAAAGAGACAACATAAAATGCATTTGCAAATGTGTAAACGAGCGACAAAGTGACAACATGACAACATGAAACGCTTCAATACTTTGTGGTAATGAGGTAATGAGTTAAGGTAGTGGGAGGAGAAACAGTAAACATTCCTTGTAAGTAGCCGAAAAATCAGTAGCATGGATGGATAGATGGATGGATGGATCCAATCTATAAATAAACTGAATGAATGGAATGACCAACAGTAAATGGAACAAGCATACTTATAAACATCTGCTCTCTGTACATAAAATAACTCCACCTAATACCCCTGATGCATATTCCAGTGTCATTATAATAATATAACAATGACAGAGGCCTAAGAGGCCAGAGTTTGTCCTTCAGCAGCAGTCTGAAAGGACAGCAGTGTGTGTGTGTGTGTGTGTGTGTGTGTGTGTGTGTGTGTGCACCCCTTTGCCGCTGAATCACAGCTGATCCATGGTAACCAATTCTTCACGCTGTTGACTTACTGTTGTATTAAACTGAATCAATTATTTATGGGGAGTGTGTCCTTAGGACTCATCTCAGCATCATTAATTAAACCTGAAAAATGGAATAACTCTTGTGACCTTGTGAATATTAATATGCATCTTTTATCCTACATTGCTTACAAGGCTGAATCGTTTCTCAGGTCTTTCTCAGTGGTCCAACTGGCTCTTTGAAGGCTATAGATTTTAATTGATAACCTTTCATTTACTCAGTATCACAGTTTAGAATCTACAGATGATATCAGAAGTCATACATGAAATCAGGAAAAGCGGATCCCACAGCATTTTTGTATAACACTATTCATGTCACAGTGTTGTTGAATTCTTGGTTACGATTGGTATAAATGTGATCTATATCAGCAAATCTGGCAGCAAGACAAATTAAAGATGTATGTTATATTGAGGTGCCCATTTTAGAAGGATATAATTTTTATAACACATATAGACTACAGATTAAAAAATTCTTTACTGTGGATATGGATAGATGGTTGGATGAAGAGACAAATAGATGGATTTATGGAGGGACAGATAGATGAATGGAGGACTGGATGGCTTTATGGGTGGATAGATGCATGGGTGACTTTATGGATGGATGGATGGATGGATGGATGGATGGATGGATGGATGGGCCAATTTATGGCTTTATGGAGAGACAGATAGATAGGTGGATGGATGCATCAGTGACTTTATAGACAGCTTTATGGATGGATGGATGGATGGATGGATGGATGGATGGATAAATGGCTGGCTCAATGACTTTAAGAAGGGGTGGCTTTATGAATGGCTGGATGAATGGGATGGATGATAGGTTTATTGATGGATGGATAGGCTTGTGGATGAATGAATGGATGGATAGATGGCTGGCTCAGGGATATTATGAATGGGTGGCTTTATTTATGGCTGGATGAATTGGATGGATGATAGGTTTATGGATGGATGAATGAATGGATGGATGGATAGGCTTATGGATGGATGAATGTATGGATAGATGACTGGCTCAAGGACTTTATGAATGGGTGGCTTTATGGATGGCTGGATGAATCGATACTCTATTTAAAATGCACATGAAACAAGAAGGAGTAACTTGATCTGTAAGCATATTAGCTATCATGCTATGCAAACCAATACTGTATGTATGGTGCACGCACACACACACACACACACACACACACACAAATTGCATACTAAAAGAAAGCTCCCCCACTTTCTCCCTTTCTCTGCCTCTCCTAGTTCACAGAAGGGCGTCGTCTTTCTTTCAGCTTCTAAAATTATTCACCCTCCCATCCTCCCTGCCTCCCTGTCTTATCTCATTCCCTCCCTGTGTGTGTGTGAGTGTGTGTGTATGCGTCCTGCCTTCATGATTTCTTTGGCTCTCACAGTCAAAGCCAAGGGGATTGGATAACAGCTGGTGTGAAGGAGAATCCTGCATCCTACACTGTGCTGACAGAGCATGTGCAAGCTCACACATACCACACACACACACACACACACACACAAGCACACACCCTCACTGTTCCAGGCTGATGCAGCACTTTTGCTCTTTGAGTGTGCGTCTGCAGAGCACATTAGCTTCCTCACATGAACTCACAGAAGAGCTTCTTTAAGGCGAGCAGGCTTATCCCTGGCAGGATGTCAGAGGTGTATGGTTTCTTTGGAAGTATCACATGGGTGAGCCAAGTTAGCAGTTGCATCAGGATTTGATGCAGATTTTTTCTGGGACATGATTATGAATAATTCAGAAGAGCATCAGCCAGAATGAAGCGTACTGTATAGAAAGACAAAAAGGGCTCTATCTATGGATATATATATAAATATCACACTTTCCACACAGGTGCACAGACACACACGCCATGATTCTCACCCATTCTTCGAATGTATTCACATTGTCACACCCTGCTTAGGTCTTTATGTCTCAGAAACACATGCACACACAAACAGACCAGCACACAAACACATCCCTAATTCCCACCACGGCCCAACACCTCTCTTCCCTCTGACGGAGCGTATAATAGATGCAGCTCTGTTACCAACAAAAACACCATCATCCATGTTGGTTCTGGTAAGGTTTTTTTTGTTTTTGAGATTTACCTACAACTGATACAAACCATAACATAAAAGGCAGAAAGCATTGAATGTCATGACATTTGATAAAAGGTAGACTAATACATAGCCAAATGTTTGCGGACACCTCATCTTCATCATCATCATCATCATCATCATCACACCCACACCCATTTAGTTCCTATTTTAGCCTTCACTCTTCTAGAAAGGCTTTGCACTAAATCTTGGATCGTGGCTGTGGGGATTTATGATCATTCAGTTACAAGAGCATTACTGAGCCCAGGCACTAAAGTTGGGATGTACAGTAGAGGAGACTCCGGTTCCAATTCATCCCAAAGATCTTCAGTAGGGTTGAGGTCTCCAAACCTATTGCTTAGCTATTAGATGTTGCTTAGATGTTTGCACATAAACCAAGGAAAATAAATGTAGCAGAAATGATGATAATGCTGTATAGGAAACTATATTATAATGCAAATTCTTGAAAGGTTTATAGTACAACATTGTGGGAACTTTATCGTACTGTAATAGTGTGATAACTGGTGGAGTGTTGGATGCAGGGATGCCATAATATTGTGTGTAAACACATAACATGTGAATGAAAACGGAAGAACTTGCAACAATGCAATGATGTAATGGAATAAGTTACTCGAATGAAATAGATAATGTGTTCTGTACAAATTACTTTTTTTTTTTTTTTTCATTGACCTCGCTTTGTGTACTAGCGTATTGTAATGCTGGACCACGTTAGGGATCAGGGGTAGCTCAGTGGTTTAGTCATTGGACTGTGGTTTGGAAGGTCGCAGGTTCAAACCGCATGACCACCAAGTTACCGCTGTTGGGCCCTTCAGCAGGGCCCTTAACCCTCAACTGCTCAGATGTATAATGAGATAAAAATGTAAGTCGCTCTCGATAAGGGTGTCTGCCAAATACCTGGATGTAAATTTGGGTTCCAATGAAGGGAGGTTCTGTATAATGCTATAGCATTCAAATACATTCTTTGTGTTTCAGAAAGAGTCCCATAAGTGTGTAATGGTCAGATGTCCACATAGATTTGCCCATAAAGTGTATGTTATCTAAGAGATAAAACCCAAGATGCTCGAAATGTTTTAGTGCTTGTATGACAGCTACTTGACCTGATTTACGAATTCACAAATCATGACAGGATTGTTTCAGTCACTTTTAATTCAAATACTAAATCTATGAAACCTAATCTGTGAGAGCAGATTGTGTCATCCCTCTACAATGGATTTATTCATTTGGCATCTTGTTACCAGCGGTATGGTGGCGTAGTGGTTAGCACTATCGCCTCACACCTCCAGGGATCCTTGCCTTGGGGTCTGTGTGCATGGAGTTTGCATGTTCTCCCCATGCTTGAGGGGTTTCCTCCGGGTCCGGGCAGATTAGGTTAATCGGTGTTCCCAAATTGCCCGTAGTTGTGTGACTGCGCATGTGAATGACCTACCATGGACATAAAATGGGAATAAATACAATAGTAATCACCATTGGCCTCCGCAGTCCCTAGTTGGACTACAGAGGATCCTGGATGGATGGATCTCATTACTGTTTTCCTATTTCCACTGAACGACACTCTCAAATGTTAGCAACTATAATAATCCTAAAACGATGGCCTTTTTATTTTTGGACTGAAGCTAAGAAATTAATAAGGATAAGCTTAAGTTAAGCTTCATGCAAAGCATGTACCTAAATCATCTAATATTTGTCTTCAAAGATATGTCTTAGATGCATCACAATATTTGTACATGAACATAGCAGAACATAGTAGTAAAAATTATGGATGCAGGGACACCAACAATATTGTGTATAAACATACAACATACAAACATACAAATGACAATATAGAAGAACTTGCAAAGTACTGTAATGATGTAATGGAATGACATACTGAAATGAAACAGACAATGTGTTCTGTATGAATTACAAAATATAAATTTTTTTGGTCCAAATATTTCACATGGTATCTAATATCTAGAGGTGTGCATTGCACCTGTTATCTTTAGCATAAGTGTGTTATTTTGTTAATTTCTTTGCTTTCGTTTAATTGGTTGAGCGTGCAAGGTGAGTGCTTAAATAGAATTTTGTCATTTGGCATTTTGTTGTTTGGATACACCTTCTAGTTTTTGCCTCGTTCAGTTTGAATGATCAGCTAGACAGGCAAACAGCTATAAGAAATCAATGATGATTATATTAACCCTGAACAAGTGGTGCTGTACACTGTTCAAATATTGCTGCGCAAGAGTTTGTTATGTAGATGTTTATTATGTTTCTGATATAGTCTATAGTTAAGAATCCAGATTAATCTAAAGCCAACGTGACTCATATATAATGTTTATTATCTTTACGACTATTTATATTTCTTAAGTTCAGGTTAAGAAAGAGAGAAGAGTTATAACAAAATTTCAACAATATAGTGAATAGAAATTATTTTAGTATTCATTCAAAATAAAATGATGGATATTTATGAGAAGAAAAAAAACCTTCACTCAGCTCCAGGGTCAATGGTTCATTCCTGAGCTTGGGCTACTTTCTGCATGTTCTTTCCTGGGTTTTCAGGTTTCCTTCCAAAAACAAACTGTATCTTTAGGTAGACTGTCTGCTCTAAATGGCCCTATATTGTGAATGAGTTTGGTGGAGTGGCATCGCCACCACATGCCCAGTGTTCCCTGAGATTCATCACAAACAGGAACAGGATAAAGTCCTCTTTTTGATGAATGAAATGAATGAGACATGAACAAATTAACTTGCACAGCAATGTTACTGTAAGGTGCACGATTGCTCAGCAGTTAGCACTGTCCGGTTTTAATTCCTGGGTTGGGTGTTTGAATCCCGGCTGTAAACTGTGTGCATGTTCCCCCCCTTTGTATTGTGTTTCCTCCAGGTTTCCACAGACATGCATTGTAGGCTCAATGACATTTCAAAATTGCTCATAGTGTATGATTTGTGTGTGTGTGGGTGCGTGTGTGGTGGCACGGTGGCTTGGTGGTAAGCACTGTTGCCTTGCACCTCCAGGGTCTGGGTTCGATTCCTGCTTCGGGGTCTGTGTGTATGGAGTTTGCATGTGTGGGTTTCCTCTGGGTACTTCGGTTTCCTCCCACAGTCCAAAGACATGCAGATTAGGCTAATTTGATAATCACAAATTAATGTGTGGATGAGCGTGTGTTTGGGCTCTGCAATGGATTCGCACCCCACGCACCCAAGGGTGTACCCCGCCTTGTGCCCTAAGTCTCCTGGGCTAGGCTCTAGGCCCCCTGCAATCCTGTAAACAGGATTAAGCGGTATAGACGATGAGTAAGTGATTGGAGTTTGATTACAACGGCCATAAAAATGAGAAAAAATATAATGGTCCCTATTTGGACTACAGAGGTTCCTAGATGGATGGATGGATGGCTGGATGGCTGTGCGTGTGTGCGTGTGTGTGTGTGTGTGTGTGTGTGTGTGTGTGTGTAATGCAATGGGTTGGCATCGAACCCAGGGTGTTTCCAGGTCTTGTGACAGGCGTTATGAAAATGTGAATGAATGAATGACATTGGACATTCTGACATTGGACCAGGCACTGCTGTGATGTATGTGATAACGCCACTCCCCTACACACCTCACACTGACACACACACGCACTTAAAAAAATGACACTGTCATTATGATGTCAGTGCTAAATTACAGCTATCTGCACCGTTTCTAGCATTACTGTGCATGCAAAGTTTGCAGTGAGCATATCCCTCTGCATTGCACGTCATGCACACGCACGAGCGGACAGGGGACAGGTGATGCCGCGCGCTCGGCATTAACACGCAATTATATAAAAGCTAAAAAAAAATAAAACGGACCATATTTGTGATTTTGCATGTTTTAGGGCTGGAGATAGCTGTTTATTTGTTTGCATGAATGCACAGTGTCCTTCCTGGTGTAGGATGCGCTCTGAGTAAAGTTGCGTGCGGGCGCGAGGAAGCACCGCAATGCAGAAAAGAGCACCGCGCGCGCCCCACCGCAGGACAGTTCTCTCGCGCGCGCTCTCTCTCTCTCTCTCTCTCTCTCTATATATATATATATACTTTTCAGCAAAACCATTATCATATATTAAAATAAAAGACATTAACTTTTTTTTTTTTTTTTGCATTAATGAAAATGAATACTCCACTTCATGTATATATATATATTCACACTGTAATTCTTGTCAAGCATTTTTTTTTTCAAGCATCTTCCTCACCTCTAAGCCGTGCACCGCGTTTAGAAAGCTTTAAGGTAATCTTACGTGCTGAGCAGCGATGCAGCGCGACTAACAGCAGAAGGCCAGGAAGGAGGAACCGCAGGTTTCTGAGCTCCATCATCATCATCATCTTCTTCTTCTTCTTCCTCTCCTGCTGCACTGGGGGTCGGGTTCCCCGCCGATCAGATCATCAGTGTGCCCACACCTCCCCGGGGGATGATAGCGGGGCCGGAGCGGGGATCGGGTCTCTTCACGCCGCTCCGCTTTCTCGGGAAGTTAGTTCACCTCGCGCTCCTCCAGGTGCTGCGCCGGCCGGCCGCGTCCACGCTGCTGATGCTGCGACTTAGCGGGAGCGCGCGCACAGTCACACTGTAATACAGTACACTGTACAGTGTAACACCAGGGCTGGGAAAGTGGAGAGAACCGAGCAGAGCACAGAGCTGTGTAAACCCGGAGCTGTGTTAAAACACACACACACACACAGAATAAAATAATATACATTTATTTATCTGTCTGTCTGTGTGCTGAATTAACTGTTAGTTAACTTGCACTAAGTAAATTATCTATCTATCTATCTGTCTAAGTGCTGAATTAACTGTAGTCTTCAGTTAACTTTCACATAAAGTTTACCTATGTATGTATGTATGTATATCTATCTATCTATAGCACAGCACCTGTATCAGAGTTTGCATGGTAGGTATCAGCACCTTGATATGCCACACCTGTAATGTGAGATGTTTTATCTCGGCAAAGGAGAAGTGCTCACTAACACAGATTTACCTGTGAACAATATTTGAGAGTAATGGGTCTTTTGTGTATGTAGAAAATGTTACATATCTTTGAGATTAGCTCATGAAAAATGGGAGCAAAAATAAAAGTGTTGCGTTTATATTTTTGTTTAGTGTATATATGTATGTACTGTATGTATGTATATGTATCTGTCTGTCTGTCTGTCTGTCAGTCAGTCTATCTATATGGACAAAAGTATTTGGCCAAACCTGCATGTCATGACATTGAATCCAAATACATATACTGCAATATGCAGTTTGTCCCCTTTTTGCAGCTATAACAGCTTCCACTCTTCGTGGAAGGCTGTCCACAATATTTTGGAGTGTTTCTGTGGGAATTCGTGCCCATTCATTCTGTAGAGCTTTTATGAGGTCAGGCGCCGATGTAGGACAAGAAGGCCTGGCTCTCAATCTCATTTCCAGTTCATCCAAAAGGTGCTCTGTCGAGTTGAGGTCAGGAGTCTGTGCAGGCCTGTCAAGTTCTTCCACACCATGGAACCCCTCAAACCATGTCTTTATAGTTTTTGCTTTGTGCACTGGAGCACAGTCATGTTGGAATAGTAAAGGGTCTTCCCCAAACTGTTGCCATATACAGTAGTTGGAAGCATAGCATTGTCCAAGATGTCTTGGTATGATGAAGCATTACGATTGCCCTTAACTGGGGACAAGGGGACTGAGTTAATTCCATCAGTGCTTTATCATACAGTCCGCACAGTTGATGGAGGTGTACGAATCCATCAACTGCCCAGACTGCATGATGAAGCACTGAGGGACGTTGATAGAGGTGTTTGAATCCATCATTTCCTAACTGGCAAACCATTGTTTCTACAACTTCATGGTGAATTTCAGGAGGTCCACTCCCACCTATTTCCTGTCACAATTCATAGAAAGAATGTAAAGGTATACGTAATCTACATATAATTTGTGCTTGGCAGAGTAGATTGGACTATAAGTGCTGACACTGCTTATAAGAAGGGCCAAAGTCATCCCTGTTTCCCGAAGAGGCTGTGGTGTTTAATGTGTGCACATCACTTCTGTGTGGGTGTTTTACCAGCTAATGCTGTGTGTGTGCTGGGGAAGATGACATCAGTGCATGAACAATGAGCAATCCGGTAGCCATTGTGGATATTAACCTTCACCCTATACATCACATACTGGCTGGAAAGAAAAACCAGATTCAGTGACAGATTGGTACACCTGCTGGACTAAGTAGCATCACAGGAATTCTAGGAATTCTTACAACTAATATTAGACTGTATATGATAGCAGTAATGACCTCCATCTGTTCAACCAGAATCAGGATTAGAACCTACTTGAACTATGCACATGATTATAGTAGTAGTAGTAGTAGTAGTAGTAGACATGAATTTTCTTATGACGGCATCTCCGACTGTGTTCCAACGTTGCATAAAAAGAGCAGCAGAAAGTATTTCAGTTTGTCCATGACCATATTATATAAACAGATTTGGCTTTAGGAAGTGGGTTTGTAGGGCAGACAGAGTGCGTGGCATGGGCGCAGGGCGAGACTTGGCATCCAGCTCGGATTTGTACTGCATTTTAATCAGTTCAAGTTGAAGCTTTTTAAGCTTCATAAGCCACAGCTCATGTATTCCTCCATATTCCAACAAAGAGAGAGTGGGTTGGGTTTAAGGGATTTATCTTATTTCATAAAGACATTGTTACTTCTTCGAAAAAAAAATCAATAAATAAAATTCTGAATGCAATCACATGATTTATGGTTTTAATCT
>JAOTRS010000025.1:24453266-24468907 GCA_028565755.1 Dinotopterus cunningtoni
AAAATACGGTAATTTCACCTTATTTATATCCCATTGAGAAACTTATAAGGTGAAATTACAGTATTTTAGATGTTTTTGTATAAATATTAATTTCTTTACATATACTTTTTGACAATCTACAAAACCTAACATACTTATCTCCCTTCTACTGTAAAAATGTAATTTCTTAATATCCTTCTGTTTTACTTTTTTATCGTAGGATTAAACAAATTCTGCATATTACATTTACTTAGATATCTCGCTTTTTCTTTCTACTGAAAGAACTGAAAAAAATTCACACCGATTGTCATGCATCAACATTATACTTTACTTTCCTCTATGATTCACCATCTTCACCGTTGTCATCATATCAGCCATCACAAAAATAACACAACTTTTTCCACCTATCTAAGCGTGATGTCTCGGTCAGCAGAAACCCGACAGCATGCCGGTTCCGTGTCCTACAGACCCCAGACTCATGCTGTCATCAGGTTCCACTTCACAGTTTCAAATAACCATGACTGCAGGGCACCAGTCGCAGCACGCTGTTTGCTTTAGCATAGCTTCAATAACGTTCAAGCAACACTCGGATAATAAAACATAGCATGTCTTTATTCTTTTTGACACCTCGGCGATTGACGCCTAAACCAACAGAACGTCACATATTTTAAACATGCATGCAGATTCGAAGATTGAAATGCAAAACTGTAATAAAAGTTTCGTTTTGGATGCATCTGTGGGTCAAGGCTTACTTTTTAAAATACAGTAAAATATGCACAGAATGCTGACAACAGTGTAAAAAGGTAGTTTACCCTCATGACCACATGGCTTAACTGGAAAAGGCTGCAGCTCACCAGAAATTATGGCACCTCATAGGGCCAGTCCGGGAAAAGATCGAAATTTAAGATTTGATCGACAGTTTTTACTGAATGTGTATCGCTTTTGCACCAATGTAGAGTCGGAAAAACATAATACCCACCATCATTAATTGGGAAGCATCTATGTTTAGAAGAGGCATTTCCACTCAATGACTCCATTGCTGTTTAGCTTATTGAATTTCAGTAAAGCTACCCTAAGCAAGGAAGCAGTAGGCAAAGCCAGGGACAATTATTTGAAGATAGTCCGTCTTGTGCCCAAAGTCTCCTGGGGTAGCCCTTTACGACCCTGTAACAGGATAAGTTTTATAGAAGATGAAGATAGAGAGGGGAGTAGATTGGTTTTGATTCGCTTTGGGTCTGTGTGTGTGGAATTTACATGTTCTCCCCGTATTTGGTGGGTTTCCTCCCACAGTCTAAAGACATGCAGATTAGTCTAATTGGCATTCCCAAATTTCCCGTAGTTTTTGTGTATACCCTGCAATGGATTGGCACCCTGTCCCGGATGTACCCTGCCTCATGCACTAAGTCTTGCTGTGACCCTGCACAAAGAATAAGCGATATAGAAGATGAATGAATGAATGAATGAATGAATAATATCATGTTAAATAATATGTCATGAATGCCTTTGTAGCTACACACTGACGTTTTTATAGAGTTTATTTACATTAATGGGTATTCTGCATTTAGCTAGCTATACAATGTTAATCAGATCTTAGTGTAGGTGGTATTAGCTAGCTAACAGTCAGGGAGACTTTGAGCTTCATTGCAAGAAGCCAACTTTGCCGTCATTAACTAATAGACATAAAGAGTAAAATTAGATTAGCTAAATTTGAGCCAACAGTGCCACAGCACCTCTTTTAAACACAGGGCACTGAACAAAACTCTAAATGATGTCTGGAGAACTTCTCCTATGAAGGATGTACACTTGTGGGGCACTGTTTCAGAAGGGTCAAATTATTGGGCGGCATCAAGCAAAGAAAACAACTAAGGAGATTGTTGAAATGACTGGAATCGTTAAAACCTGGAAGGATAGTGCTGAACTGGCAAGTCTGAAGAAGAAATATAGTGATCAGAGATCATTTAAACGCTCGCTTTGTGAAAAGAACAACAGTAGAAATCTGAGCTGTGTTTAAAAGTGGAAGTAGAAGCATTTCCATACATCACAATGTGATGAGAACTCACTGGATTGGGAACTAAACAGGTTTATGCCAATTAGAAAATTGTTAGTGAGACCCATCAGAAAAAAAGGCTTCAATTTGCTAGTGAGTATAAAGATTGGACTTTTTTTTCAATTGCTCAGGTCTAGGCTCAGCAACGTTATGTGGCAATAAAATGAAATCAGCTGACGACCTGAATGTACTGAATGACCAGGTTATCACATCCTTGTAGTTTGTCTTCCCCTGGTTGCACGGCCATATTCCAGGACTCAGATTGTGAAAAAGTGGATCTGGGAGCATGAGGAATCATTTTCACACATGAAAGGTGGTGAAAATGAAATCTTAGAGCGTGCATCTTTTTTTAGCCAGGCAGTGTTTATGTATTGTGTGACGAATGTTATGTAGCCAATGGGAGTCCGATGAAACTAGACTTGCCTAGTCTTGTTTTTATCAAGAATCAGTTTAAATCAGTAAATTGAAAACAGAAACTCGAATTCAGATCTTATGAACCACGGTGAAAAACAAGTTAAAAATGTTCATGGAATTATATTCCAGGAACTGCGATTGGCTGTGTTTTCTTTCAGAAACGAAACCTTCTTGAGAAACTGGTACGAATTTAATGGCGGAAATATAAAAGAAGCCCCGAGAATGTTACAATCTTGTTCTTAACCCTAACCATAAACCGTCGTAATGTTTCACGACAACAGACTCAAACAGGCTCAAATTTTGTAACTGTGAGACCATGTTGGTGGCAAAGTTCCTGAGTTTCCGAACGACTTCGGTGCCTCACGCAAAGGACATCAAATCGCTGATCCCCACCTTTAAACGCTGTAAGAACCGGAACGGTCAAGTCCAATTATAAATTACATCTACGTAAAACCAGACGCTAATTGCCGTTTATTTTAGGTTTAACAGCTGAGTGTTTGTTCTTCTCGCTGCTCCCTCCACCTTCGCAACAGAACCAGAGGACCGCTTGCGACCAGACGCAGATTTTCATGACAGAGTGTATAATCCTTTATGAAATCTGTAAACACGTGCGCATAAAAGAAACAGGGCGCTGGCACACACTGTGAAGTTCCATACTCTGTCACATAAACAAAAACGAGCATGTAGACTAAACTCATGCGGCTCGTCTGGCATGTGAGCAGGCGGATCGAGATGCTGGATGTAGACGGAGGATGCGTGAGAACTGTAAATATCAGCGCGAGGGCATGTTTTCATATCCTGACGGGGACCGAAATGTCCTTGCAAGGACGGGAGTCTTGACGGACATTCGGCTGGTCATCACCGTTTATTTCAAGAAGAGAAGGAAAAATCATACATTTTGGTTACTGAGGTTGAGGTTAAGATTAGCTTGAGCTTTTTTGAGATTTAGCATTAAGTGTGGCATAGTGCAAATTAGCTACGGTAATTAATAATAAGGTTTGTTGAAGATGTCTTAGAATGATAGTATGATAAATGTGTGTGTGTGGGGGGGGGGGTGTACTTGAACACTGAGGCTTTCTGGATGAGTTGTGTTTGTCTAGTGGCCAGCGCAGTAACTCAATACGGCTGTGGATCAGAGAGGCACCACAGTGTTCCTTTAATCCTCGAGCTCCAACTAAAGGTCACGAGATGAAACCTAGCTAAAGCTTTCGAACAGAGCCTCATTTACACGCCTAATGCGAAGAGAACAGAGATGCCAGTTCTCACAAACAGTTCAGGATCTTCCTGGTTTGAATCATTTTCCTGCTTATCAGACTTGTGCCTGTGTCGGACGCATATGTGTGTGTGTGTGTTTGTGTGTGTGTGTGTGCGTGTGTGTGTGGCCCCCTCTCCTTCCTGGTTATTGTCGTGACTTCGATGCTCGAACTCGATAACAACTCCAATCTTTTCATTTGTCTTAACCGTGATTTATGCTTCTTTTAGTTTTTCTTTCTGCTTCATTCCCAGCTGATCTTTATCCCCTCTACGGCCCCCGAATCACATCTTCAGATCCTTTTTTTTTTTTCTTTTTCTTTTTTTTCAAAGACGAGTTCAGCAGCCAGCAATCAAACAAATGCAGTTTTTCTTAAATCTGCCGTGACATGTTTTGCCGCTTTTGGTGTTCGCTTTCGGTTTTTGCCAACAGAGCTAGGGATCTCCTCTAACTAAACAGCACTGGAGTAAAACTGTAAATCCATCTTGTAAACACCAACCACAAACTACATCGACTTGCTCTTTACACACAAGGACGAACTTGCCGTAATGTTACATAAGCAGACATCTTAGATCTTAGATAACCACCATCCCTTTATGTATTTATTTATGTATTTATTTATTTATTAATTTAGTATTGATGTATACTGAATCATGATTCTTTTGAACCTGGTACTTTTCAATGACCTTGAAATCGAACTTGCAGCTTTAGTGGATTCTAACGGCACAGTTTCCCTCACTCGCTTCTTTTCTATACGGCTTATCCTGTACAGGATCACACGAGGCCTGGAGCTTATCAAAAGCTGACCCATCGCATGGTACAGGCATGCACACGCTCACACACTCATTCACACACTACGGACAATTTGGAAACGCCGATTAGCCCAAAGGTAACCCATCAAGCAGGGGGGAGAACATGCAAATCTGAAGATGGGACAACCCTGGAAGAGGGAGGTTTTTTAGTCATTTGATCCGCCCAAGGCACTTTGGGTAACAGATACTCCCCACCCTGGAGATCTGTCTTTTCTGTGGCAGTTACTTAAGGAGTCGGGTTGCCAGCTCGACGCCTGATTGTCATTCACACACTGTGAACCATTTTAAAACGCCAATTAGCCTAATATGCATGTCATGACTGTGGGTTACCTTAAGGAAACCCACTAAGCACAGGGAGAACATGAACGCTGGGCCACACTGAAAGTCCACAGTACTAATCATTACACCACCGGTGGCACAATTTACTATCTAATTATTTTTAAGAACAGTATGTTTTTTTTCTCCATGAATAAAGATCTTTGCTCTACTATCTTGGCTTCCTTTTTTATTCATAGTAAAAATTAATAAAAATGTCAGCACACTGTAATGCTATACTGTATATACCTGATATAATGCTAAGCATGTAATGTGTGTGTGTGTGTGTGTGTGTGTGTGTGTGTGTGTGTGTGTATACACCTGCTGGGTCAGAGGTAGCTCAGTGGTTAAGGCATTGGACTAGTGATGGGTCGTTCATGAACGATTCGTTCTTTTTGAACGCATCTTTAACATGACTCAGATGAACGAGTATCTCGGAAAGTGATTTGTTCATTTTCTATTGGGTGCATGCGCAAGGCATCACAAAACCTCCATATGTTACAGTATATACAAGAAACAGAAATGAGTAGTTACCTTTGAGTCTTTTCGGTCCTGAGTCGTTCGTCCCTTTGTCACGTGACTCCCATAGACGCTATGCAGTGCAATAGATTCAAAAGAACGAACGACTCAGACTGGAAGATATGAGAGGTGAGCTACTCATTCTGTTTATTATAATATGTCTTTAACTGTATTGTAATATTTTCATTACTGGAACTACAGCCAAAATTTGTGTATGTAGACGTATTGGGGGTCTTTTTTATTGAAAATGCAACATTTTATTTTATTTCTGATCAAAAGAACGAAATGAGCTAAATGATTTTTAAAAAGATTCATTCATTTTGATGGACGAGATTCAAAGAACCGAGTCACTAAAATGATTCAAACTTTCCATCACTACATTGGACTACAGTTTGGATGGTCTCAGGTTCAAACCTACCAACGACCACCAAGTCGCCACTATTGGGCCCTTGAGCAAGGCCCTCAACTGCTCAGATGTGTAATGAGATCAAATGTAAGTTGTTCTGGAGAAGGGCGTCTGGTAAATGTAAATTATGTTAATTCAGATGTGATCAGATTAATTCGATGTCACGTGCAACAATTAATTGATCAAACGTATTACATTTCAGATGACCTCTGTGATTATTGGGAAAAAAATATCTTCAATTGCGTTCCTCAAGGTTTTGTTCAGACTTTTGTTTTTTTCTTCTCAATTTTGCCTTTTTGGTTCATTCTGAGTTCTCCGCTTTCATCCCACCTCTTGAAAAACCATGCCAGTGCCAGTAAGTAGGCTGGCTATGCTAATGTCTGGAGGAGTGTGTGAATAAGTGTGTGAATGATGCCCTGTGATGGAATGTGGTGTTCCAACTTCACGCCCAGCATTCCCGGCTATAGACTTCAGATCTACTATGTCCAGGACAAAGTGCTTACTGATGATGTGTGACGGATGAATGATTGAACTGTTCTCTTATTCATCAAAAAGGAAGCACGGTCAGATCAAGCACTTAAACAGAACCACATTTACACTTCAAACACGAGGAAAACAAGTATTCCAGAAGCACAATGACTCACACAAGAGACATCCTCCTTTCTCATGGAGAATTCTGGATATTCCCAGTTGGAATCATTTTCTTAATGTTTGATTTTTACAGTAAGTAGCTCCAAGGACTTTTGACTCAGCCTGCTGGGAGTTTGTGGAAATGCTGGACATCCGGTGCCATCTGAAATGTAATCAGGAGCTTGTTGAGCAAACACACACACACACACACACACACATATATATATACTGTGTTCCATGGAACAGCCTGGTCAGCTGCCAAAGTGCTCCAAAATTCTCCATCAAACCTCCCCAGTAGTGTGAGTGAAATTCTTCACTGAATCCTAACTGTGATGTAACATCTGTCGTTCTGTTTCTGTCTTCCAAACACACACTCGCACACACACAGTGATCCAGAGGTTTGGCAGCGGTTTGTGAGTTCGGAGTACTTTCACACAGTCTACAGGCTAAAAATAGAGCGAGGCCTCGGGAGGCACGCCCACGCCCGCTTAACCCTTAATGAGCAGTCCAACTGACTCTGAACAGTGTGTGTAAGGTCTGAACTTCAGCTCTGTCACACATATGCACACACACACACACACACATGCACACACATAGATACTGTGTTTATGTCTGTTTCAGTGCACATACTGTATAAGGATATCTAAACTGTCTAGAAGTAATAAGTAGCCTAACTGATAAAGCATTACTTGCAATAAACATAATACAAAATACCAAACGGCCCTTGGTGGAAGTGTACTGTATATACAATCAAAACACAGAGGCGGGAAACGTCCATGTATGGAAACTTATCAGGCATTTCTCACCTGTTTTCAGGCTTTTCTTAACCGGAGTTCTGTCTTATAAAAAAAAAAAAAAAATTAAAAAAAAAAGGGAAAGATATACTTATGTAAGATTGTTAATTCAGGATGACATCATAAATATCTAATGATATAAAAGTTACTACACAACTTAGAGCTGAAGAACGATAGGCTAGGCTATTAAATGCATTAGAAACTAAGTATGAAACATTTTGGAAGATGTTTTGATGAAAAATAAAAATTTTATTATATCATATTATATTACAGTTCCATCCTAGTAATCTGATTGGATGAGTGGTGATAATAGAGCATAACAGCACTGGGAAGTTGAACTATATTTACAGTAGCATTAAAAGGTTTGGACACACCTTTTAATTCAATTTCCGGATTTTTTATTCTTTTTACACTGTAAAACAATGCTGAAATATACAAAATACTGAATATGATATATAATACAATACTGAAATATTGTCCAAAATACACAATAATCTCATTTGAACAGTTGATATTGAGATGTATCTGCTACTTATGCTCTGTAAATCCTTCATAACGGATCTAATCGGTTTGTTAATTGGTGATAACTCTAAATGAACTTCTCCTCTGCAGCAGAGGTAAGTTTTGGTCTTGCGCCCCTGTGAAGGTCTTCATGAGAGACAGTTTCATCATGGAGCTTGATGGGTTTTGCAAATGCACTCGACACAATACTGTTCTTGTAGGAACTGTTCCAGAACAGCCGACCTTTATGTCTTAAAATAACAACTGACTGTTGCTGTTACTTAATAACCTAATTCCATGTGTGTTATTTCAAGGTTTTCATTCCAGCACTGCTTTGGAATGTAGAAGATAAATCCAAACCTGTGTCCAAACTTTTGGCTGGTACTGTAGCACTCAGCATCACAGGTGCTAACAATCACTAATTGCACTGTCAGTCTGTAGTACTGATTAGAGAGAGAGAGCAGAATCCAAAAATCATAATTTGTTGACAGTAAATGGTGTTTTGGAACTGTTTTAGGAAAGAATACAGCTGCTGTAAGATAAGTGATAATGTAAAACAACTTAAAAATATAATAATCTACGATATTCTTAAGTTAGCACCTACAATACGGTAATAGTTTTTAAGAAGCTATAATAAAACTAAATTAAAACTGATTAGATATGATTAAACTTGATATAATGTTGCACTTACTGTATAAACAATCTGCTTTATGATCAATGTGTAATATCATTATTATAAATGTTTTACAAATGTTGTTTATTTAGTGATATTAGTTTTGTTGTTAAATGTGCATTAGGTAAGATTAATTATTAATCATTAATTATTAGTCAAGGTTAGGACTCTAATGTTTAAGCTTCAGCCCTGGAACTCAAAGAGTGTGTCCCTCATAGAGTTTGTCTAGAGTTAGAATGCTAACTAGAGTTAACATTAGTGAAGATGACATCATGACATCGCTTTCAGATGAGGTCGGCCACTTGAAAGTTGAGTTATAGCGCTATAAACAAGTCAGCTCATAATGATTATGAGGAGTTTCACGAGTGCCTTTGTTAATGTCCTGTTCTTTATAATGAGATCTCCTGGGTTGAAAAACACCAGTAACAAAAAAAAGTTAGAAATGTTGGCTGAAGAAAAGTTATATCACTATTTATATATCCATGAGTGCCTCAGCCACCCAGCTTCAGCGATTCATCAGTAATAAATGACTGCATATTGGAAGGGTTTATTCTAGTTTTACTGTGTCTCTTGTTCAGTTTTTTTAAAGCATATTGTGGGTTTTTGCTCAGGCAAAGTGAAGGGGTAGAGCATACTGGTTGAGAGCAAGTCGTTTCGAGAGCATAATGCCATTTTCCAAATGTGTTTTCTCAGACACAAAAATATATACACTCATTTGTACAGGTAATTCACTCAAAAGAGGCCTGGTATATTCTGTACTAACCCTCACAGCGTACAATGTGCTCCTCAGTATATGGAGTTTCGAACACCCAGGATGCCCTTGAGTCGCACCGATAAGGTAGATACCAGACAGCCATCGTGCCGTTCGACGCCGCTTCACGCAGTCACTCCACTTCTGATCAGGATGGTGTTGTACAGTAATGAGGAGCGCGCCCTCATAGTGCAAACCAAATGGGTCACCAATTCGTTTAAGCGATGTCTGAGTGAATTTAGAAAGAAATATGGTGTTCCTGAAGTACCCTCAAAGATTGTTATTCAGGGGTTGGTAAGGAAACGGTATAGAAGATTCAATTAAATTTAATTCAATTTTATTTGTATAGCACTTTTAACAATTGTCATTGTCGCAAAGCAGCTTTAAATTAATTCAATTAATTTTATTTGTATAGTGCTTTTAACAACTGTCCTTATTGCAAAGCAGCTTTACACAACCAAAATTATGAAAAATGTATATGAATCAAATTATTAGATAGTCCCTTATGAGCAAGCCGAGGGCGACGGTGGCAAGGAAAAACTCCCTGACATGGCAATAGGAAGAAACCTTCAAAGGAACCAGACTCAACAGGGAACCCATCCTCATTTGGGTTAAACTGGATTGCAGGAATCATTTTGCAGACATACTGTGTGTTAGGCGGCTGGAAGTTCATGCTGGAAGTCTCTAAGTTAATATGGAGTCCAATTCGTTATTAGAGGCTCAGGTAGAATGCAGGAAATTCCAGTCCTGACTATGGAGCAACAAGTCCTCAGAGAACAGCTGTCTGCATCAGTCTCAAGCAGACCACACAGGGCATCCATGCAGCTAGATCTTCAACTAGAAGCAAGGCATCAGGATGAGTCAGGCAAGACAGGCCCAGAGGGCAGAGGGGGTCTGGCAGCTCAGGAACGACATGTGTCGCTCGACAGAGAGACGGTGAGAGGGAGTAAGAGAAGAGAAAAGAAGAGAAAAGAAGAGAAGGAGAGATAACAGTTATGTATGGTCACAGTCACATAATGTATAAGGTGAATTTATATTTAGTGCAGAGTGCAAGCAGGGACTCGGGCAGGACTAACTATGACAGCATAACTAAAAGGGAGTCAGAAGGAAACACAGACATGAGGGCTCCCTGATATGTAAAGCACTTTACCGTCAACACCGTCAACTCTCATGAGTGTGGGGAAGACAGCATCTAAACATACCAGTTCACCATAATATTCTATGTCCATGAGCCCCCGAGATCTGCTCCTTTACCTAAGGTAAATATATTCATAAAATGCTTGGCTAAAAAAAAAGCTGAATAACCAGACAGCAAGGCATTACAATAGTCCAACTTAGAGGTGATAAAAGCATGAACTAATTTTTCCTTATTCCTTATCTTCGCAATATTTCTAAGATGAACGAATGCTATCCTGGTAATGTGATCTACATGAGCTTCAAATGAAAGACTAGAATCAATAATCACACCAAGGTCTCTTACTGTTGCACTGGATGGAACAGAAAGGCCACTCAAAGTTACAGTATGATCAAAAAGCTTGCTTCTAGCTGCATGTGGTCCTATGACCAGAACGTCTCTCTTGTCAAGATTGAGCAGAAGGTATTTAATTAACATTCACTATCTTATGTCCTTCACACATTGCTCAACTTTATTAAGCTGTTTTTTTTCTGAGACATATTACTGTGTGTCATCAGGATAACAGTGAAAGCTAAAAATCATGCTTACAAATTATGTTGCACAGAGGAAGCATGTAAAGAGAAAAAAGCAGTGGGCCTAAAACCGAACCCTGTGGAACACCAAACTTCACTTGAGAACAGGCAGAATAGTCATTATTTAAATCTACAAACTGAAAACGATCAGTTAAATAGGATCTAAGCCAGGAGGGGAAAGTTCCCTTAATTCATACTAGCTTTTCTAATCTGTGAAGGAGAATACTATGATCAATGGTGTCAAAACTGCACTGAGGTCAAGTAGCACAAGCAAAAAGATGCAACTCTGATCAGAGGCCAATAGGAGGTCATTTACTACTTTAAACAAGTGCTGTCTCTGTGCTGTGATGAGGCTTAAATCCTGACTGATACATTTTGCGTATACTATTCCTATTTCCTAATTCATTATTCTTAACAGGGGTTCTGTTATTGCTGGTACTATCTGCTCGAGAAAATGTGTCTGTGTAGAATCTAATACACAGGTTGTTGATTTTGCAGAAGAGATTAGTGAATTTTTTAAAATTCTGTTTAAGTGGAATAAAGTATTCTAGGTTCTGATCTGATATTGTTAGTTTATCATCTGCATCAATTAAATTGTCTGGTTTAAAAAGCGTTAATGTTTTGGCTAATATTTATGATTTTGTTATTGAAAAAGTTCATGAAGTCTGTTCATGAAGTATGTTGTTATGAAGATTCCTGCAGTGGTCTTATTTAATTTTAGTTAATTTTGCTACAGTATTAAATAAAATTCTAGGATTATTTTTGTTATTTTTCTATGAGTGGAGAGATACATTGGTCTAGCAACCCCAAAAGCTTTTTTATAGTTAATGATGCTCTCCTTCCATGCTATTTGAAATACTAACAATTAAGTTTGACGCCATTTACGTTTTAGTTTTTGAGCAGTCTTTTTTAAAGTGTGCGTGTGTGTGACCATTATACTTTACAGAATCAAAAGAAAATTATTGAAATATGTAAGAAATGTGATAAATGTATATGAATAAAAATGATCAAATTGTCCCTGAAGCGCAAGGAAAAACTCCCTGAGATGGCAATAGCAAGAAACCTTGATAGAAACCAGACTCAACAGGGAACCCATCCTCATTTGGGTGATACTGGATAGCAGGAATTGTTTTGCAGTCATACTGTGAGTTGGGCAGCTGGAAGTTATATAACAGATGATGTCTTCAAGTTAATGTGGAGTCCAGTTTGTTACTGAAGGCTCAGGTAGAATGTTGGAAATTCCAGTCCTGACTATGGAGCAATTGCAGTCCTCAGAGAACAGCTGTCTGCAGCCGAGGCCAGCCGAAGATGAATGAATGAATGAATGAATTAAATTTTTTCAGTCAGTCTCATAAGGTCGTCACCCAGACATCCTTGTTCCCTGCTTTTCATTTACTCCTCAGTCTAACTCATCCCATACTATCTCAACTAGATTTAGATGAACTGGTGATTGTGGAGGCCAGGTCACCTGATGCAGCACTCCATCACTCTCCTTCTTAGACAAGTAGATCTTCCATAACCTGGAGGTGTGTTGGGGTCATTGTCCTGTTGGAAAACAACTAAGTCCCACTAAGTGCAAAACAGATGGTGCTACTGGTTAAGTGTGCCCACAATTTTGACTAAGTCACCAACAGCGTCAACAGCAAAGCACCCCCAAACAATCACACCTCATCCTCTATGCTTCACAGTGGCATCCACACATTCAGGAACCATCTGTTCATCCTCTCTCTGTCTAACAAAGACACAGCATTTAGAACCGAAAATCTCAAACCAGACTGTAAAGGACAGGTTTCCACTGATCTAATGTCCATTTCTTGTGTTGCTTGGCCCAAGCAAGTCTCTTCTGCTTCTTTTTCCTTCGAAGTAATGGTTACTTTGCTGTAGTTTGACCATGACTGCCTGACTCATGCAGTGTCCTCTTTAAACAGTGGATGAAATATGTCTGCTGCTTGAACTCCGAGACGCATTTGGGCTCTACTCTGAGGAGCTGTGGTTTTGGTGGTTTCTGTGGCTGGTCATTCAAATAAACTCATCCTTTGCAGCAGAGGTAGCTTTTGGTCTTTTTTGGGACACACCTCATAAAAGCCAGTTTCATCATCACATTTGATGATTTTGCCAACTGCACTTGGGGATACATTCCAACTCTTGAGATTTTTCGGTTTGACTGACCGCCAGTTCTTGAAGTAATGATGGATTGTCTTTTCTCTTTATTTTGTTTCTTGCCATAATATAGATTTGTACAGTAGTTGTAGGAGCACTAATAGGGCTATTGACTTTGTACCCACCCTACCTTTGAACAAGAGAACTGACAGTCTAAAGCACATTAAGAAGGCAAAAAATGTCACAAACTAACTCTAGACCAGACACACCTGTGAATTATAGTATATATTTCATATTATAATTATATAGTTATACATTATAATATACTTTAAGAAGCTATTGATTATAATTCCACACAAAGTCATGTGGTCAAAGTCAAAAAAAGATGAAAGAAGCTGCTTCTTCAGTCTCTGGATGTCACAGGACAATTCTCTCTCTGTTTCTCTTGCTCTGTCTGTCTTGCTGTATTTCTCTTTCTGTCTCTCTCTTTCTGTGCCTTTATCTCTCTGCTTCTGTCTGTCTGTCTTATTCTCTCAAACATTCTGTCTCGCTCTCACCTTTTGTCTCTCATTCCATGTCTCTCTCTCTCTCTCTCTCTCTTTTGTCTTTTTCTCTCTTCTTCTGTCTTGCTCTCTTTGACTTAGATGTTGTTTGGTCTTCCACCCTGAATACGAAATACCATCATGAGCTGTGTGTGTGTGTGTGTGTGTGTGTGTGTGTGTGTGTGTGTGTCTCCATGTGTGTGAGTGTTTCCTCTTCATTACTGCTCTGACTCTGATGCATGATATCGATAAGCGCACTGATGTTTTGTCTCAATGTCCTTTGTATTTCTTTCAGAATGTTAGTTTTCCCCTCATGCAGACTGTGTCGCGGCAGCAATCCATCAGCTGATGGCTATCTGCCTGTCTTGTGAGTCAGAGTCTCAGATCTTTTTTTTTTTTAAATCCTCCACCCCATAAATGAATATAAAAACTGGTGTGTGCGTCAGTATTCCTGAATTTTCCTATTTCCTTTTGACTTCTCTGTACTTCAGTCAGAAATAATTAAGGAAGCTTTAAAAAGTGTTGACTTGTTTCCTTGCACCCTTGAGAGTTCTACTTCACTATTTAGCTTTTTTTTTTTTTCCTCCTAAGAGTATAATGTAGTATGACCTCTTTTTTATGAAAATTTTCTCAAAAAAGCTTCCAAAGCTACAGAAGCTTAATGGATTTAGTTACTGTTTAATAAATCACAGAGACATTATAATTAAAATACTGAAATCCCACTCAGGTCTATCTCTGACATATCTTAACAAGTTTACTAACCATTAACTAGTCAGGTAGCTAACGTAGTTAACGTTGATTGCAGAGAAAATCATGAGTGTTATGCCTTTATAAATGAACAGTTTGACAGCAAAATGAGATAATTCTATCATAATTGAGAAAATGAGTTTTTCGAAGGAAGAGCAAGAAGTATTGCGAAATGAAAGAGAGTATTTTTGGATGTTTTCTTCGGGTCACAATTGTAATAAAAAGCCCAAAAGTGAACATGAATGTTAATATTGTTTGAGTTATAAAAGTGTAAAAGTTGTGTGATTTTGCAAAATGCTACAACTCCATCTTCCACAGTTTTTCCATGATGCTCTCATTGCTTTCCACATTGCTTTCATTGCGATTTTGAAGTGAGTCAAACAGAAAGTAGGGGCGGCAAATTAGAACAATGAGAACGGTTTGAGTTTTGCCGCGAAGAAAACCTTTCTAATTACAGAGACTGTTGAAGATCATGAGAAACAATGCAATACAAAACCTCGAGTTCACAGTATTCGCAGCCTCCCCCTTCTACCACTTTGAGTTTCACCTTGTATATGACCACAGCTTCCTATTATAGTGCAGATATGAACCATTTTACCAAGCTTTTACCAAGCTTCCATCCACAGCGCATGCATCTCGTGTCATTTGTGCACAAATTGTTCTTGTATATTTTAACTCTTGTGATGTTATTTCTCTGCTTCACCACAGTGCAACCACAACAGTATCACACAAGTTTATTAAGTGTATAACACATGGTTTTAAAATAACATCCAAATCGCATGATGTCCTGTTTCGCAGAACGTACCTGTCTTTTCTTGCTGCTGGAGTGACTGCAGTGTAAACATCCTTTTATTGGCTTAAACATTCTCCAAAAAAGCTTTGAACAAATTTAAACCACTCACGGTTGCACAAGAAGTATCTTCACTGATCATGTAACAGAAAGAAACAATGCAATGTGTTTGCATAAACATATAGAGATCACTATGTAGAGTACCACAATACGTTGGAACTCGAGGCTGTGAACTCATGGTACATGTATAGGATAGCACAAAGGTTACCAAAGTTCAGCAGATTGCATTCTGTTGCAGAAACTATGGTACAGTACAGACAGTACCATATTATTGTACGTATTATTAACAGTATCAACAAACACTATGGTCTTTAATTAATGTTACATAGATACTATGTTACCATACTAGATAAATATTACCATGTATAAAATATTTTTTACAGTATCCTGTAAAAAATGTTCCATAGTACCACACTACTCTACGTGATATAATGTACCATAAATTTAAATTCTAATTATATGTCACATACACAGTATAATATGTAGTGAAATGCTTACGCTACATATACTCTTGTATCAGAGTACTAATACTTTAGTGCACGTACCATTATACCAGGGGACTAATAATCTAGTACATCTATGGTTGTAACAGAGTACTAATA
>JAOTRS010000025.1:24543751-24556935 GCA_028565755.1 Dinotopterus cunningtoni
TGTGTGTGTGGGGGGTTGGGCGGGGGGGGGGTGTTATTGAGATCTTTTGTTTAAGGTGTTCTATTTCTTATTTATCACAGTGGGAAAAAAACATGAATGTGCACACGAATGTAAGATGCTTGAGAAAGTATCGTAAATGTAAAAACTGTAAATTTAAAACTTTTATGCAACTTATGCAGCGTATTTCATTCTCTTGTTCGGTGTAGGTAAGAAACTGAAACCAATAGAATGGCTTATGACCGGACTCTCACACACCCTGAAATGCTTATCTAAAATGTGACTGTCCCGCTAAACTCACTGGTTATCACATGCAGCACATGGAACAAGGCTGCGTCGATGAATAACACATCACGGCCGCTCATTAGTGAGCAGAGAGGACGGGCGTTTCTTTATAAATATCAGAAATTCTGCATGTTTTAAGAGACGGTCTGTTCCTCTTATCATCCAGAATGCTGAATAGTCACTCACTGTAGGGCTGCTCCGATCGATCAGGAATCAGACGATCATCACTTCATTTTTACAGATCGGTCGGGCGTCTTTCAATTAGCTGATCACGCAAGACGCAAAATTCGTGAGTCTTTTTACTCTCTGCAGAGAAAGGCTCGAGCGCTTCTGCTACAGGTTGTTAAGTGAGGGCCGACTTTAGATTTAGCTGACTTTAGATGAAGCAGACAAGCTTTAGCTGCTTATGGTTAAAATGGTAAAAGCTTTTGGCAAACATTTGCAATCCCCCCCCCCCCCCCCCCCGGGAGACTATGTTTTAGCGATGACATGTCGTGAGCGGCCAGTCGAGAGCTACAACCTATCTGTAAAAATTATGCGATTGTAAAAATCTATCTGTAAGAATCGTCTGCTTTTAACATTGGCATTAAAGTCTGTGTTCTCAAAGTGTCTGCGTCGCTGACTCCTGCTTCCTCTCTGTGTCAGAGACAGATGGCGCCTGGCTATATTTAGACTGACAACCGAGACAAGCAGGCACACGTGAGACAAGAAACCTCATCTTTATTTACCGCTCCGAAGATCCGCTACGTTCACATCATATTAATCTATATAAAACATTTAAGATTTGGGATTCGATCGCATCACGCTTCTCTTCTCTGTCAGGATCGTCACTTATACATGGTATAAATGAAAGAGACGATGTCATCACGGCTGACGACGTCGTAATCCTCGGTAAACACTCATAACCCCGCCTCTTATTGCTAACAGAGCAGGTATTAAGTGTCCAGCCTGATCACATGCATTACTCATCCCGAACAACCTGTTTAGCCGAATTTCAGCTTTCGCGTCATCCGGCACGTCACACACACACACCAAGGCTTTACTGATGCATGTGGGGTTTTTTTTCTTTTTTTTTTTCTTTCTTTTAATCACATCTCACAATAAGAACTTAAACACAACAGAAGCATTTCAGCCTGACATCGGCCTCAAAACATGTACATGCTGTCTTATGCTTCAGTTGATTATGAATATGAAACCACCTTTTTATACTGTATGATATAATATGATGTATGTTCTGAACGGTTATTTTTACACCTTAAGTGTGTTGTGAAAATAACCCAAAGTGTGGTGATGTGGTTGTTGCCCCCGTAGGCCCCACGTCACCAGGTTCAGATTTCAGACCTCTCGCTTTTTTTGGGGGGGCTGGACCCGACCCCAGGTTTTTCAGCTGAGAGCCGGGACGTTTAGATCAGCGTTTTGTTTTGTTTTTCTTTGGAGAAGTCGTAAGGTTTCAGCTGTGCTGCTGTTTATTTCAGTTAATCTCTTCAGACTTTAAGGTCTCGGAGTAATAATGGGTTCGGTACAAAGACGCTTAAATACGAGAGGATAAAACAGAACAAATTTTAAAACAAGGATTTGTGTCTATCATGATGAATCCTGCTCTCTCTCTCTCTCTCTCTCTCTCTCTCTCTCTCTCGGCTCAGTCTTTATTTAGTTATTCCACTCCTTCCCTCTTTTGTGCCTCAGGTATTCCCCCTTTTACTTGTCCTTTTATACTTGTCTCAGCAGAAAGAAATTCTGAAAGAAGAAAAGTAAGAGATTCAGAGATTTGAGAGACATTCTGGCTAAGGGGGAAAGAATTAAAATATTGATATTAAATACTGAACTACTGTATGCTTCGGCTAAAGCAACAAAAAAGGACCCTAAACTTCACTATAGTTTGTGTTTATTAGCAATAATAATTTCACACTTGCAGTACGAGTTGCTTTGCTTTTGAACTTGAACAGGAAAAAAATAAAGACGAATTCAATTTAATAAACTCTGGCTGTAGGATTTATTTTAATTAACTTTTTTAGAAAAGACAAACACCATTTTTTTTAGGCATAATCTCCTTTCTTTTTAGTCTGCTTTTTAGTTTACGTTTTACGGCTGAGCCGTGAGCCAGGAACGCACCGCTGTCTTCACATCTTCATCGGAAGTGAATCGTCACAAGGGGTGACAAGTCCGATGAAGGATGTGAGGATGCTTTAACACCTCAAAACGACAGTGTGGGCAGAAGTGTGCGGACATCCATCGTCATGCGAGATCACGACGCCCTGAAGACGAAATTTTAGGCTTCAGATCTTCAATAAGTGCCTCACTGTAACGAGCACTGTGGATTGTTGAACTTTTTCTCTGATGATGTTCCAATACTTCTGGCCCTTGAGATGAGAATCCCAGAAAACTGTAAGCATGCTTTCGAAACACTGCTGTTTATGCTCTTCAGTCCGAGTTGTTTCGGCAGCAGGTGCACCCTCAGACCACATAATAATAATAATAATAATAATAATAACAATAATAATATCTACTTTAACTTTTTTTTTCTTTTGCCTATTAAGATATGACTATGATGTCATCTTAGATATCTGTACAGCTAGAGATGAGTTGTGATCATTTTAACCGGTTCATTAAATTTTTTTACGTCAAGCCCATTTATTTTTTTTCTGTCTTCCAAATGTCTCCTCCTCAAGCATCGCACTTCTTTTTGAGATTCAAACAGGAAGCGATCAAACGCAGGAAACATCTGGGCAGGAAATCTGTCCTGCGATGTGTTTACAGGTACCGAGATCAGCATAACGAAGTATTCGAACCATAAAGCGCAACCCTGAAATCTCACTTCTACTCCAGGAGCCATAGCAGCGTCAGACGATGACATCACTGTAAATCTAAATTTAGAACACGCAGCACATCTCTGCGACTTCTGCTAAACCGTGCTCTGTGTGGACGTACTGTATCGCTTCACAGGTCAAATCACAGCTGTGTTGGATTTCCCGCAAAGTAATTTGTTGTGTTGTGAAGACACACACACACACACACACACACACACTCCTAAGGAGAAGAGCGCACAGCAGGTAGTAAAAGTGTGATTCTGATTCGTGTCTCTCTCTCTCTCTGTGTCTCTGTCTCGCAGGCTTTTTGCATTGAGCTCGTTCAGGCTGATCTTCCTCCTGGCATCGGGACTGGTGCTGGCGGTCTGCATCGACATGTGGAGGAGCAAGATTTGGCCCAAGATCAGAGGTAGTCACGAATGCTATCAGCCAATCATGAGCAGCCCTGTAGCGTCATCATTAAAATCAACAAACTTTCATTTATAAATTTATCCATAGGCTAAGAGAATTTTGAAACAGGAATAAGATTTCCAGATGATTTTCTCTTCAGGAGGATGTTGGTTGCCATGGTAACAGTGCAGCCACAACGCATACAATGACTGACATTATATAAATCAACTATCTGTACAGGTAGTCCTCGACGAGTTCCATTTCTGGAGCACGTCCATAAGTCGGATTTGTTCTTAAGTCTGACAAAGTGGGACTCGTACGTCTTTGACACGAATATAAAATGTAAAGCATACCAGTCAAACTTGAGTAAATCTCTGTCCACTTTCCCCCACACTGCCATCATGTGGCCAAAAACCGTAACCGCACTTAAGGAAATGAATCTCCACACGTCAAATGTAATTGTTGTCTCTGCGCCTTTAAATCGTGATTTTGTCTCAGAGCTGTTTTCCACTGTATTGGACTGTGAACTCTATTTTGTTGGGGATTTTCCAAAATTAGGATTATTCACATCAGGACAGCTTTACACGACGGACATTTTCTATCATCGTGCTCCAGGACTGATTCATTGAAACCGATGAGGTCGACTCATTTCGCCCGCACACACACACATACAATGTGCAGACTTTGGACATTTTATACATTCACTAACACACTGATAATATTGTGTATAATTATAAATATTGCTATCTGTGGCACTGCAGTGTCTATTTGTTTGTACAATACACGTGAGCTACTTCCGCGATGGAACCGGAAGTAGAACCGCGGTCCGTTCGTATCTGCGGAAATAAAAACTGTTTATGATTGGGTGTTAGTCGCGGACTATCTGTACGTTTTTTTTTTTTTTTTTACTTTTTTTTACTTTTTTTATTGTTGTGTAGCGTGCTACACATGTCTTTTTGAGCAACAAAAACGCACCTTTTGAAAGAATATTCAGATCTAAAAAGTACAAAAAACATTTTTGCTTTTTTTTTTAACCTGCATTAATTCTTTTATTAATTCCTTACGTTCATGTGTCCATCTCTTCACAGTGAAGCGTGTGGATGAGGGTGAAAACGAAAGGTATAGTATTGTGTATATATTATATGTGTGAATATTTAACGAGTGCAGACATCATCAGGTTGCTAAACTAATTGTTTGTTGTGTGTGTGTGTGTGTGTAGTTGGGGTCTGGTGCAGCCCGACACCCTGAGCGTACCAGAGTTGTGCCACTACACGGCCGAGGTTTGGGTGAGCGGAGCCTCGCGTGCCGCCGATGTCATCGAGTATAAACGACACAACCCTGGACAGGTGAGTTTTATACAGCGCGCAGCTCCAGGAATCGTGAACGGGGTTTAGAGCTTTCAGGTTCAAAGAAACAAATCCTGATCTTTTAGAAGAAGAAGAAGGTGGACAAAGATTTTATCATTTCTTCTCATCATCTCAATAAATCATACAGCAGCCTGTGCAGGAAGTAAACGAGACAGTCAGGTTAATCTGTTAAACCTGGTTACGTGTTTATTCACTTGTACACCATCTCTACAGTTCTGTGTGATGGTGTGTGGGCTGTTCTCTCTCCTGGCCACGGTGGGGCGCTACATCCCCGGAGTCGTCCTCTGCTACGGCACTGGTGAGTGAAATCTCTGGAAAAAAACAAACAAAAAAACCCCCCACAGAACTAAGCAGTCAGAAATGGGGCCGTCACCATGGCAACGGAGGTAGTATAAGTACCATAAGGATGATAAGAGACGAACTTCACGTGAAAACGAGTACTACAGTACAGTCGAGTTCAAAAGTTAGCACGCCCTAATGATGAGAAAAATGTAATGAATTAAAACAAAATATTTAATATGCTAGGTTTCACAGATGTCTTAATTATAATACAGTATATATAAAAATGAAGATATGATAATATCTATCAGCTGAAGGGTTCTGACATTTCTAGATGGAAAATGATACCATGACGGGATGCAAACTAAAGTTCTATATGAAGTGCAATCGCAGTACTTACAATAAACTGGTTGTTAATGCCTTTATTCCTTTTCTACTTTTTTATGGTTATGGTGGGTTTGGTTTGAGTTATTAAATTCTATATTTAATAATTTTCTGAAATGTCTATGGATGAAATGACGGAAGCGATACTTACTTATGAATGAAACCTGCACTGAGCAAAATGACTATTAGGAATGAGAATCACCAGGGACGTCCTGATACTATATTATCACGATACCCAGGTGCTGATTCGATTTGTATTGCGATTCTGCTAGTATCATGATTTTATAAATATCCCGATTCGATATAATTTTTTTTTTTTCTAAATTCTAAACAAACTTAATAATAAATTTAACAACTTGAATAATTCACTCCTATCACAGGACGCTGTGCTGTCTGCCAGTGTGTGAATTGTTTAGAGCACACCCCGTGTAGAAGTATAGAGGAACTGTAACATTTTGCCTCCTCAAATGCAAACACATTTTAATTAACAATAATAAAAAAAAATTCTTTTGAACTTATGCGTTTATTGCCACATGAAAGAATTGCTGAAAGTATTTTCCCCTCATCTCTAATATTATAATATCAGGTTAAATTAAAATCTCATCAAATGCAGCTTACATTTAAACGCAACACTGCTTTGTTTGGTCACAGTGTGGGGCATGTTGTTGTGTCCTCTGGCGCTTTATCACCGCCTGTGGCAGCGTGTGTGTGTGAGGCTGGAGCCGGCCCTGCAGTGGCTGGACTTCAGCAACAAAGGCTACATGATGTCCAAACCCATAGACAATCAGTGTGAGTGTGTAAGAAAAGATTCAGTCTGCTCTGGAGCTCCTTCCTGATGGAACTCAACTGACCTTTTGTGTGTGTGTGTGTTTATATACGTATTACAGTCCTTCGTCGACCAATCAGAAGTGGCACCTCGGGTGATATCAGCGACAGCGAAGAGGAGTTAGCCGCCTTCTGCCCTACAGTAAGTACACTTCATAGAAAAAGGGGAAGAGAGACGAAAACGTGATGCAGTGTTTTTTTTTTTTCCTTATTCATTAAGCTTACAAATGGATTTCTGAAGTAGATTCTGTAAATGCATCATTAAAGATCGAGTATTCGAGTACAAGTGATCGTAAAACACAAGTATAAAGGGATATATATTTAAATAAATCTCGTTAGACATTTTATCTGCTGAGTTTCTGTCTTGAGCCATCATAATAGTCACAGTAAAAGTGTCCTTACTGGATGATGTTCTACAGTCACGTGTTTAAAAATACAGCTAATATCTGTTAACATTTGTTTTGTTTTATTTTTATTATTTTTATCCCCCCCGTAGTTTGACGAAGAAGCCGTTGCTAAGGAATTCGCTTTAACCGACTCGGAGCACTCGGATGCAGAGGCCTCGTACACGGAAAACGGCACCTTTAACCTGTCTAGGGGACAGACTCCTCTCACCGAGGGCTCAGAGGGTGAGACGGGCGGCATCCTTCTGTCTGTCTTTGATCTTTCCTTTGATCAGTTTCCTTTGATCTTTTAATTTCTGTTTCGTTTCCTCCCACCAGAACTCGACAGGCACAGTGACCCCGAGGAGTCCTTTGCGCAGGACCTCCCGGACTTCCCGTCTATCAACCCAGACGCCACGCTGATGGAGGACGACGACGACCCGAGCCTCGGGCTGCCCAGCCTGCCCTCGGTGGGCGTCTCCGGCCCCCGCACCTCCGCCTCGTCCGCCTTGCTGGACCTTGACGCGCAGCTGGACTCGGACCAGGACGACCTCGACACCGACCTCTCTCTCGGCGGCCTCAACGTGACCTCCGACCTCGCCGGCGATCTAGCGGGCATCCTGGCCAGCAACATGATCCAGGCGGCTCTCTCGGGCGCCATGCAGGCCCCGCGCGCGTACAGGAAACAGTCGAGCTCGGAGCTGGACTTGGACCTGGACCTGGACCAAGACCAGGATGACTTTGAGATGCTGGACCAGTCCGAGCTCAACCAGATGGATCCTTTAGGAGGCTCGGGGGCGAGAGGGAGCGGCCAGAACAGAACACAGGGCTCGAGCTTTCTGTCCAACTTACTGCGGAAGCCACAGTGAGAGCCGCGTGCGTGTGCGTGTGTGTGTGTGTGTGTGTGTGTGTGTGTGTGGACTCTGAAATATACTTACCTATATCAACACTTTCTACCTGTCCACATACTTTAGAGCATATAGCAAGAGCAAGACTATAAGTCTGCAGTGTGTGTGTGTGTGTTTGTGTATAGGTGTGTGTATTGCAGGGGTCATGAATGTTGTTCTAGGTTTCACTCTCCTGAGTGGCTCCAGTTAATCACTGTGAAGTCTTTTTGTTTTTTGTTTTTGTTTTCTCTGATGTTTCCCGTTTCCCCAGATTTCTTTTGTAGGCACAGCAATAGTACAACGAGGGGCGGAAATAAGAAATATTACAGTAAACCAGCAGCGCAAACGCCAAACCTTCTTACAGCCTCCGAAAAGTAACAAACTGAGCCTTATTATAAAATATATATATATCCTTGTACAGTCAGCATCGTTTAACATCATACACTCACGACGGGACCAATCCACACATTCCTGTAGAGACACCGTAGATCACACGCGCTCTCTCACATACACAAACACGTACACGCGGTCAGGAGTCGTCCAGCAGTTCGTACCGCAACCAGAAACGCTGCTGATTTGATGAGGACTTCTTAAACAGTATGCGTCCTGTTTTTCTAAATCGCTGCACCTTATTCGTTTAAACGTTAATAGAGATTTTTTAAAAATCATTTACGCGTTATGTCTGAGAAGTAGTAGCAGTACAGGCAGATTAATTAATTAAAAATTTTTAATTGTGTTTTATTTTTTTCTATTTATGTTGCTTAATTATTTGGATTTGAACTCATAGAATAGATAGAATGCAAAGCATATCAAGGGCTGGAGGTATGAGTGTATACCGTCTTAAAGGTTGCCCGACCTCTCACACACACACACACACACACACACACACACACACACACACACACACACACACACACACACACGGTACATTTCACTTGTTTAACATCTTATCTGCGCTATTAAAGTCAGCAGAAGCAACGTAACCGACCGAGTTAACGTCAAGATGGTCCGGTTCAGATTTTCTGCAGTGCTGGGGAAAAAAAAAAAAAAGGAAGTTCGAAACTGGCGACGCCTTTATACATCACTCAGCTCTGCTGTTTTTTTAGAAACAGGCTTCACGTGTTCTTTGAACGAATCCCGTAAACGGAGAGACGTAAAAGGACGAGACAGGGTCGGTTTTAAAGCAGGCAGCAACTTAAAACAACCATTTTATCAGGACGACCTGGACAGTAAGGGCAATTAATTGTCCAGTGAGCCGATCACATGGCAGCGGCGTAACTCTTAAAATGATCCAGATACAGGTCGAGAGGTTTAGTTCCTCCTCGGAGTTCAGTGAGCATCGGTTCCACCGGTACAACTACTCACATAATCACGCTTTTACAAACTTGGTGAGCAGAAAAGCATCTCGAACCTGACGACACGTTCCAACCAGGAGAACGAAGAAGAAGAGAACATCGTGGCATTCAGATAAGAACCCGGACAGATGAGAGTAAGAACGCAAAGCCGCGATAATTTGTCTCGAGATACTTGACCCGCAGTCTTAATTAAAACCTCGTGCTGAAATTATTTATTTTAGTTGAATTATGAGATTATTAATTCACAGTAATTATAACTTGGTGTGTGAGTTAGTGTTAATAGGAAGCGGTGTGATGGTGTGCAGTGAAGCTTCGTACGTTTGTTTGCTGTGGAGTTTTTTTTCCTTCAACGATCTGCTTCTGCTTTCTAGTGTAGTTTAACAGTATCATGGAATCCTACTCGACTTTTGGAAATGGAAATTTGCTGATCTTCGCCATAGATGTGTGTACGTACGTGGGGCGTTCAGGTCAAACCAGGACTTTTGATTGTGCAGAATAACACAACACAGAGTTTAAAAACTTTATTTCTCTATATAATCCCGCTATACTAATCTACTTATCCCAGCGTTTCACTAGTGCATCGATATCATCAAGGTAGAAAGTTTTCACAGTACACTAGAGACAGGATCGGTATGAAGCGCTGGCCTCCCGGGAACTCCGTGTGGAAATGGCTTGGCGTGGGCTCCGAGCCGCCTCGACCAGGATCGTCATTCACAGACAGTACAACCTTCTTTAAAACGTTTGCATCATTGAAATGTCATTGAAACAGTGTCATCATCGTACTGCGTGTTTGAAGTCTTCTTTACATTTCAATCGATTTTACGCCTCCATTAACCAGAAATTTCATCGCAGGTCCCAGTTTGAGTTGAACGCCCATCCTCGTATAAATCATTATATCGTTGTATATTCCGCTACACATTGTCTGCTATAGACTTCACATGAACATATTTTTTTGAAAAAAGAACAATTTGCAGGAACAATTAGACAAAGTTCGATTCTTCAAGTTGTTCTTTTAATAGAAGAACGTCACGCCGTACCCAATTACATTTAAAAGTTCTAATTACAGTAAAAGTTGTGGAACGTTTACAAAACGTTAAAAAGTTATGAAATGTTTTAGCAGCTACAGTATAAACAGTTTTTTTTTTTTCCTCACCAGCATTCTACTTATCTCTCTATTTCTTAAAATTAATAATGAAAGGGAAAAATGCATTTTACAGAAACGTCTGACTCAGCATGTGAACCGTCAGGTTTAGGTTTGTTCGGTAACACGTTTTTAATCCGTCTTTTTTTTTTTTTTTTTTAAGGAAAAGCTGCACAATGGAGTAAATCTGGGGCTGTTATAAATTATACATTGTAGATGTTTTTTTATTCATATTTTTCAAGTAATAAAATCCATTAATGAAAGATCCTTCATTCAGAAAAGTCACGTTCTTCAATTCTGATTTATTTATTTATTTGGTCATGTCATGACGGTTCACATTCATAATTACAAGTCACTTTGTCACTTGTGTCTGACTTTAATGTGGACGTGTCTGTCGTCTATACCAGGGGTCTCCAAATCCACTCCTGGAGGGCCAGTGTCCAACACAGTTTGGTGATTCTTCTTCTCAAACACAGCTGATTTAACTAATCTGTTAATTACTAGGTTCAGTGGGTGTGTTTAGGTGTTGGTGAACTACAAACTGTGCTGGTCACTGACCCTCCTGGACTGGATTTGGAGACCCCTGCTCTACGTATATGATGGCACGTATGCGCACATCGATACGTCTTTACTTTCGCCATCAGGGTTTAACATACCATAAGTTATTTAGTGTTGACCGGCGTCAGAGAGCACCGAGGGGAAAAAAAGGCGCATTGTGGCCTGTCCTTATTGAAGTCGCGTCAGATCCACGTTACACTGAAGTAAAAAAATTTAGAATCGAGTCACTTCAGGCTGGTAACGTGAAAGTACATGACGTGAACATGGTGTACGCGTAATTTTTTTAGATAAATGAAAAAGAGAAGCCGGATACAGACGTTGTAAAAGTGATTGCAAGGAAAATTTGCTGATATCTGATATGGAGGCCGTTTTTAAGATGAAAGAAAAGAACCAAAATGTGATGTTTACATTTACATACAACTTTCATTTCCATCATCGTCACTTATTTTGGATAATCCTATCTCTAAAGCTCTTCTTCATTTCCAAAAGTAATTCAAAGCTCAATAGGAGAATATTAACTGGCGTCTGTTTCTTTTCTTCTGTTAAGGTACTTACTTCCAGCCTAATATGTCCATCTGTGGTGATGTTATCTTTACATTATGCTAGCTAAGGATTGTTGGTCTGTTTTGGCGACTTAATTTAATAGAAACTGACATTCTGATGTAACTGACTAAGAGGAGGGAGCAAGTCGCAGCTCGGATATTCCCTTTCTTTATCTTTATAGGTGCAACATAGACATGTGCCAATATATCCCTATATCATGTTTCATGATATTATATACCCACAATAAAATAACATACTTTTTCAAAAACACTTAAAGGAAATCTGATAATATATTTATAGCCTATATATTTTAAAAAGTGGGGTCTTTTTAGCTGCAGAATAACGTTTGAGCCATGCAGTAGGTTTTAAAGCAATATTATGATGATAACGTAACGTAAATCTATAATCAGGTGACGGATCGCGTTTATGTCTAATATCGGCGCGTGGTCCAGTGCATATTTTGTTTTAAGGAATAAGAATTAAGCTCAGCACAAAAACCTGATGTGACAACTGTTATTAAAATGACAAGCCACATAAATGACATGTAATGAATAATATTTCCATCAAAACAATTAATCCTATTTAAATGCTGACTGGTTCTCTTTCCATGCTGTCTTTTCATGAGGAGAAACATCACTGCTGGTCATTTCATTCATCAGTTCATTCACCTGATGTGAGCCAGACAGAAAAGAATACTTTACATTGAAAATCATAAAACGATTGGGTTTTATTTTGGGGAGAAGAATATCCAAAAAAAAAAAGTTACATTTATTTTATTTGTAAATGTGCTGTGTTGAAAAAATTCATTGGTTTAAAAAAAAAAAAAAAGTCAGTTCAGACTGTCTGTATTCACCTCATTACATGAATGACTTTTTCTAGAAGAGAAACAGTAATTTAATGGAATGTGTACTTTATAATAAAGACGATATTCTATAGTTTAAGCGTTGTGTACATCTGATAGATCTTCTGTTCCTCTGTACATCTTTTGATATGTTTTGATGTGCAAGTGAATAAATTCTGAAATTAAAGCAAATTGGCTCTTTTTGAATGTCTCTGGCTTTTTTCCCCTCTCTTTCTACTCGTTTTGTCCTTAAATATATCATCACTTAAAGGACAAACAATTTATTTAAAACAAATTAAACTGTGACCTAAGACGCACGATGGAGAAGTTCTAACCATGTCAGAATTTCTTTTAATTGAAATCTCAGCATGCAGGCAACAGCATAATGACGTCATGGTACCCAGGGACAGCTACAGGTAATAAAGCGCAGTGTTTACCAAAGTGTGAGCGCCCCTAGTGGGCTGTAAGGGAGCTACAAGCTGGCTTCAAAAGGTCATTTATAACATTTTTTTTTCTGTTTTGTAATTAGGTTCTAAAGATTATTAAAATGTAAATATTTATGATTCATTATTTACATTAAAAGGTAAACAGAACTAAGGAAAAAAAGCCATGGGATTTCAATGATCTATATACTTTATTTATCTTTGGTCTCAAGATTGAATTCTTTCCTTTATCGTCATTGGACAGGGCAGTACAATAAGATTCATTGTATATAGAAATGAGCATAAAGCATTTCTATAAAATGTATAGAAATGAGCAACTCTTCTTTTTTTCTTGTTTTACATCAAATAAGGTGTACTAAACAGAACAATATAAGTACTGTAGAATGTACATATACAGGTGAAACTCGAAAAATTTGAATATCGTGCAAAAGTTCATTTCAGTAATGCAACTTAAAAGGTGAAACTAATATATGATATAGACTCATTACATGCAAGGCAAGATAGTTAAATCCGTGATTTGTCATAATTGAGATGATTATGGCTTACAGCTCGCGAAAACCCCCAAATCCACAATTTCAGAAAATTAGAATATTGTAAAAATGTTCAATATTCTAGGCTCAAAGTGTTCCACTCTAATCAGCTAATTAAGCCATAACACCTGCAAAGGGTTCCTGAGCCTTTAAATGGTCTCTCAGTCTG
>JAOTRS010000025.1:24573482-24584546 GCA_028565755.1 Dinotopterus cunningtoni
AGTAAAAACTGCTGTGACCTGCAGTATATAATATTATATTTTCAAAGTCAAATATGTTCATACTATAATAATTCAACACATCACAGACACCAGGGCTGATCTCAAATTTACAGTTGAATTAAACCCTAAAGGTTAAAAAAAAATATTCATCAATAATATATAATTATTTATCAGCTCATTTCTGGGCTATACATATTAACGCTGATGCTAAACCAGGGAGTCTAGCCTCCGATCCTTGACATTCGTCTGTCCTTGTTATCTGTAACTATGCTACATGTACATCTTGAATTCAAACCTGATCACTAAAAGACTTCACTTATTGCATTATTTATTAATTTATATCTGAATTAATTCCCGGGAATGTTCTTTTCCACGTTTTTTTTAGTTGAGTCAAACTCAACATTGTAACCTGAACACACACACCCCTGTAAAAAAAAGGGATCTTTCCACAACTCACATGTGTAACAAGAAGTTAAGTCACATCATCACCAAATTGCTCTCTCTCTCTCTCTCTCTCTCTCTCTTTAAGTACAATCTATTACTCAGATTATACACTGAAAGTACTTTGATCAGCCATAACATTAACACTATATAACTTTAACACATTGATTATCAATTATATAGCAGTAAACTGGTGACGGGATCATGGGCACCCAAGACTCCGGCCAGCCTGTTTCCACTGACCTCACAAAAAGTTAATGCGGGCCACGATAGACAGGCACCAGAACACCCAGTAGTGCACCACTGGATTTGCATTGTTATGTTATAATGGCAGGACCAATAGTGCGCATGATTAACTTAAGAAACACTCTGTAATGTAGGACCTTTAGTTTAGTTAACCACGATTGGTTACGCTGATACTCAAGTCTGCCACATGGTGGGGATCTTAAATAACGCCTCTGTACACCTGCTTTTAAAAAAAAAAAAAAAAAATCTTTTGTAGTCTCTACAACATCTGAACACTTTCTCAAGAGCTGCTTTATTGAAGACCCAGACAAAACAAAGAAGCAGCTTTTATTAGCAGTGCAATATTAAAGAAGTACACATAAATATTTATTGCTCTTTATGTTCTGCCTCCCGTCTCTCTGCCTCGTCTCTGTCTCTCTCTCTCTCTCTCTCTCTCTCTCTCTGTTTCTGTCTCTCTCTCTCGGTTTTTGTCATGCTCAGAGTTCAGGAAGCATCAGTGCTTCTGCTTTTTTGCTCTCTCTCTCTCTCTCTCTCTCTCTCTGCGGTTTCCTCTTCACAGCCCTCTATCTTCCCCCGTCACACCGTTAAACAGTCCCCAAAGACACGAAAGCGCTCAGACACACGGGTGCTATTTTGTGACTACAGACTGTAGAGGACAAGAAACATGAAGAAGGATGCTCGGCTCTCTGGTACTGAGCAGAAGATCGAGGCAGCAGAGTGAGGCCTAAGGCTCGGACCGACCCGTGAGCATTTGGAGAATCGCTCTGTACCGGTGAAAAATTCGATTCACATCGCCCGAAGGACTGCTATTGTTTTTTTGTTGTTGTTTTTTTTTTTCAGAGTGAATGTTCGTATTGTAAGTGACATATCTGCTTCCCTTTTTTTTACCGCACACAAGTTTGTGTGTTCGCTCATGTCGTGTTTTCCGTCCTCTTGAAACGCAGAGGACGTTGCTCAACATAGGACATGCTTTACCCTCATGCTCGGGTGCTCAGCATTTAAACTTTAACATTTTTGTTTTTTGGATTTATCAAGACTTATTTTGGTCATTTCTTGATTTTCTCCGTGAAATCCACAGATCAACCAGTCAGCCGTCAATCAACCAGACATCATGTCCTAAAAGACATGAATGATTTCCCTCCATTTTGGACTTAACTGACCTGAGGATTGTAGACTCACACAGAGATATATAGAAAGCAAATCAGGCCGCGGGCAAGGAATTCTGGGAAATCTCGTTGGCTGTGATTCGAGGAAGTTAGGATCCTGGAATTCCTAAGGAAGGTAGTGATGGGAAACGCAGCAGGCGGTTTGGAACAGCCCGAGGGCTCGGAGGGCGGGGGCAACCCGGCGCCTGGAACCATCAGGAAGAAAACGGCACCTCCGAAACTGCCCATGCCACCCGAGGATGAGCTGGAGGAGCGCTTCAACGTGGTGCTGGTGAGTCACGGAGAATGGAAATACACGTGGATATTATAAACAGCAGACATGGAGACAGGAAGACACACCATACACAGCGTATAGGCCACCATAGATAGATAGATAAATAGAAGTGATTCCACACTAATTAATATGGAATACAAAAGTTTTCACCCCTGTTTTTTTTTTTTTACTTATCTTTATTTTACAATTTATCCACAATTGCAAAGAATTCTAATAAGCTAGTAATAAACTGCCAAGATATCCTAAAGCAACACTACAATACAATACATAAAACCAAAAACAAACCTCCTGATTAGTATTTTAAACAGATATGTCAATCAAGAAGAAGAAGAAAAAAAAACTTTTTTCCAACTATGTTTGACTGATGGTACTTAGTTAGTAACCCAGTAACCCGGTATCAGGATCTAACCAATGATGGAAACTTCAAAGCACTTTTGCACAGTAAGTCGCTCTGAATAAGATCGTCTGCCAAATGCCTAAATGTAAATGTAAACGTACTAGACAAGTAATCAAGCAGAGATGTGTCAGAAAGGAAGGGGATGGGTATCATATCATAGTCATCAGAAACCACACGATGGCACAGAAGGAGGGAGTTAAGAAGATGGCGATAAAGGGTGGAGATAAAAGAGAAAAGGGGGGTGTAAACTTTTGAAAGGTTCGTCTGATTACATTTTTTTCACGACTAATACGTTAGCCTTGTTGATCTTTTGGCTGCTCTCATCAACACACAACTTGGCCCAGGTTTTACACCGGACGCCCTTCCGGATGCAACCCTGCCAGTTTGTTGGGGTTTGGCACCGGCACTGCATCCAGTGGGTGGGGTTTGAACCCAGGACTGTTCATGGCAGGCGAGAAACCTACCACTGAGCCACCAATGCCCGGTTTCAAACTAATACCTAATAAGTTATTAAACATACACAAATTAAAATAAGATCCCATTAAAAACAGGATTTATGATGCCCTAACTCACTGTAACAATATTTGACCTTAAATACTCATTATTTTCATCACGAAAAAGCTTCATTTTTATTTCGCTTCTCACCATCTTGCTCAACTCAAATAACCTAAACACACACACGCACACTTCAAAATATTCGAAATACCCACAAGTCAGATGTTTAACAGGAAGTTGCATCATTCAAATCTCCTAAAGATCACAAGGAAAGACAAAAAAAAAGTACAAAACGCACATCATGTCTTTCATGTATGTATTTATTTATTTATTTATTACAAATCTTTTTTTGGGGATTTGAGCGATGACGTCATACATTCCCTTATTCGGTGCACAGGGCGTGAAAACTTTTGCGCTCCACTCTGAGTATACACTCGCTCATACAGTACAGGGCGTATATCGTGTCACGATATTACGAATTGAAATCGATTACATCATCCAGGAGGCGGAGCTAACGATATTAATGTTAATATTAATATTTCCTGGTTGATACCAGATATCTATAAAACCTCACCTGCAACAGATTGTGTGTGCGTTTCTTTTCTTTTTCTCCTTTTTTTTTTTTTGAAACGAAACACTTTCCTCATTTCCTCTAAACAAACACTGAACTCATGCTCTTGTGCGAGAGGAAATAGGCGTTGAGTGATGACAGATTGGTTAACGGTTCTGCCGGGAGTCTGTCTTATGAAACACTAGTTTTTGAGCATAGTTTAATAAAAAAAAACAAAAAAACAAAACATGAAGTCAAATCCTGAACTTCAGACTTTCAGAAACTGGGACGGTACATCTTTTTGGTACTTTACGGTACTTTACGGTACTTTACGGTATATGTACAGTATATTTTAACTATAGAGGTGCATGTAGTTCATGTTAAAACACACTAACTCGCATTACCAAGCAATAAAAGAGCCTAGCACCATATACGTACTCAGTCTAAAAGTGCTTCTATTTCAAACCAAAAAAAAAAAACCAGTAACTGACCCGACTTCCTCTTTAATCTATTTGTATCGGTGACGAGTTTCAAAACTGTGTGTGTGTGTGTTAGACTGAAGCGAAATTTGAATTAAATGTGAAGAATGTATGTCTGTATTTAAACCTTTGCTCACTGCACAAACCACCGGGCCCTTGTTTCTCAACGTCAGCCTGGATGTCTGTAATGACGTTCGTAGACTGGAGCATACTGTATCTACCTAGAAGATACGATGAGAGCGCGAGAAATAGTGTGAAAAGTAGTGCAAAGACACGAGCTTCACTGTGAAGAACTTCACTGTGTTTCACAATCTGGCTCTAATCTGGAGCTCGATGTTGTTTGCGTGGGAAGTTGGCAGTTGCGCCATGTCATGCAGGTGGCAGAACATGACGCTGGTATTGTGTTGTTGCTGGTCACGTTGCCGGTTCAATGTGAAAAAAAATATATTATGTTAATTGGAATGTAGAAGTCGGTTTTGTAGAAGTTAAAAACACAAAGCATGAGAATGCACTTTATCGTCAGTTATTGAAGAGAGACGTCTTGGCTTAGTTGGTGATCCATGAGATTTAGGAATGCTTGAACGCTGAAGCTTGTGAAGCTGATCTGTCCAGTACAGTAGTGTGGAAAAAGTCTTGAGCCCCACCTAATTTCAATTTAGGAACAAAATTTGGTACAGTTTTTACTTGTTTCTTTTACAACCTCAGCAGCGACCTCATTTCCCCTCTCGTCTGTTCCAACCACCCAGCATTTTGGCATCACCAGTATACAAATCACCGTCCTGATCATCTGTCATCATCTGCACCTGTTTCTCACTGGTTCATGCCTTAAGTTTTTTTTTTCGTTTACGCTTGAATGCATTGTGTGGCTCAACGAAAACAAAAGATATTCGCCTGAAACTGCTCTAAAAATAAGAGATATAAATGAGAACCGAAAAAGTCCTTTAGAAAGCCTGGAGAAATCTTCCTCAAGAGTATATTAAAAAATATAAGAAAGTCTGGGATCAAAGGGCAGATCAAAAGGTTAAGGCATTGGTCTTTGTTTCGGAAGGTTCCAAGTTCAAACTGTTTGAAACCAAAGGTTCTAAAGTTGCCACTGTTGGGCCCTTGAGCGAGGCCCTCGACTGCTAAGATGTACATACTGACTTAAAAATATAAGTCGCTCTGGATACGGGCATCTGCCAAATGTTGTACATATATGGATTTTTGGATGCACAGTATAAAGAACTGATTGAACTGAAAATAGTGTAACGTTAATAGTGTAAGTTTGATCCTTGTCAAAACTGTTAGCACATTATTGTATGCAATTCTTTGTGTTCTGTAGCACACATTTTCCCTTCCCAACCCTGTTCCACCATGATGACGTGTGTGTGTGTGTGTGTGTGTGTGTGTGTGTGTGTGTGTGCACAAAGCCAGCTCTGTGGTTTTGCCAAAGCTGAAGTGAAGAACTCGAGCCCTGACGCTCTCACCCTCAACCCCATTCATCTGCTTTGGGATGAAATAGAAAAAATCTGAAAAGGGATGTTCAAGATGTACATACATAAGTACATGTGGGTGTGTTTATAAACCATTCACTAAGTTTTGGCCACATAGCGTGAGTTGCTCAGGGTGGAGTTTTCCTCTATGTTAAACTGAAAGTTGCGAAGTGGCACAGGAAGCCGAGCTTGATCGAGCCGCTGTTGTTCTCTTTGGATGAGATTTTAAAGCAAGAAAGGTGCCGGTGGGTAACAACTCGTGGGCGGTAAACTACTAAACTTTCCAAAACATACAAAACAAAGCCGGGTCGGTCCGTCCTGTAATTCACTACCCCACTACAATGGCGTCTGAGCTCATCCCCACCTCTGTCTTCTCTGCCAGCTCTCGCTATGTCGAAGTGCTAAAACCATTTTCACCCTCATCGCTCATTAAAAAGAAAAAAAGAGATCAAGAGAGAACTCTGAAGCGGAAGCCACAACTACTTTAAAAAGGAAACACCCAGCACAAGCGACACGTTACACCCTTTTCGAAACCTTATTTCAGAGTATACGCCTAAAACATGTTAAGCCTACTGTTCTTTTAGGTGTGTCTGGTTTATCTTGCATTTCATCAAAAATAAAAACCCTCAAAATGAACATTTTGTATAGATAGACAAAATGTACAGTGTGTAAGTGTTTACAGCCTGTGTGAGACAAGATCAGATTAGTTACAGCACAGATTCTAATGATGAATCAACGTTATTATCAATCAGATTCTCAAGAATTCTGAAATCAGAAGGTGTTGATTAATTTCCTATTACAGCACACCATAACGAAAGGTACTGATATGTTTTAAATAGGAAACAAAACAATCAGCGGCTCCAAGCTATGGGCAAATAGTCCACGTCAGGGTGTTGCTGTTACCACACTGTTTCAGACATTTGACCTTGCACTGACCTTGACCATGTTTAGGTCAGTTCCAAAAATCTAATAATAATTCTATATAAAGTCTACAAGCATGCAACCACTGGTTCTTGAGATCAACGAGGATCTTGATTGGACGTCAGGATGGACAACTTGAAGAAACAAAAAATAAACCACCTAGTGGTGGAGACATAAAAATATTTAGAATCTCAGCCAAACCACAGAAATACATCACTATAGATCCATTAGCTGTTATGACCACCACCTTCAGCTGCAGTTAGAAGTTTACACTCCTTCATCATGGCAATATTGGGCGTGCAATATATTTTTTTGAATGGGTCTGTTTTTTTTTTTTTTTATGGCAGAACCATTGTAAGGCATTTATCTTTAATAGAAGAAACATCAAGAATTTGGAGCACAATGTTTAATTTATCCAAGATTTTTTTTTTCAAAATTGTATATGCAGGATTAAAAATATACATACAGTACATCTTATATAATATCTGCATAAATTTCTCTTAGCGGGTTTCACCTTTAGCAGATGCCTTTGCAAGCTTCTGTCAGAATCCTGGTTGGACATTTGACTATCCATCATGGCAGAATTGGTTGAGTTCAATGTTGGTTTTCTGGCGTGGACCCATCATAAAAATTCTTAATAGTGTTAAAGCTCCAAAAGTCTAAAGTGAGCCTACTTTATTTATTCCAAAACCAGGTTCGATACGGGTTTAAGGTCACTGAACTTTCTTTACACTGATGATGATTTGAGGTGATCGTGAGGAATTCTGAGTAATCCTCCTTCTTCCTTATTATTCCATCCACTTTGTGCAGTAAACAAGTTCCACTTTCAGCAAAACAGCCCAAAAGTATGATCCTACCACCACCATGCTTAAAAGCCTATACAATGTATCGTTTTGTTTTTTGTTTTTGGGGTTGAATGCTTCACCTTTACTCTTTTAAACATACTGTACATGTGGGCAAATCCTCCCTCCAGAAGGCTTTTCCTTTTCCTTTGTCTTTTTTTTTTTTTGGTCAGCTTCAGATTTTAGTCAAGCTTGAAAGTGTACATTTTGGAGTGAGGGCTTTTTTTCACTCCACGGTGATTACTGGCTTGACTGTAAACACTGCCACTAGTGTTCCAGCTGCTTTCAGTTCATGGTGGAACTGTGTCTTTTTGGTTCCTGGCTTGTTCCTGTACATCAGAACCAATTTTCTCTCAGCTCAGGGTTGGGTCTCCTTTTAAACTTTGGCAAAGCTGCTCTACTTCCCAATAACTTACGCAAATTGTTTGACCTGATCTTGGAATCCAAAAGACGTTCCTGACTTTGTGTAAAAGTCAATGTGTAAATCTACCATCCTTTTTCTCAGATCTGCACTGAGCTCCTTGGACTTTCCAATCAAGTGTTGGTCAATCCAATGAGTGTTGTCTAAAACACCTTTTTATTTTATGTAAAAAGGCTGTAGCTATTAATTATTACTAACAGGACATTTTTAGCACTTTCAGCACCACAAAATTATCAATTTACATATGTTGGTATATGTATACTGTATATTTTATGTATAATTTAAAATAAAAAAATCCGGCATTCAAAATTCTTGGGGTTTAAATTCTTTCCCAGTTCCATTATCACTGCAAACCATTCATGTTGATGGTGAGTGTATATAAACCTTTGACCACAACTGCATATAAATATAGTGTACGCAGGTATCATTGATGCGCAACAATCAATTACGTAATCAGATTTAGAGATTAACCACAGATTCCTCTACTTATTCCACTGATGTCATGTGTTACAGAGGACACCATGGAGACTGCGTGTAAACACTTACCTACACATGACGTGAGTCACTGTTAGTGTGGTACGAGTCTGTGGCTGATGCAAACTAAAAATATGTAGATTATGTGTTGACTCAACTCAATGCCACATTTTTCCCCAGAGTGTCTCTCGATATTGATGTAATGAGAGGGTATCTCAGGACACACGTTTATATAGATATAAAGAATCATATATATAGATAACCGGGTCTAGTTAACACAATGTTTAAAGAGAAATCTAGATTACATTTTTTTTTCAATTGTAATTTCTAATGTAAATGTAACATAAGATTATGTTTAAGAATTTTAGGGTTAAATTGTTGGGGTCATCAGTTAACGTCCAATAAATTAGTAGCTAGATTAGTGAGAATCCATGTGTAGGAGTTTTTTTTTTTTTAATTATTATAACAAATCCATATCTATAATCTATAATCTATAAAAACACGAAACCTAATAATTCATAATAAATCTAAACCCAAAGACAAAATCCAAAGGATTGTTGTTGCACAAATAAACAGTCAAAAGTACAGAGATACATTAATACATTAGATTAATACATACGTTAACATTAAAATTTGGCTGATGCCCTTATCCAAAGTGGTTTACTTTTTTTTTTTTTAAATCTCATTTTACAACCGAGCAGTTAAGGGGCCTTTCTCAAGGGCCCATCAGTGTCAACTAACCCTTAGTGGTACCAGGGTTTGAACCTGGGACCTTCCGATCAGCAGTAAGCTACCCCTTAGGAATGTTTCTAGAACCTTGTTAAATCTATACCAATATATAAATAACATATTACGATGACATGATGTCACATCATTGTCCATATTAACATGCTAAGGATCCATGATGTGAATCTCTCGTTCCACCACGTCCCAAAGGTGCTCTATTGGATATGTGATCTGGTGAATCTGGAAGGCCATTTGAGTACAATGAACTCAAGACACCAGGTTGAGATGATTTTAGCATTGCATGGTCATAAAGGAATGGTCATGCTCAGCAGCAATACTCAGGTGGGCTGTAGCATTTGAACCATGCACAGTTGCTACTAAGGGGCCCAAAGTGTGCCAAGAGAATCTCCATCACACCAACACTAGCCTGAATAGTTGATACAAAGCAGGACGGATCCGTGCTTTTGTGTTACTTAAGCCAAATTCTGACCCTACCATCTGAACGTCGCAGCAGAAAGCGAGACTCATCAGACCAGGCAACGTTTTCTTCAAAAATTTTGGTGAGCTCATGTGAATTGTTGCCTCGGTTTCCTGTTCTCAGCTGACAGGAGTGGCATGCAGTTTGAACTTCAGCAGATTGTCAGCAGATTGACCGTGCTTAAATGCGCTGAGTTGTTGCAATGTGATTGACTGATTAGATATCTGGTTAGAGTTCACGAAATACCCCTGGACTTCCATATATACTAGTTTCAAATGACAGGTTTTTGTTCTTTTCTCAATACAAGGAAATTCTTGCGTGTGGTAATCACACCATACTCCACACACACATTAGGTTGAAAAAAAAAAAACCCGAATTGTTCTGTTACGTTATCCCTTAAAGCTATATTACGTTTATAGGCCATGCCATTAACACTCTCACAAATGAATAGCACCAACTGTACAAATTGCCCAACTCTCTATAGATAATAATTCAGTTCCGTAGTTCCCACATGCATGTTCAAGATCCTCGTTTCATTCTGACTTCTTATCTTCATTTCTCTCCACAGAGCTCCATGAACCTGCCTCCTGATAAGATGACGCTTCTGAGTCAGTATGATAATGAGAAGAAATGGGAACTGGTCTGTGATCAGGTATGTGCAAGTGCCATTTGAACAGAAAGTCGAAAGAGCTAATGCACAAAAAAAAAAAAAAGTAGATGTGATCATTTCGTTTAAGCATTAGTAATGTCATGGATTTGATACCACATTAAAAAAGGTAATAATATGTAATAATAATAATAATAATAATAATAACAGCTGTTATTGACTTCTGTTTTATTTTATGATGGTGTGATTTTAAGGATTTTGTAAGGGTTTGACCTTTCCATCGTGCACACAGAGCAAAACTGAGAAGATCCTGTAGTCAAAGAGTCTCTGTTTGACTTTCCTTATCTACAGGGATTTCCAGTTGTAGGCAGGTAGCTGTAGGTAGATGAAAGGGGCAACAAAAGGGTGAACATCCAAATCACATTTAGAATATTTACCAAATGCAAAAGTTGTTGAGCCTCTGGAATATAAATTCGATGGATTAAATCTGCCCAGGGTACCAACTCTAAGGTGGTGCAGTGAACTGGTTGTCTTTTACAACAATATGGAATTACTACTGTATATCTCTGCTAAACACTATATTGGTATATGAGCACCAATATACAGAAGAAAAGAACTACAATCACGTCAAGTCCTCTCATTGCCTTCAAGACTAATTTAAGGCAGAGTTTATACCCTTCAAAGTGACAGTGTGTTTTTCTGGGTTAAAGTTTGCTTGAAAATTGCACTCCACTAGTAAACGTTAAATGCCAGTCACGCTGTTGTACCACTTCACCCACATCAGGGCAGACCCGGCTGAAAAAAATCGGGGCAAATGTGCTCGGAAATAAAGCCCCGAACTGCAAAGTGCTCCAACTAAAGTGCAAGTGGATGAGAGACAATATATAACACAATATTTTTTGATAAGTAGAAGGGCGTAGACCTATAGAGCATTCACACATCAAACAAAAAAGATCTACAGTTTACTAGAGCGGCGTTTTGAAGAGTGTGTCTTCTGCACATTAAATTAGAGGACTAAGAGTTTGTACTTTTATCTTTAAAGATCTTAAGGACCTTCCTGAAGGAAGAAGTATAT
>JAOTRS010000025.1:24621814-24635762 GCA_028565755.1 Dinotopterus cunningtoni
AAACAGGAAGTTAATATCACCAACCATTCCCATTTTATTAAGGTGTATCCATATAAATGGCCCACCCTGTATATATATGATACACGGTCTTCATATCAGAATTTATGTAACGTTTTACCCCTGTGCATGTGTAAGATGATGACATCATCAGTTAGAACTGGCAGTTTTCATAGCAGTGCTAGCACCAGCTGTTAAAACAGCTAAAGCATTTAAAGACATTTCGATTCAACTTTATTTATATAGTGTTTTTAACAATGGTTATTGTCGCAAAGCAGATCTACAGGATCAAAGGTAAATTATTGAAATGAATATGAATCAAATGTATGAATCAAAATGATCAGATCGTCCCTGATGAGCGAGCCGAGGGCGACGGTGGCAAACCCCTGAGAGGGCAATAGGAAGAAACCTTGAGAGGAACCAGGAATTGAGGATATCTGGCTTTCTTCCTTCTTCTAGACAACAATAAATACAGCCAGCTAATTGCTTGCCGTCCTCCAGAGCAAAACTCCAAGCATATCTTTTGCTTTGCATTGAGTGGTTGAAATGAATGAGAGGTTGCACAAATATGGTATGTTTTAATCCAGATGGTGCGAGCCAAGATGAATCGATGTGTGCATGAGTGACGTTTCAGAGGACAGTTGTGTCAACATAAGTGTCAGATTAAAGTCACTTGTAATTACGAATGTGAATCATCATGACGTGCAAATCCGATTTGACCAAAAAAAAAATCAGATCTGAACAATGTGGCTTGTAATGTAAACATAGCCAGTTCTTTTGAAGGTTTCTTGCTCATGTTGTCTCAGGGAGTTTCTCCTTGCCACTGTCGCCTCCAGCTTGTTCAATAAGGTCAAAATTTGTTTTAAATATTATTCCTGTAAAGCGTTTTTTGTGACAATGTCCATTGTTAAAAACGCTATACAAATTAGATAAAATTGAACTGAATTGAGTCGGAGACCGGAAAGAGGGGATTACATTGGAGAAAAATTTTATGAGGTCACACTAGGGGGAAAATTTTATGAGCTCACATTAGGGGGAAAGTTGGCTTGTTAAAGCTCCGGGCCAGTACAAAAAATCGACATGCACTGGGGACCCATCACATTTTAAGTCTCAAGTAAATTTTTATTATAGGTCTCCTTTATATCAGGTTTATTCCTGGCTCTCCCTGCAGCATTCCTTGGAAAGGCTCCAAAATCCACCATGACTCTGGCAAGAATAAAGTGCTTACTCAAGATGAACAAATAAATGAATAAATATACATACAACACACACATGTACTATACTGTATACACACTCATATATACTCACATCTTCCAAAGCTCAGTTTTTTTGCAGTATCTCTGCATACGTACATTTCATGAAATATTCTTTATAAATGAATTATAAGAATAGAAAAAAAGTCAGATTTAAGATTTGGCCCAGGGAACGATCCGAGTCTGTATTTTGGATTTATCATTTTATGCCGAAGCCGAATTTGCATAATACTGAGACAATCTCAGTTCTAATCTTCAAGGTGTCTTTATCACTTGTCAATCGTCGCCGAAATTATAACTCAATGCTGTGGACATCAGGGTAGCACTTATTACAGCTTTTTATCATTTATTTTTCATAAATGTTTTTTTCTTGTACAATTTTTTCAGCGTACAAGCCGGCCGCTTAATTTAAAGTTTGTTGTATATTTTTGTGTGTCTGTGTCTATGTCATCATCATTGTCTGTGTGTGACACAATGATTGAACCTCCTTCTCATTGACTGGTTTAATGACGAGACACTATCAATCGTATAGTGTGTATCAAATCTTCGTAGACTCGCTACAGGTCTAACCCATAAGAGAAACGCGTCCTGACACCAAATCCATCTTGATTTGGTTGACTATCCTGCCATTTCTCCTTGTCTCACTTGTCTTCTTTTGTCTGTCTGAAGGAGGTCTTTGAATTCACACCTTTTTTTCTTCCACAAACTTGACGGTTGATTTTCTTAGTTGTTTTCTTGGCTTGATTCAGCCCAACAATCTGGCCCTTCTGAAATGGTAGCCTTTTGTGTTTTTTTTTTTTGGCCAGGCAGTGTTACTGTAATTGCACAGTATATTCTGAAAAACTCCAAAATCTAAAACTAATTCCCTATACCTCAAAGCTGCTATCAAGCATTACCTTTCCAAAGTCATGTATCATAATTTCATTTAAACTTTCAATAAATATTAATAGTTAACCAGAGTTAATCTGATTAACTGATACCAGTTGTTAAGGACAGGGTCAGGGGTGAAATGTCATTCTGCATACCTGCTGCTGTCCCTGGCTCTTGAGAAAGTCTTCTCTCTGTTTGCCCACTTTGTTCTTGTCCAAGCCGCTCTGCTGGAGGTGCTTTAGACGAGATATCGCCTTCCCACCACCGTTCTGAGACACAGACAGTAAGATTTCTTTTAAAATGTTTTAGAAATATATTTTTTTATAAAATTGATTTAAAGATCTGCTTTTCTGCACATTCGAGTGTGAAGCATTGCTGAAGAAGAAAGCAGAATAACAAGGAAAACAGGCAAAAAGGGACACACACACACACACACACACACACACACACACACACACACAAAAAATATATATATATATTTTCAGAACATAATCCACTCTGCAGGGAGAGACAATAATAACAGATTTGGCTCTGTAATAACTGCCGGGTGAGCGTTCTGAACGGTCTGTTCTTTCTCTCAGCTCAAATACTCAGAATTGTAGTTCTAGAAAAAAAAAACAATAAATCAACACATGCTGTACCTGTTCCAGCTGAAACTCAGACCCTGCATTCTGGCTGCTTGATTTCTATTCCTGCTTCACTCCTTTTCCAATTACACCATTTCAGTGTCTGTAGCTTTAAATTAACCCTTTGTGGGTCGTTCAAGGGCAGTATATAATAATAATGAATTATTACTATTTTAATGGTCAGTCAGAATGCAGGGACTGGAAATGTCTCATGAGTAAAATGTAACTAAGAGCTGAAGAAACCTAGGTTAGCTGTTAGCAGCTACCTGCTAGCCTAGCCCTATTTGCTATACAGTGGAACCTCGGATTGCGAGTAACGCGGTTTGCGAGTGTTCTGCAAGATGAGCAAAGATTTTTATTAAATTTTGACTTGAAAAACTAGCAAGTCTTGGTTTACGAGTACCGAGTATCATGTATCACGCATGCGCTTCTTGTTTTGACGCCGGGCAGCATGTGATCACAACTGAGCCAATGGTTTTTCTCTCTCTTGCACTGCAGAATTGTGGGTACGAGACGAGTTAGTGCTCGTCTCTTACTGGTATTATCAACATCCGTGCATGCGTGTACTGTTTATTATAACACTGTGATCACGTGTGCGTGTAAAACATATTTTATTTTGTGTTTGTCATATTTATTGCGTGTGTGTACAGCGGGCGTGTACTATTTATTCTAACACACGTGTGTGCGCACGTGTAAAGCAAAAGAAAGTCTCATTAGAGAGGTTAAAGATCCATTTCCTCCCTCTATGTTTCAGCCTGTCGTTATGTGTGCGCGCGCGTAATTTGACACCGTGCCCCTTCACACACACACTCTCTCTCTCTCTCTCTCGCCTTTAAACGGAAACACTTATCTGTCGGGATTTATTTATTTTTTTTTTTTAAAGGTAAAGTGCAGATTAATTTGTTCTATTTTTACTTTATATTTTGTATTAATTATTTATGTATTTATTTTTTTGGGCTGCGGAATAAATAATTTGATTTTTCATTATTTTTTATGGGAGAATTTGCTTTGATTTACAAGTGTTTTGGAACACAAGCCTGCTTCCAGAACGTATTATGCTCGTAATCCAAGGTTCCATTGTAGTTCTTAAAAATGGTGTCCAGAGAATAGGAAAGCTGGGCAGAGCAGGGGGAGGTATTCTTGGTATGTGAGGTCACAATAGGGAAATCTGATTTGCTTGTTTAAGCATTGGACAATATAAAAATAGAAAAGGACAAAAAAAGAAAAAAATTTTGTTTTTCCTCATGTTTTTAGGTTCACATATACTGGACCCCCAGTCTGAATGTCTAAAATGACAACAAAAAAAAAAACTGAAAACTCATAGGTGTTGCTATTGACAAAAAACAGTCTAAGCAATGTGTTGATATTATGATAAGTTTTGAGATCTTACCCTGCTTTTGTTCCGTTTTGTTCCGACGGTACTAACAACTAAGCCGCCATGTTGCCTCTTTTGTCATTCTTTTAATTAAATTCCTTCATCAATTTATATGAAGTATTTAAGGACCTAAAGCAAGACAACATTAATCGCAAGAAAATGCCATTTTTCCAAAACTTTCATAATTGCTTGGCTCATTAAAACTTAATCCGGGATTGCACTTGTTTATCGCAATTTGTGTGTTTAGAGACTAAAGCGATTTTCACGCTGTCTAGCTCGTAATAGGAGAGAAGCTAGACGTCGTTGTTCATTACTCAGACAGGAGGTCACCGCAAAAGAGTAACAAGCAGGAGGAATAAAGACCCGAGAAACCTTGAAAAATTCAACAGCAGATGAGAGAAAAAAAGCAGAAAAAAGAGAGAGAAGCAGTTTATTTTTATCACCAGACAGTTATGGCTGTAGGTACAAAGAATAAAAAGCAAAGGATAGATGAAGTTCAGTTTTATCGCCGTGGCGTCGAGGAGATAGTGTGATGGAAAAAATATAAACAAGATGGAAGGTCAAAAGGGGTCAAAAGGATCGCTAAGGTGTCTCCTTATCACCTGAGAACCAGTACCCAGAACCAGGACAAGAAAAGAGATGTGCATGAGAGTATGAAATGCTACAGGCTGAGTGTGTTCCTGAACCTTGGCTGTGCCGATACTTATGGAGGGTTTAGGTGGAACTGGAGGTCTCTGGATCTCTCCTCTTTGTACGCTCTTGGTTGCTGATACACTCGCAGGAGCATTGCTGGTGGATGTCTTGGAATCTGGAATCTCAAAATACGGAGGCCCAAAATCAACCAGGCTGAGCTCCAGCTCGCGGATGGTCTCTTCCAGATTGTCCAGCCGCTTATAGGTGCTGCGTCTAATGTCCTCCTTGCGCTCCTGGACCTGGGATTGGACTCCATCTCCTTTGTTTGTTTCCGTCTCATCGTCGATCTCAAATGATTCCTGGATCCTCAGCTCGGTTTTCACTAACCTCGCTGGTTTCTTTGCCGTTAAAGGTGAAGGTGATTCGGTAATCCTTCCTTGCTCAAGCTCCTTTATCGTCCTGTCCAAATCTGATATCTGAGATTGTGCTTGATTGGTGGATGGATCACGTTTCCATAGCGACAGACGCGGACTCTTGACAATGTAGCTACTGTAACTAAGACCCCCAGTGCTCTGGGTTGGTTTGGCCAAGTTGGAAACCTGCGTCGTGGTTGGTTTCGTTGATGAAGCCGGACATCTGGTCAGGACAATCTGAGGGACGTATGAAGAGGAAGGTTTATCTGGAGGCTGTGAATTAGATATCATTAATTATACCTTGTTGTTTATCGCTAAAGTAGTAAAAAAGTATGCAGGAGTCGTTGTCTTACCAGTGTGTCAGGGTTTGGTTGGTGGAGACTTTTCTGCAACGGCGTGAACTGCTGATATGGGAACATGCAGAAGTCTAAAACACACTTTATCAGCAAGATGGCATTCCATACACACACGTTATAAAGAACAGGATGTAGTATTAGTCAACACTGTCTTGCAAAATTCTTATGAACAGGGTCTGGTTGCACAAGCGTTTTGATATAAATACCACATCTTTAATATTTAATTGTCTGGTTTCAAGAGCCTGAGACATAGCATGGGCTTACACAAGCCAGATTCCTAGCTTTCCCCGGAGAGTCCCTATGTCCCTCAAGATGTCCCAGAAACAGCTACATTCACAGGAAGACATCATCTAAGGAACCAGATTTGAAAAATAAACCAACAAAAAAAAAAACCAAACCTCTGGCTTTCAGACCCTTCCATAGCTACAACCCATGTTGTGTTTCTCACTTTACTGCCGAGAAAATTTGAGAAAGGAGGAGGTAAAAAAATAGAGTGAAAAAAAAAAGAAAAGCAAAGGGCTGACATTTTCAGCCAGGAGCATTTTAATGAATTCGCTGATCGGTAAGTGAGTCATCAGAGACAGATTCAGCAGCTTTAAAAAGGTCTAAAAGTCAAACTTTATACTTGGGCAAATTCATCAAGTCAATAACTTCTTTTTCATCTCTTCAAATAAACAGAGGCGTATCGCGCGAGACAGCTCCCCTGCGCTGGTTTGCCCTATGAAAAATGACTTCATTTGCATAGCGAGCGGTGACAATGAAGCTTTTTATATATGAAACTCAACGTTTCGTGTAGAGTTCAGATGCAAAGAGCTGATACCGGTGATACTTTTGTTGTCATACAAAGCTGAGCGAGACGCTCTATTTTTTTCTGCAGTTTTCTTTTTCTCTTTCAATGAAGTTAACCAGTTCCCATCTTCTAGCTAATTTTACGCATCCTGACCATTGTGGCAGGCTGGAACGCTAATACAGGCTTACAGAAATCAAGCTGTTGCATCATTTAATATATGGAACATGTTGGCCATTAAGGAGAGATGGTCTAAACTTGTTTAAAAAACAATCCCTTAAGTACTATAAGGGTCGGTCAAGTCAAACCGGGATGTATGATTATGCAAAATAACAGAAGACAGTTATAAGAGTTTAAAACTCCTGTTATTTCTCTATATAATCCCCTGCTACACTTATGTACTTATCCCAGTGTTCCACTAGTTCCACTAGTTTTTCACAGTACGCTGGAGGCATGACTGGACTGCCTGCTTCAGGTACAGTATGAAGCACTGGCCTCTCGGGAACTCCATGTGGAAATGACTTGGAGTGAGGCCAGGACTGTAAGGGGCATGTGGCAATAACTCCCAGCCAAGTTCCTGTAATGTGCAAGTGGTGTTGGTGAATGATTGCGTGTACAGTTTACACAGACAGATGCATCTCTTTCTTTCGCGAGTTATTTAACAATTTTCAAGGATCAGGCATCACACTTGCTGAATGTTAATGGGAAAGACTGCAGTGGTCTCCGAGCCACTTCAACCAGCGGCATTGATCGGCATTGACGGATGTACGGCACTTTGTGTCCTGTCTGATCTTTGGTTCCCGACCTGACTTTTGCTTCCGACTTTGATTCCCAGGATGCTCTTTACCGCACACCAGTAGTTACATAATCTTGTTTTGTTACATCATAATCAGGTGGCTTATTTATGGTCTATGTTTTAATTTGTTCTTAGTCTTTACTAACATCTAGTATTAGCATTTGGCCCATAGCCTTACCATAGCTCTCAGATTTTTCTAAGATACTTGGTTTAGGTTTGGTTTTGGTGGAAGACTACAGTATAGACATGATCATTTCGTGAATAAAGAGCAGGACTAACTCCCCTATTTGCTCCGGATGAGCTAACAGACTGGAGCAGTTGTCTAGTATTACAGCTACAGGTGGTTGCGTCGTCATTAGGTTAAACACATGGCTTAATCACCACATACATGGCAACCTGCAATGCATTCTTCTAATAAGAGAGAATTTAACAAAATGCGACAGTTTACACACTTATCCATTATGGACCTTTTGTTACGCAGATCTGGCAACCCTTATACATAGGTTATATCTAAGCTTACACACGCTTTCCGAATCACACAGTAAGTTTAATTACACGCTTATATAAAATTTCTCATTATAGTGAAATCAGTTGAGGATTTAAAGGCCTTTCAGCCATATTAATGCCCTCCACACTGTTTACTTGTTGTAACACAAAAACTGTGATTAATTCATGATAACATCCTCAGGCGGACACAATCACTTGGAGAACTGGCCGCTGTTAATTTCCCAAAGGTTACTACATTGAATGCATTTCTCCGGGGCTGTTTTGCTCTGACTGGCAAACTTTTTTCAATGCATGGGAAATAAATGCATGACAAGGGGGAAGAATTCAAGAATTTAAAGGTCCCATATTTTACTATTTCTTTAACAGGTCAACACACATCTCAGAGCTTTTTTAAGGTGTGTGTGTGTGTGTGTGTGTGTGTGTGTGTGTTAATGCTCCAGCTGAAATTCCTCCCAGATAATGCACTTTTCATTCCTCAAACTGAGTTTATTTCACTCCTCCTCCAAACACACCGTTTCAGTGTCTATGTAAATAAGCTACTTCTGAGCCCCGCTCCTCCAGAGAACAGCAACAAAATGGGGGAAGGTTTCCCTGACATGATGTCACATAAGGGAGAAAGAATCTTGCTTGTTTAAGTTATTGTATAAAAATCACTACAATGTGAATTTTGCATAATAGGTAACCCTTAAAATATGTATGCCTGGCATTATATAGAACCAAACGACTATCAAGAAAAACTCCATGATTACTCAAGGAACCGCACTGACGTGTTAAGTGTCATTCGTTTTTGCTAAACGTTCAGCACAATCTTACTGCAACCTGATAACAGGCTCTGCGGGAGTTTCCTGGAGAGTGTGCCAAAAGCAGTGCGACATGTGGCATCTCCAGCTTCGCCTTCACATTCGCTCAACCAAAAGAGAGCAGTCTGCACTGCCTGCTGATGCTAATGAGCCTCGCAGTGTGTGTGTGTGTGTGTGTGTGTGTGTGTGTGTGTGTCTGTGTGTGGAAATGTGTATTTACCCCTAAGGTACAGGAGCCAATGACGACAAACACTGACCGAGTTCAAGCTCTTGTGCGTGCGTGTGTGGTGTGTGTGCGTGTGTGTGTGTGTGCGCGTGTGTGTATCTGCCTGAAACACTCAGCAGGTATACATCTGGAACATTTAGCTAATTATATGGCATGCAACATCTGTGTTATAACTAAACGCTTGCTTTTAGTTCTGTGTATAGTGTAAAGAAAAATTATGACAAAAGTATAATGAGGATTGTGAAGTCTGGTAGCGGAGGTGCTGGCAACCTGCCGCTAAGGCATCTCTGTAATTTCTACGTGGATTCACGTAAGCGGAAACCGTCACGTTTATTTATTTATTTTTTTTTTTTTTACTGCTTTAGCTGTCTCATAACAGCAGCTGGATTTTCCAATTATGAAAATACAGTGACATTTATCATAGTGTTACTAAGACCACAGCTGTCTTTTCAGACTAGATTCGTTTTGCACAGAAATTTGCGTAGATGTAATTATAAAAAATTAGACTGTATTATATATTACTTAGCGGCATGGTGCCTTAGTGGTTGGTACTGTCGCCTTGCATCTCCAGGGTCCAGGTTCGCTTCCCGCCTCGGGGTCTGTGCGCGTGGAGTTTGCATGTTCTCCCTGTGCTTGGTGGGTTTCCTCCGGGTACTCCAGTTTCCTCCCACAGTCCAAAAACATGCATTTTAGACTAATTGGCATTTCTAAATGGCCCGTAGTGTATGCATGTTGACCTTTGATCCTACCACAGTCGTAAAATGGGAATAAATACAATGGTCACCAATGGCCTCCACAGTCCCTAATTGGACTACAGAGGTTCCTAGATGGATAACCTGAATGTGCGCCCTTCACGCACGTCATGCATACAGTACATGTGTGTTTGTCTCTCCACCGATTCGGGCCTGGCCGATTAGTTCATCGAGGTGTGGCGGCCACAACAAACAATAATTCTTCTTCTTTTCATTTAATCTTAAAACTCTTCTTAAACTCATCATTTTATATCTGACATGTTTGTTTCTCTAAAGCTGCTTTGTGACAACATCCTTAATTAAAAGCGACATGTAAATTAAATTGAACTGAATTAATCTACGGACTCCAAGGACGGATTACTGAAAGGGGCTACTGGGAACAGGCCCAAGGGCCCAAGATGTCATGGAGAACCCAAAGGCAAAAGTTGCCCTTATTAACTCCACAGACTCAACTGGCCAAAAGCCTCCCAGAGGACAAAATAAAAAGCCTATGCATTTGTTTCAAAATGACACCTTTAGTGTTCTGTAGACTGAACCCTCTGTATTTTGTTGATGTTTGTTGACTCGGTTGTGCATCTTTAACCATATAATTCGTTTCAAGCAGAATCATTGGCTCCATTTTTATGTAATTAAGCCGTGGGTGTTATTTTATTTTGAAAAAATATAAACCAAAACCAAAATGAAACCAAGTATTTGAGTTTAAAATGCAGAATCGTAAAATATACACCTTGGTTATTAAACTTGTCAGAAAAGTGACACTACTAATGTGACCTACAGTATTAATGTTCAACTGCAACTCAAATTAACACAAGGTACTGTAAGGGGTGTTTATTTATGCTTTCATGCTTCCGTACTTTACTTTATCTTCCCTACACTTCACTAACGGCACTACACCTCAATAACTCTATAGAAAGTCCTCCTGACTGAGAACCTTTTTCCTGTGATGAAAGATCTCTACACTGATGGATGTGGTCTCCGCCATCATCCAGAAGGCAAGGGAGCTTGATGACTGATTCTAAGCTATGGCTTTCACTCTCACCAGATCTCAATCCTATTTAACACCTTTGAAAGATTTCTGGGCAACGTGGTACAGTATAAAGTGTCTACAGAAGATCCTAGGTTCAAACCCCTGCACCACCAATTTGCCACTGTTGAGCTCTTGAACAAGAGAGCTCTTGAACTCAGATGTATAGTGAGATAAAATAAAATCGCTTTGGATAAAGGTGCCTGCTAAATGCTATAAATATAAATTATCATTAAAACATCATCTGGGGAAATATCTTTAGTAAGAACAGGTGTTTATGGTGCCAGTATTCTTCCATAGAATTGTAGAATCAAAGTCAAGCCACCTTGGAGCTTTTAATAGCTAATAAAGCACTAAAAATGACTTTATTCACTGTATGTACTGAACTGGTTTCTTTCGATATTTTCCGTCTGTGTTTTGTGGAGAAGATTCTACCTCCAGTTCAGCAGCAGTCTGCTCGACTTCTCTGTCCTCTCTCTCTCCACCTGCTACGTTCGGGGGCGTCGAGGCGGGCCGAGGAGCTTCAGAGACACTCCTCCTCAGCTTCACGTGCGGTTTCTGAATCTCAGTTTCCTCTGATTCTGATTTCTACAAATACACACTAGTCACAAACAAATAAAGCACTTTATAAAGAAGGTGTAGAAACAGGACATCTTTCTGATGTACAGTATTACCTTCATGGTCTTAGCGGAGGAGATGACCTCCCCGCTACGTGTGGTGAGACCCGGAGAGGTGGGGAAGCTCCTTCGGGGAGGTGGAGGTGGGGGCGATTTGGACGGCTTCTCTGTGCGATACCGTGGCACCAGGAGCTCGTCCGATCCCCGCCTGGAGCTGGCTTCCTTGCTTGAGATCTTGTGTGTGGGATGCTGAGGTTTGTTGGGTTTGTGCTCGGGTGTGGCATTGGGACTAGACAGAGAGTCGCACTGGTTAATGTTCTGGTTCTGGTTTTGGTGTTGGTTCTGCACTGGTTTGATCTGTTTAGCAGCAAAGTCCAGATCCGGGATCGCTTTCATGAGCTCGGCCTGGGTTTCCTCCAGAAGTCGGTTAATGTCCTGAGCGCTGTACTGGGTGAGACTGGCTCGCTTTTCCTCCCAGTCCCTTTCAGCTGCCTGGAGAGAGAGAGAGAGAGAGAGAGAGAGAGAGAGAGAATGAGTCACACTCATTGCTGGCTTAGAACTGCCAATGACATTTTTTTTAAAATTCAGATTTACTTTTAACAATGTGAAATGGCTCCAAAACACGTTAGTTCCTTTTATTATATAATTTGTCATCCTGAAGTCATCCTTTTCCAGCTTTTATTTATTTTTCTGTTTTCATCAACAAAACGAAAAATAACTGTTTTTTTTCTCTAAACTTCTTTGCTGACACTGGAGACTCCTTCCATCAACGTTAAACAATATCTCCATATAAAAACGTCACTAAGCATATGTTTAATTCTTGGTAAAAAAATAATGCTATATTTTAATTGAATTATTTATATTCTTAGATTATATGGATCCATAATGTATTTCCTTATTTATGCTGTAATTACACCAGCAAGAGGAAGACTTTTAGGCAAAATTCAACTTTATTTACAAACCATCCCTTACATAATTCCCATTGCCTTGTAAAAATGCATGAAATTGTCTTCAACATTCATGGTGAATTTGCTAGCACATCTGGAGTTATGCATCTAATTGCATTTCACATGTGCTCCCAATGTGACAGCTTCCTGATTCAGCCATAAGAATGATTTAAATATGTTCTTTTTTTAAAAGCTTTTCTAAAAAAAAAAAAAAATTTTTTTTTGCAATATATGCAAACTTATGATTTAAATTATTAAGGGACAATAACTGCAATCAAGCTTTTGCGACAACTGGCAATTATTCTTTCACATCAGTGTGGAGGTATTTTGGCCCGCTCTTCTTTGCAGAATTGTTTTAATTGAGCCACATTGCAGTGTTTTTAAGCATGAACGACCTGTTTAAGATCATCTCAGTCAGATTTATAAGTCCGGACTTAGACTAGGCCACTTTTTTTATCCATTCAGAGCTTGCTGGTGTGTTTCGGATCATTGTCCTGCTGCATAACCCAAGTGAGCTTGAGCTTAAGGTCATGAACTGATGGCTGGACATTCTCTTTAAGGATTTTCAGGAGATTAGAATTTATGGGTCCATTAATTACAGCAAGTCAACCAGGTCCTAAAGCTGCAAAGCCTCTGACATCATACTACCACCACCATGTTTGACTGATGGTATGATGTTCTTTTTTATAAAATGCTTGATGTTTGCATGGGAAACTCTAAAAATCTTTCATCTTTAAGAATTTACAAGAGTTATTCACTAATAAAGGATTTACTGCAAGGCTCACCCTTCCAACCAATCAGAGAATGTGGTAGAGCACATAGTTGTCAATTAATACTTAAAGGACTTTTTGGTCTGCTTAGCTTTCATGAGGTCAAACGTTGCTTTCGAGATTGCCAAATCAGGTGGGTTTCTGCCCAACTGGGCTACTTTATCATCATTTTAGGCTGGAAAATGTTTACTAGTCTAATTTTAGTGAATCAAGTGTGCATATGTGCATATGTAACTGACCTACAGTATGGACTTTAGTACTGTTATTATGTGGACTGGTTTATTGTTTTGAAATGGGCAGGTTTTCAGCACTGACAAGTGAGGACTTTATTAGTGTGATGTGGCAACCCTGGTCCATATCACCACAGACTAACAAGCTCCCAGTTCCAGTAATACTTGAGACAGTGTACATGAAACAAAAGGGCAAGAAAATGCCAGAGTTCCTCTTTGTGTCTGGTTCCTTCTCAAGATATCTTCCTAATGTCATCCTTTGGAGTTTGCTTGCAACTGCTGAATATAGCTTGCTCATCATTTAATAAGTTATGAATCTATAAATTTCTCTGATTTCGCTGATTTCTGATTTGTGACATTGTCCATTATCTAAATCTAAACACAAGGGGTGTTCAAGTTGAACCAGGACTTGTGATGAAATTTCCGGTGAATGAGGGTGTAAAAACAATTGACATTTAAAGAAGGCTTCTAAGCTGCAGTAAAACATCTGAATGGTGCAAAAGCTTTAAAGAAAGCCATACGTCTATTAAGGACAATCCTGTCCGAGGTGGCTTGGAGCCCACTGCAGTCGTTCTCGTTAACTTCAAGTGAGTGGAACGCATGATCCTTAAAAATCTACAAATAACTTGCTGCCTACTTGAGGAAAAAAGAGACACAGCTGTCTGTGAAAACTGTACACACAACCATTCACCAACACCACTTAGGAAGTCGGCCTGAAGTTATTGTCACATCCCTCATACAGTCTTGACCTCGCTCCAAGACATTAAAGGAGTTCCTGGGAGGCCAGCGTTTTTAAACATGAAGCAGGCAGTCTGATCATGGCTCCTGCATGCTGAGAAAACGTTCTACCTTGATGGTATCCAAGCAGTAGTGAAACACTGGGATGAGTGCATTACAGTTTTTCTCGATTGGTTTGGCTCATTTCTTGAAACCGAGATGACATTCTCAAAATAACATGGACAAATCTCC
>JAOTRS010000025.1:24648231-24658890 GCA_028565755.1 Dinotopterus cunningtoni
TTGGTCTCCTCCTGTAGGGGACAATCTAAAAATATATGTCGCCTAAAATTTTTTTGCATAAAAATAAATGTAAAAAAGATGACAATTTCAAGCTTAAAATTAGTTTCAATACAGTACATATATTATTCATAACTGCCTTTTGATAAAATTATAAAAGAATTATTAGATTGATATGACCACATTTAAGTTGCTACAATGTCATGTTTTTGCCTTGTAACGTTCTAAGTTTTTTAAAGTGGGAAAAAAAGTAAGATTCACAAAAGAAAAACCAAAACCAATCAAACATTGATCTAAAGATGAGAACATTAGGACTTGGTCCATTGCGAATCTCTACCTAACATGATACATACTAGTTGAATACTAACAGCTAGCGGTTACCATGAAAGCATCAGCATCTGTATTGATACAGTATATAGCAACAGATTGATTACTGTGACGAGAGTCTGGTCTCAATTTAGATCAAAAAAGAAATCACCTTATGGCTTAACAAATATGTGACTATTGCAAGGTAGTGAATAGCGAACGTGAGAGATCATTAATGCGAGCAAGTCATTAATTATATATGTGAACCTAATAAAAAGGCCGTTCAGTGGACACACAAACACACAGAAATCAGTTACAGTAGGGTGAGACTGTCAGACTTTGGAGGAGAGAGAAGGAGCTATATAGAAAACACACACACACACACACACACACACACACACACACACACACACACACAGTAAATAGATAGATATAAAAAGCTTGTGAGCGTGTGTTTGCACACACAGCTCAAACTGACAGGGGAGAGCAGAGACGGCACTACCTTTCCTCTTCAGCCGGCCAGCTGAAACATACAGTACAGGCAGTCAGAGCGTCCGAGTCGCCGCAGAAACCATTGCAACCAAATAAATACAGCAGGAATAAAAAGAGCAATGAGGTCTCAGCACTTTGGCACTTAAGGGGCTGTTCTAGAGGGTGGGTAATGGTGAGGGCAAATCCCGTAACAGCCACAGAGTCGTCCCTTAGGAGAGATTTCTAACCTTGGATTTGATTCTGCCTTGCTTGGATAAAAGTGTCCGCCAAATACTGTACGTGAAGTAAGGAATGAATGAAATACTCTGGGGTGTGGGGTTAGAGGACAATAAATTAATAACATGGTGTGGAATTACTGTTAATGCAACGGAAGTTGATTTTTTTCTTAGAACATCATGATCTAAGTGTTGTATTCCTCTTATTCCACAGAAAAGAAAAAAATCCTAATCATTAAAGAACAACAGTTTATAGTTACAGGTACATAAGTTTTATGTATACTATAGAATATATAAATAATAATAGTTTAACCTGTTTTTTTTTTTTTTAGATAAATACACAGTTTGTGATGTTACATCAATTCTCTGAACTGTTTCTGAAAAAAAGTTTGACAGCAAAATGAGATAAACACCATTTTCAGACTTTTACTCATTCTGGCGTATTATTATTCTTTTTCTGTAACAAAACTTATAATTGGAAAACTGCTATGCTTCTTTTAAAATCCATGTTTTTGGCAAACCATAAGAAGGAACAGCTGTGTTACATAACAAAACAAGACGCATCTCAAAATGCCAATCGTATCATTTCTATCTGTTACATAATTAGTGAAGAGAAACTACTGGCTGGGCGAAATAGCGAGTATTGTGACTAAACTAGATGCGTTCAGTAGATTTTTGGAGAATGTTGAAGGATGTGTACACTCCATTGTTACTGTCATTGGAGTTACCCCAGCATCCAGGAACTAAAGGTACAGTATGCGTCGAACGTTTACAATATACGCTGTGAACTAGGAGATTATGTGATTTGGACATCGTGCCAACACCAGATTATATGGATTTATAGCTTTTTGCAAAATCATACAAAGTTCACACTTATATAATCCAAACAATTTTAACATATTGCATTGATATTTCTTCTTTTTATCACTCTTGTAGCTCAAAGAAAACATACACAAAATATTTTCTATCAGTTTGTAATACTTCTTGCTTTATTACCAAAAACTTAAATGGAATTATCTCATTCTGCTGTCAAACTGTTCAAACCTTATTTTTCCTTCTGCTGTATAACTTTACCTTTACTTTATCTTACAGACAACTCACCCCCATCTTTATTGCTATAAGGGCTTTCTTCAATTATAATTAAATAGCATTTTTGAACAGCAATATATGACTATAGAGGTGCAGCAGACGGAGCTCATTAATATTAACCTGTGATTTGTAGCAGCTAGAAATATTGTCAGTGCTGTTTAGGTAGAAAATAAAGCAAACCAACAATCTGGCAATCAGTATGGAGACTATAACAAGTCTGAGGAGTGTGTGTGTGTGTGTGTGTGTGTGTGTGTTGTAGGGGCAAGCCTGGAGAAAGTGTCTAAGTGACGGTACCCTTTGGAAAACCATCAAAGCTTTAAATGTAAACCATCACTCTCTCTACATCACTCTGTTTGTGTGTGTGTGATTGTAAAAGATCACAGGGTAATGCCAGAGTCTGTGTGAAGCAAGTGTACATAAAAAGGCTGCTATAGGATGCATTTTCTTTTGTTCCATGGTTTAAAAAAAAAAAAAGATTTAAACTGTTCTCTATTTATGCCAAATGTAGGAGAGTTTCGGAGAGGAAGGGCTTCGTGGACATGTCTAGCTTGTGGAGCAGATTAGTATTTAAAAAAAAAAAACACCTATGACCCTGTCGCCGGTTTTCCTTCCTTGGATCACTTTTGGTAAGTCCTGACTAGTCCAAAACAGGAACATCCCAGAAGACCTGCAGTTTTGGAGTTGTTCTGACCCAGTTGTCTAGCCATCACAATTTGGCCCTTGCCACAGTAGTTACATTTTTAATATCTTGTTACAATAGCGACTGGAAGTGGGTGTGATATATTAGGCAGCAAGTGATCCTTTTTTCCTGAAATTGATGTGTTGGAAGCAGAAAGAAAATGGGCAGACGTAAGGATTTAAGTTACTTTGATGAGGGACAAATTGTGATGGTTTGACGACTGGGTCAAAGCAACTCCAAAACTGCAGCTCTAGTTTCTGGGATGTGATTCTGCAGTGGTCAGGACTTCCCAAAAGTGATTCAAGGAAGGAAAACCTGTCAAATGGCGACAGAGTCAAGGGCGGCCAAGGTTCACTGATGCACATGGGGAGTGAAGTCTGGCACGCGCAGTCTGATCCAATAGGAGCGCTGGTGTAGATCAAATTGCTGAAAGGTTAATGCTGGTTGTGATAGAAAAGTGCCTTCTTAAAACGAAAATACTTAAATCATACTGGTGGCCATTTTGTTACTGACAAAAATAAAGAAGAAAACATTAGACATTTTGCACATTTTGTGTCAAATCTGATTTTTTTGCTAGCTTGTTTTAGAGGTTTGAATTGCATTGTTTTATTTGTAAGTTATATAATAGTTAAATTAGTATGAATGACACTTATTAGCATGAAATATATTTTAACAGTTAAAGGTGACACTACAACAGCATTTAAATCTGCCATGCAAGAGTACAGGAGGACAAGGTATACTCACTTCCTGTGCCCGAGCCGTCGCTGGTGGACTCCGTCTTCTCGCTGGAAGAGAAAGGGAAGGGCCGTGAGAAGTCGGTCCCTGGGTCCCGAGGGCAACCCGCCATCATGCAGAGCCGCAGCAGGCCGCATCTGAGGATCACACAGCCGTGATACTGCCACAGCCCGACACGGGACGGCAAAACGCTCAACCACCTCACACTCATCAGGTAACGCTCCGGTAGCGGCTCTACTCTAGCGTCCACACCCACCAACTAAACACCAGCAAACTCATAAACGGGGAAATAATAATACTAATGTTAAGATCCCCCCCCCCCAGAATACACTCATTACATCATTTTTATTTTAGAAGAGTTTCCGGATGCATTATTGGCGAGTGTGGAAAACTCTCAAGGCTGACCTGTTCACACAGTAAACACTATACTGTATCAATACTTATATTCATACTACTACTAATACTACTGTCCTTTTACCAAATTAATAAAAATGAACTAATAGCTCCATGATAGCCCTGTCCAACATTAGCTTATATATATTATAATAAGCTATCTATCTTGTACAATGGGTTCAAAAGTCTGAGTCCACTGGCATTTATTTCTTAATCAAAAACTCAATCAAAAAAAGTTATACAGCAAAAATTATAACTTAGCAAGTGAAATTTTCTTGAATCTAGCCGAACCTATTTATAATTTCTTAAAATTAATTTACAACCAACAGAAATAAATTAATAAAGCTTATTTTTAGTAAAATTGCATTTTAATACATTTTGATTCTGTCAAAAAATAAATTCCCATCTACTATTTTTTGCTTAAGTTTTAGTAACCTATGACTAGAAATACACCTTATAATTTTATTTTTTGTTTATTGCAAACTTATTTTAAGAAATTATACATAGATCTGTCTAGATTCAAGAATATTTCACCTGCTAAGATGTCATTTTTTGCAGTGCAACTACTGTAGGAAATGTTTTTTTGTTCATTAAAACTCTGCAAAAATATTAAAAAATATAATTTTGTCTTTTATGGCAGCACACAATACTGCATCATAGCACGGCTGCTTCGAATACGATGTGTTATCATAAATATTACAGTCTATCTTTTCGACACCTAATGTTTATCTAACACTCTACGCAAGAAATCTAACATTTCACCAAACAGAGGAGGAAAAGAACCTAAGTTGATTGATTTACTTAAATTTAATCAGTAAAGATTTTTATACCTTAACGCTGTCGAATTCTGGATTCTGATTGGTCAGATGTTGATTCATTGTCCAGAACAAGCGGTATAAAAATCAGAGGTTTATATGAATGCACTTGTTCTAATTTGTTATTGTTTCTACTTGTAAAGTCGAACCCATAAATTTTAGAACAAGTATAGGGTAGTGGGGGATGGGGGTTAGGCAATGGCATTTGCCATCTGTACATCAGCACATTGAGATCGAAATGAAACACACAAGATAGGAGCAAAGTCAAGACTTTCAGCCTTAATTTAAGGGGTTCACAAAAGTATGACATTACCCCTTCAGGAATCACAGCCATTTCCATACACACACAAACAAACACCCCATTTTTAGGGGGCCACATTTTTGAATTGAAGCTGAAAGTCTTGACTTCGCCCCGATCTCCTAGTAATTCATTTTTAATTTAACATGGTTGTTGTACAGAGACCAAATCCCAACAAACATTTCTTTATTCCAATATTTATGGTCCTGACTGTATATTGGACATATTCAACAAAAATGTTGTTGTATGCAAAAATGTATGCTCTCACTCACTCATGGTTTGACTTTATCCTGTATACAGGGTCACGGGGTGCCAATCCATTGCAGGGCACACACACCTACTCATATGCACATTCATACACTACGGGCAATTTGGGAACACCAATTAGCTTAATGTGCATGTCTTTGAACTGTGGGAGGAATCTAGGGCACCTGGAGAAAACGCACAGGGAGAACGTGCAACCTCCATGCACACAGACCAGAGGCGGAAATCGAACCCAGACCCTGAAGGTGCAAGGCGACAGTGCTAACCACTAAGCCACAGCGCCACCCTGAAAAATGTATAATTGTTGATAAAGTTAGAAGGAGTCCCCGGAGTTAGCACTTTTGTATTTGTAATATTTTGCAGCTTCTTAGAAAACATCAAAAGGGTTTTTTGCCTATTTACTTTTTAAAGGAGAGAGAGAGAGAGAGAGAGAGAGAGAGAGAAAGACCGTTTAATCATACGTATAAAATGCTCATCTTTAATATGTTAATGTTATAATCTATCTTTTTTTAAAACTGATAAAACAAACACATTTGATAGTGGACTCAGACTTTTGGGATCTGACTCTGTGTGTGTGAGATCTGCTCCCTGTATAGGTCTGGACACTTAATGCTGATATGGATGAGGTCCAGATGTGCGTTCATGACTGTCCATCAAAAGCGAATATACCAGGGTGAAAGTGGAAGACGAGGCAGCGCCCACGATGCAGGGACGATACGCTCCGCGGACGACAGGCCCGCGGATGCAAAACACATCGCACAACAGTCCACACGGCGTCTGAGCGTTACAAAAACACAAGCGGATGAGAAGAACTGAGCGACAGCCGGTGGCTTTGGAGAAACAAAAGAGTCGTATAAGCTTAATGACACACGTAGGACACACGCACACTGCTCGATGTCAATGCATGTGATGTTTCGTGTTGAATGGCTGAGCTTCAGTAAATGAGAACAACATTCAGTATGAGTGGTTTAAATGCCTGTGAGTGGTGTAGACAGTTTATATTGTATGCGTCTGCCTATTTATATTTATGCATGTATGTATGTGTGTGTGGGTGCGCGTGTGTATGTTTCTTACGTGCTGTCGCTGTCCGGTGCTCTAGTAAGGACGCTTTGTACCAAGCCTGTGAGGCTCGCTATCTGTTTCTCCATTGCTTCCATACGATCTCTGCTAAAAAAGTACCAATAATTAGCGAACACACACACACACACACACTTAGACACATGCATATTAACGATAAGTGCTGATAATTAAAGTTTAAAACAAACCCAAACTTAACCTTAGTAAAATTTTAAGCAGATTTTCTAAAGAGGACCTGACAAAATTCAACCATGTCAGATCTTTCTATCCTTGTAAGAATTTAATCCCCGTAGACACAAATCCCTCTGTAAATTTTGAGTGCTCCTCACCTCGTGTTAGTCTCGTTCCCGAAGCCGGAAATCACCCTGCCCGTCTCGCCACCCAGTGGTTCTGAACTTGAGCTCGGCCTTGACTTCGGACTGTCCACAAACACGGACGAAGACGAATCCTTTCTGAAGCTCTGTCTGACAGGCGAGCCACGGCTCAGCGTCCCCGAGTATGAGTCGGACATCTTCTGAGGAGAGGACGAAGACGACAGCCTGAAGCCCGTGCCCAAAGCGGAGTACGTGTCAGGGTAGAGCGGTGCGCCTGGCTTATAAAGCGGGTCATCTAGGTCGCCCTGCAAAGCCACGGCTGAATACGTGCTCAGAGAGCGCACAGAACCGCGACGGTAGAGCCCACCCGGTCCCGGCATGCCCAGCGGCTCTCCCATAGATGCGATGCTTAGCCGATGTCCATCAGGAACCAGGCTGTACGGGTCTGCGTAGAGACTCTCGTTCTTCAGGAGCGCGTTCTTTGCGGCGACTTCCTCGTCGGGTTTGACGTCGCGGCGTTCGAGGATGGCTGACGGAGACGCTGTCATGCCTCCTCCTGGGCCGTGAGCCGGAGACCCGTGGTGTCCGTGTTGTCCGTGCTGAGAGCCGGAGAATGAGGGAGGTCGACCGCCGCTGTAGGAAAGACGGGAACGGGCAGGAGAGGAAGGGGAGGACCCGGAGGAGGGCAGGGTGTTTAGGCGGCGAGTGGGTGATGATTCACGTGACGCATACACCATCTCTCTCTGCAAGAAAAAAAGAAAGAGAGAGATGAATCGTTTTGCAGTACAATCATGTTAAGTTGAGCGTTTATTTGTCACATATACATTAGTGCACTGTGAAATTCTTTCTTTTGCATATCACAGAATAACTGGGGTCAGAGTGCAGGGTCAGCCAAGATAAAGTGCCCAATGGAACAGATAGGGTTAAGGGCCTTGCTTAAGGGCCCAACAATGGCAACCTAATGGAGCTGGGGCTCGAACCGTCTATTTTCCAATCAGCAACTCAGTGCCTTAACCCTCTGAGCTACAACTGCCCCTCAAAAATCATGTAGACATTGCTGAATGTTTACTGAATTGGGTTTGTTATTAACAAATAATGTTTTAAAAGAGTGTAAAGTTGCCTCTTATAAGCTTATGTAAGTCGCACACTCTTGCCGCTTACTCCACAGTTCAGGGAGTACGGTAGCGTAAATAAAGTGACTCCACTTCATTTCCGTCCTACAAGACATGGTTACATGGCTGTCACAGATATTAGCGCAAAGGACTGTGTCATGTTCTTGGGTCAGTCTGTCTGCAGAACGACCTGATGTTAATTTAGCCCGAGGGTGACAGGACGGAGACAAGCAGGAAGCAGCTTGAGAATGGGTGAGAACGGAGCCCCAGACTTCCTGCCCCCTTACACTCCCACGTTCTATTCATGACGAGGTAATCTGACTCGGGAGAACTCCTCTGGCTCTGTTCAGTGCTTTCACTCTGCTCGTCTAGCGTTCCGGGCATAATACCAGACAACATGATGCTAAGATTGAGACACTGCTATCCAGCAAAACACACACACACACACACACACACACACACACACACACACACACACACACACATACCCCTCTGATCATTTTAAAGTTTTTAGACTAGTTTTGGCTCTCCTTTCAGAGTTTGAGGTACATCTAACATAAGTATAGTGGTATATATGTCATGAATTTCAGTCATCCTTCATACACACACTCGAGAGAAAGTAGTTGATGTGCACGGCAGCATGTGTTGCATCCAGGGATCTGTCAGAATGACAGAAAAGGAGTTCACTGTGGGGAAACAAAAGACCAGACACAAAAATTCCACTCTTCTCTGTTTCTTTCAGAGCCTCTTCCATCATGTTTAGAGTTGTGGAGTTCAACCCTTGCACAATAAACTAGCAGACTATATATCTTCATTGTCTCCAGTGTTAGCTTAATAGGTTCACCAGACACACTCGGTGGCAGAGCTGTCTCAGTTCAATATCTACAACCAATTCTCAAACAATGTCACTAGGATGGCAGACAATTACTAATTCATTATGATTAGGAAGATGAAAGATTAAATATAATGGAAACCTGATTGGTTAAATGTACTTCATATTTCAATATGCAGTGGAATCATTCTTAGTTCTTTTGTTCCAAGAGGTGCATTGGACGCCAATCGTCCTCCAGTGCACATGATCGGCAGTGGTGATTTCAGCCTCGTTTCATAATGAAGGTTCGCTGCCATGTGATCTTGGGACAGCCTAGCTTCTGCTTCCCCTGTTGAGATGTCCACGTCATGGCTGTTTTCTGTTGGCGCATCGGCGGTAGACGCAGGATGTGATCTTTACCCCAAACCAGCTTTCAGTGATGATGTCACCTGGGGGCGAGTTGATGTCCAACTATACACTTTTTCTTCGGTGATGTGGTGGAGGTGTGAGATTCAGAAGATATGGTGAAGACAATGCTGTTTGAGATGCTGAAGACTTCCACGTCCTGCATGTATAGATTGCCGTCGGGATGACGATCGTGTTCAAGAGCCGAATCTTTGCTGCAGGAGCAATTAAGTTGGATGTCCAAATAGGCTGCAATCTTAGTATCACTGCTAGAGACTTCCTGATTTAGCAGGTGACATTGTGGTCAGTGTCACCATCGGTGTCAGCATGCTCACAAGATGGCTGAATCACATGCTGTCAATTTAAATTTCCTTTAAATTTAGGTTTAATTTAATTTACGTTTGTGTTTTGCTGGATAGCAGTGTCTCAATCTTAGAGTCATGTTGTCTAGTATTATGCCCGAAACTCTAGACGAGAAATCAGATTAGGAAGTGTTGTGCTTTTAGGAAATACAACAAGATGATATGTGAAGGTATAAACTTTTACTGTTACCATTAATAATAATTTCCACAAGATAACGTCTCCAAATAACCTTTAAGTGTTTTTTTTGGTGCAAGTTGTTACTATAGAAACAATTAAATAATTAGTTTGAATGGAATTGTATATTATAATTTGCATGTATCTGGACATATTATGTATATGGAAATATTGTGAGCATCTACTTTTATAGTGTTTGGCCTAGGCTACACTGTTAGCCTTGCAACAGTTCATTACCTACAGGAGTCGGCCCACGGTGCGATGCAAACCAGCGTTTCCCACAGCTCTTACTATGTAACAGAAGCTGTTTTGTGAAACGAATTTCTATTTTTTTCTTTTTTATGTTCTCATATTGTCACCTAACACAACACTGTTGATGGTGTGACCCATACAGCCAGATGCTACAGTACAGTGTGGCAATGTGACGTTCTTTTGTACTATTTTTGGAGTCAATCATTTTGCATGGTCAAAACTACAATGTAACACAATACCCAAAGTGAAACCTAGTCTGGTGAATTATTTCCAGTCTTCCAAAAGCTTTTGGAGGAAACTTCTCTTAGTGTTAACTAAAGGTTTTGGGGGAACAGTATATCAATGTTTCCAAAAACTGTCCAAATAACTGAGTACAGAATTACAATTATACATGAAGAAGAGGTATGACTGAAATAGTTTATACACTGTTGGCAAACAGGGTTCCTCATGGGTTCCTAGCTTTCTAATGGAGTTAAACTCTGAACAGAAAAAAAAGTCTTTATAAAACCCTTTTTAAAAATACTTAGGATAATTAAGATGTCTTAAATTCTTTAACGAATTGACTCGGATAAGAAGAGAGTTCTTCTTGAAAACTCTTCCTGAGATTTTACTCGTTTTTGGGTTCATAGATTTCTAAAGAAGTTCTACTTTGAATCTTCTATAATTAGAATATAAGTTTGATTAAATGTTCCTCAATGGTTCTTTGGATGATTTAAAGTCTGATTTTTCTTAAAGAAGCCCTACTAGGATTCTTCTCTAATATTAAAGTAAAGTTCTACACATGGAATGTCATTCAGTTGGTCTTTTAATCTTTAAATGTCCACAGTTCCTGAAGATGTTCTACGTGGCAGCTTTAAAAAAAAAAAAA
>JAOTRS010000025.1:24689259-24700355 GCA_028565755.1 Dinotopterus cunningtoni
AGAAACCGCATAAGTATAAAATCCAGTTCCATGACATATGAAGTGTCGGGTATAAATGGGGTCATACCTACCTCTGCGAAACAAAGCTAAATTTAGACACTCTGTCTTTAGACCTATACACTGCAATTCTACTCTCATAAGTGCATGAACTCAACTTTTTTTTCTCTTTACTTGGTGTTAGTCTTATCATTGTGCCTCAGAGACTTCTTTAAATTATTCAGAAAGCTGCTTTAGCGTGAGTAAGCATTTTAAACTTCCCGCAGGAGAACAGTATTTCAGGTGACTTAGCAAGAAAGAAAAGTTTCATAACATCTTTCCATAAAATGACATGAATCCTTGCGTAACCGTAAACGTAAAGGAAACACCTTACTTTAAGTGCTACACAGTTCATCTGTCTCATTTGACCTTCGACTCTTTGTGAAATTCCAGAACCCTCATCAGGGTCATTTAGTAAGGGGGAAACAGAACACAGGAAACCACTGTATGTGAACTTAAGCACTGGGATGTTGGGGTATGGAGGTCATTAGCCTTGGAGCCATCAGTGATTTAACACATCCTTTTCACAGTGGGATTGCTGAGGACACGTAGCTCTCACTTCATATGGTTTATGTTTTCTACTATATGTGCTGTACATTCAAAGGGAAAGGCAGGGAATTTGCTAGCAACATTAGTTAATTATGAACATTTTAAGAACAATTAAATCAGTAATTATTTGTTAAACCTTTCACCTTCTCTGTTAAAACTACACCCGACCACTTCACTAGATACACCATTAAGGGAATCTCCTGTTCACCACATCACAAAGGTGCTCGATTGGATTGTGATATGGCTTTGTGACTTGGCACATTATCCTGTTGGAAAAAAAAGAGATGGACAAGGTCAGCAACAAGACTCAGGTAGGCTGTGGCTTTTAAACAATGCTCATTTGGTAATAAGGGGCCCAAACTGTGATAAGAAAATATCCTCCACACCATTACACAACCAGCAGCACCCCGAACCATTGATAAGAGGCAGGATGCGTCCATGCTTTCATGTTGTTTACGCCCACCATACAGATGTTGCATTTCCAATCTGCTGTTGTCCAATTTTGGTGACAGGAGTGGCACCCAGTGTGGTCTTTGCTGCTGTAGACCACCTGCTTCAAGATTCAATGTGTAGTGTGTTCAGGGATGTTGTAACAAGATTTCATTTGAGTAACTGTTGCCTTTCTATCTGTTCAAACCACTCTGGCCATTCTCCTCTGACCTCTGGCATGAATAAGGCATTTTCACCCAGAGAACTTCTGTTCACTGGATATTTTCTCTTTTTCAGATCATTCTCTGTAAACCCTCAAGATGGTTCTGTGTGAAAATCCCAGTAGATGAGTAGTTTCTGAAAAACTCAGATCAGCCAGTAGGGCAACCAACAACTATGCCACATTCAAAGTTGAAAAGGTAAAATCACATTTCTTCCCAAATCTGATGTTCTGTTTGAACTTCAGCAGATTGCCTTGCCCATGTCTACATGGCTACAGTAAATGCATTGAGTTGCTGCCATGTTATTGTCTGATTTATTTGTGTTGATAAGCAGTTGACCAATTGTACCTAATACAGAGGGTCTGTGTATGTGTAGCCTTTCCGCACAGCCTATTCAAGGCAGAACTGTTGTGCCTTCCTGACAGCTTACTCCGTCCATCCATCTATCCATCTAGGAACCTCTGTAGTCTATCTAGAGACTGGGGAGGTACTTTCACAACTGTCGTAGGACCTCCGGTCAACATCATACACTACGGGCAATTCGGGAACGCCAATTACCTTAATCTGCGTTTCTCTGGACTGTGGGAGGAAACCCAAGTACTCGGAGGAAACTCGCCAAGCATGGAGAAACATGCAAGCCCCATTGCACTTGTTGCCTTGCAAAACACTTAAGGTGCAAGGCAAAAGTGCTCACCACTAAACTAATGTGCCACATGAATAGCAGTAACGTTGTTGTTTAGTCTTAAAGCCAGCATCTTAGGTAGACACAGAGGTGAAATGAGATTTGTGTAAAAAAGGAGAGGCAGCACCGTGGAACAGGGGTGTAACATTTTAAAGACATGTGATAGGGCAACCCAGCTTTAAAAAGTAAACAGTTATCAGTTAACAATACAGGAATGAAACAAAACAAGTGTAACAGTTGGAAATACAGAAAACTGGATAGACGGTGAGGTCTGGGAGGTCCTGAATCTCAGAGCAGAGGACTAATTTAACCACCATATTATGGAATGTGCACAGCTAGCAATGGCACCTCAACACTCACATCACCTGCTATTATTGTTTGAGGTTTTCTGGTGTGTTTTATGAGCTATACATCACATCACGTGGTCAACAACACATCAGATGCTGACATTGTTGTGTTGTACATCATGCCTCTGCTGAACCCAGAACACTATTAGGCGCCTTAAAAGGACACACCGAGGAGGCCCTGTACCAGATAGGTGGCTTCAGAGTGAATTAGTGATAAGATGAGTGAAGTCTTATTAATGGCTTTTTAGAAAGATTTCTTATGTCTCATGTGTTGCTGTTAAGGGTAAGAGGGGAGAGATGAACAGCAAATATTTTGGCTAAGGGCAAATCTAATTTCCTGAGCCAAAAAAAAAAAAAGAAAAATTGTGGTGCATTTAGAAGCCTGTAACAAAGAAATCAAGAGACTCACTGCATGGGAATATTGTGGAATTACAATTTTCCAAATGTTCCTGTAAACTTATGTGTTTCTAATAGGCTTAAAAATATGTTAATTTTCTATTAAACATAGTAGTTAGTTAGTTAAGTTAGTTAGGACATTTTAGGACATCTAACATTAGAGCAATATCTCTTTTTTGAAAGTACTTGCCAAAATTAATGCTTTAATCAATATTTAAAAACTTTGGAAGTGCCGTTCTATATACCAAATGAGTCACTTAGATTAAATGTCTATTATATACAGCAACAATAGGCTCAGTAATATTGGGTTAGACAGGAAGGACTGGATACATTTTAAGAAATGACTAATGCACATAATAAGAAGGAAGCACAGGTTTGCTCATCACAGGGGGTCTCGTGTTACACCATACACACAAACACCTCTGTCACTAAGATAAAATGTCACCTTCACCCTGCATACACTTCCTGCATGAATCATCACTTAAATATTCTCGTCCCACTTATTAACCTCTTGGACTTCATTCTTTCTCTCATTTGTGTATCTTTTAGTCTACATTTCTAAATTGAGACTGTTCATTGGAGTAGAAAAAGATGACGGGGATGCTCCGCATACCAATCTGCATAGATAATTCTGTCCCAAAGAAGGCCAGCAGATGGATCTGCGCCTGTCCTCCGCCTGGTGATTAACCTATCACAGCATCATGGTGTTTTCTCCCTGTCTTTTCCCACACTGGGTCTCTTAATTCTTCCTTTTTCTGTTGTGTCAATGCTTTTGCAAGAGGTAACAATTGCATCAGCACCTATCCTATCAGTTCTTTAGCTAGTTGGGAAAAAAAGTGAGAGTTTAACTGGAAAATACATATTATTTTGGCCCGGACACTAAGAAAACCACCCCTCCTCCTTGTCTTTCTGTCCTTTACTGTCACTGAATGTAGGTCTCTACATGCCTACAGGCATCAGCACCAATCAGTTCTGCCCCAGTTATTGAGGCATCATAAAACACACACACACACACACACACACACACACACACACACACACACACACACACACACACACATTTAATTCCTTCCTCATGCATTAGGAACATCTTTTTTAAAAAGTACTGACCATCACAATCTCTCTCTTTTTTTGTACACTACAATATGTTAAAGATAAAATATAGCAGTTAATATTTATTTATATAAGATCAAAGTTACTGTATGACGAGGGTGTGAATGCTCTGGAAGCCTTGATGAAACGCTGGTCGCTCAAACGAAGCCGCCTGGAAGATTTTCCAACAGATTTGCAAACTTGGCCACATACTGAGCATTTTTGCCATCACTTTCAATCCAAACCATTTACACTAACCAGCCATAAGGTTACACTATTTGTAGGTGCCATGAAAACAGCTTTGACACATTGAGGCATGGACTCCACAAGACCTCTGAAGGTGTAAAGTGGTATCTGGCAAAAAAAAGGTGTTCTTTTAGGATCCTTTAAGTGCTGTGAGTGGCGTGGTAGGAATTTAATGCTTTGGACTTGTTTGTCCAGAACGACCCATGGATGCTTGGTCCGATACAGATCTGGGGAGTTTAGAGGAGTTTGTGGAGTTAAAGTGAAGCAGAGGACATTATCCAGTTCAAAGAAGCCACTTCTTCTTATCCCACTTCTTAACATTTACCATTGTAACAAGATACAGCAGTAATCTCTGGATGCGAATTGACTTCGTTCTGGAGGTGAGATCTTAAGATGAAAATTCATATTACAGCACAAAATTTCCCATAAGAAATAATGAAAATGCAGATAATCCGTTCTAGCCACCCAAAAACTATTAACAATACAAGCTTACCTCGGCATACAAATTCAATCTGTTCCAGAGGCGAGTTCTCAAGGAGGATTTTTTTTATTGTGAAACGTATTTTTCCATAGGAAATAATGTAAATGCAGATAATCCGTTCCAGCCGCCTAAAAATATGACCAATATTACCAGTTTCCAACATTATAATTATACTTTTGCATTTAAAAACCATCAAAACATTTAGAAAAGACATGTAAATGAAGTCAAATATGAAATAAATACACATTAAACCTCAATTAACCTTAATTCATGATTCCTCTTGGCACCGGCTGCTTTAAAAAAACAAACTGAAAGTGGCTCTGTTTTATTCTTTCTACCGTCCTTAATAATATTCTTGGGACACATGGTGCTATCGTCACTACATCTTGCACAAAATGCAAAAAATAAAAAAGGAAATACAGTACGTGAACTCATTTTGTATGCCAAAAATGCTTTGCATGGCGAGACAAATTTCTTGCAAAATTTCAGTTCTTTAAAAATTTTATTTGAAAATTCTCAAGGCAGGAGGTATTCTGAATTGCAAGAATTACACTGTATTACAAAAAACTTGCATAAAATCACATACTGTAGCTTTAGAACGGTATCATAGGTTGACTCTTTTAAAACGGCTTTCGCTGTTTGTTTGTTCGTATATGCTGAAAATGCTTCATATGCCTATGCAAATTTCTATATTTCTATATTTCAGTTCTTAAGGCAAAAATTCATAATAGAGGGCATTTGTATGCTGGGGTTTTACTACAGGGTTTTCTGACAGGAGTTTGGTTTTCCAGAAACAAGACGTTTTTTGTTCATATTATCATTAAAGACAGGTTAGAAAATAACTTTAAACACTAACTGTTACAAGAACTAACTCATGAAAATATATGAACTGATTATATGACATAATCGTCCTGTGCCAGATCAAATGATCATTTGTGGATCAAATGATCTGATGTAGTGACTCTACAATAAAAGTGACAAAGCCCAAAGTAAAAAAAAACGTAGTAATAATAACTGATTATTCTCTTTAACAAACCCATAAATCGATGATTATTTTACTATACATCCATTCCTTGCAGTGTTGTATTCCTTAAATAATGTGCACATTTCCTATTAAGAAAGACCAATTAAAATTTCAGATTATTATTCAACCATAAATTCATTTTTAAACATACACTTTAAATCCTTTATAAAGCCTTGCAACATCCCTAAAACCTAATAATGTAGTGAAGAACTCTTTCTTTACAACCATATACTGTAGATAGTGTATAAGATACTGTGAAAATGATTCATACGTTAAATAATGCTAATAAAAATGGTTAATAATAGTCGCAAATAAAAAAACAAAAATTATTATCTGTGATACTATAAATTTCTCCCTGGCTGTTTATTTACTTATTCTTGCTTTTTTTTTCATCACAGGGTCTGTAAGTTTCACATTTCTGACACGACTAAGCACACACACAGTTTGCATTCTCAGGATGAACAGAACGACGTGCAGCTTTTGATCTGAGTGCCGAATTTCTCCCAGTGCACGTAGGTTTGGAGGTGTCATGGCTGAGTGCGTGCTCCTCATCCTCGCCTTCTCAAGGTCATGCCCTCTGCTGCTCAGAGCTCTGTTTAATAGGCTGCTATCAAGGCATTTGTCCATAGGGCTGCATTTTAATTGACTGCTCGGTAATTAGTACGAGTTGGAAAGTTTTGTGGGCAGCTCCCCTGCCACGGTTTGTGAGTGGGTGAGTGAAAGCATCTGAAGTTTTAAAACCCTCAGTACAGTACGTATATATACAGTACTGTGCAGAAGTCTTGAGCCCCGCTCACTTCAGCATATTAAATTTAATTAAATGATGTAGATTAAGTTAAATAAACGGGAGCAAATGTTTTACTGCAACAGGCTGCAAAGTGTCTAAAGATATAACCACAGCAGCGACCTCATTTCCCCTCTCATCTGTTCCACTCAGCATTCAGCATCCAGCACCAATTCAGCATCAACATCACTAATCACCAGCCTGATCATCTGTCATCATCTGCAGCTGTTTCTCACTGATTCATGCCTTAAGTTAGATGTTTTTTAAGGTCATTGTATGGCTTAACAAACAAAAAATGTTCCTCTGAAACTGCTCAAGTACAGGGATTGGACTGAAAATAAGAAACAAAAATGTCCTTCAGGAAGCCTGGAGAACCCTTTCTGAAGATTTTCTTTATATTTAAAAAATACAAAAAAGTCTGGCTTTTGGAAGCAAAATATAAAGAAAGGGTGGGTCAAGACTTTTTGTGCTGTATGTCTTTGCAGTTTTTGCACTGGGAGAGGCTCTCATGACCCTGTACAGGATACAGCAGTATAGATGATGAGTGTGTGGATGAGAGCGAGAGTTTTTCATACTCAGAAAAAAAATCCCATATTGTTTCTAGAATGTGGAAAAATCTATCCAAACCTGTCACTGTTACAGTATAAACATTTCTTGTTTGAGCTGTCTCACTAATAATGTAGAATAAGTACAGAAAAAATGTCTTAAAAGCAAGTAGTGTCAAAATCTTACATAATTAACAGTACATACTTGTTTTCATTACAGATTATACATTTCCTCATATGCATCTGAACGAATGCCAGTTACACGGTCGTTTCTTTCAATTTTGAATCGACCCAAATGACTGGATTTAGTGCAACACAATAAAAGCCAACCACTTAGAGTTAAGTCTAAATGGAGTATTAGCAAAACTACAGTTATTAAATATTCACTATACTCAGTAAGTAAAGCACGAATCCTCTTAAATGATACTTAAGAGAGGTTTTTGCCTCTGTTAAGTAAAAAAAAAAAAAAACACTTATGTTGTGATGAATTACTAAAACAATCAGCGAGGCTTGTTTAATATCCTTAAAAAACATCTCATCTGAGAAAACCTCACCTTATCAATGATTACATATTGTATCAGTTTAAACATGATATTGGTGTTAAAAAGTGTCTCACCTGGATGAAAAAGTGAATTTTTAGATTTTTAGATAGGATCATATAACACCATTTCATTTTTCATAATACTTAATGATTAATCAATGATCTTATTTGTTACACATGCACATGAAATGTGGTCAGTTTAGATTTTACATGAAAAGATGTAAATCTGAAAAAGTCTATTATTCTAAAATGCTAAATTGTTAAGATATTGCAAAATGAATTTGAATTTGACACTACAGATTTTTGAATTTTTTTAAAATCCTTAATTTTGCACAGATTACCTTAATTTAAGCAACAGTTTTTACAGGTCATGTGCTCCTAGAAGCATCCAATTTAAAATATCAATACTCAAAGAAATATAAATAATCTGCATTTTAACTGATTATTGTTAAAACAAGACAATATAACGCTGAAAAGTGGCCATTTTTGGGGCACATATAAAATCATTTCTCCAAAACAGCTTGACATTTTTAGGGAAACAAGATTGGTTACTTCTATGTTGCATAAACTTCAGAAGTAGTAGTAGCGCACACATTTCATTTATTATATGCAATATATAAAAATATAAAATCAGCACCAATACTGTGTTTTGGCCATATATTTTTAAAACTCATATTAGAATAAAGGCTGTGATTGGCCTTGGAACTGAAGCTACTGTTTGGGGGGTTCTGTTCATTCAGTGGAAACCAGTTCACGTCTTCGGTCCACTGGATTTAAGTGTGTAATGGATTTGAAACACAAAGTCATACAAACAGTAAATAATGTTTATTCAGCTCCTTTTCTCAGAAAGGAAAAGAAACAGTGAGAAAGCCCTATTCAGATGGCATTATTCATTGGGTACAGTAAATCTTATCATTTTAATGTCACTACGTAAATGACTTCGCTACCAGTGTTTCTGTCTCCTTCCTTTACCCAGAAACGTAACATTCGAAAGACTTTTTTTGTACATAATAAAGGCTCATGTGGTTATTTTAGTCTTTCCCCGCATAGACGTTTCTGAGATTTAATGTGCAGCTGGTGTCTCGTGCTTGGGAACATGACGGTTGCTTAATTTTTAAACACTTCCAGCAATTTCAATGAGTGATGCATGCTGCGGTAGAATCTCCCGAATACATGTTTACTGAGAGACTGTTACAAGGAAAAAGAATTTAATGTCTAATTAAACAATATTAGTATTCATCAGGATAACATCTGTAATAAATACTTTTCCAATTGTGAAAAAAAATCTTCATTTTTTTTTCTCTTTTAAAGAAGACCAGACTCTGAATCTGTTAGATGGAAAGTTTTTTTAAACTGAGTTTTTTTTCCCATTTAAATAAACCAACACTCATGACATTCAAAAGCAATTATAAAGTAAGTTCGCAGCCAGAAATAACCAGTACGCCTTTCATTATCAGTTTATATTTGTAGATGCTAGCTAATTCGATCAGCGTGCACTATCGCACTCTTCCTCTTGGTCTTCAGGTTCTTTAAAAAGGTAAGTCAAAAGTGTGGAAGAAATCCTTATAAAGAATCGTTCTGTGATTGCAAGCGCATGCCAATTATATCATGTGGTTGATTTCTGACTCACTCTTCTTTGCAGAATTGTTTTAATTCATCCACATAGGAGGGTTTTCGAGCAAGAACAGCCTGTTCTTGGTCTGGACTTTGACTAGGCCACTCCAACACCTTTATTTTATTTATTTATTTTTTGAGCCATTCAGAAGTGGACTTGCTGGTATGTTTCGGATCGTTGCCCTGCCGCATAATGCACTTGAGCTTGAGGTCACTAACTGATGGCTGAACATTCTCCTTCAGGATTTACTAGCGTAAAAAAATATACGGTTCTATCAATTATGGCCAGGTCCTGAAGTTGTAGCCTGGCCCTAGACCATTACACTACCACCACCGTGCTGAACTGCTGGTATGGTGTTCTTTTTTAAAATATATAAATGCTGTGTAAGTTACGCCAGATGTAATGACACACACACACACACCTTCCTTATATATTCTATTCTATTCTATTCTATTCTATTCTATTTTATAAATATATGTGCAATGGATACATTTTTAAAAAATGTAGGTCAATATGCTCATTTCTGATTGGCTACATCACCCTGGGACCAATCAGAAACGAGTGTGAGATGGACAATAAGAACTCGTCCCATCTGTTTTGCATTTCTGTAACCAATAACACAAGAATGAACAGGAAAGCATGAGAACACAAAAACATCACCTGAAAACAGAAAAAAAAAGAGAATTCTTATCATTGTTTCTGTTTGGACATTTTTTTGATTCTGTAGCCAATCATAAACAACCATGTGATGTTCCTACATCTTTCAAGGATCTTCCCTTCCCATTGTTTGCCTTTTTTAGTGAATGTCATTGTGTTTGTGCTTTTGCTTTTTCAGTTTGTTTATCTTTGTTTTTCTTCATGACAACCGACTACAAGAGGCAACAGAATCGCTTCCCGTTTCCCGCCTGAGCGACGAAATGATCCGTGCACAGAAGCGCACACATCCACCGGGGTGCTAATCACCGCCATCCGCTTGTTAGGGTTAATTACTGAGTGTACGTAAGCAGCACGACTGCTGCTCCACTCCGTGAACTCTTGTTGGCATCGCCCGGCTGCGTCCTAATTAAGAAACCATTCGTTATTTCTGTCCATTAGCACTTAAAGAGCAAAGTGGCCCCTTTTTTATTTACTTGTACAGCACGGGGATAAGAAACATACAGGCAGAAAGGTGTGTGTGTGCTTATGTGTGTGTGGCGTTTGTTAACATGAGGTTTGCTCCCTTGTGTCTTGTGCAAGCTGTTGAAAATCTTTGTCAGTGCATGCTGAAGTTTACACACACACACACACACACACACACACAGAACTTGCATACGCTCGAGAAAACCTTTCTCCTGCACGCTGATGAATAATTTAAGTGAAAGAGCAGAGCTCTACTCCGTGCACTCAGGATTCACAAAACCAACCAAAAAACATCCCCCAGAGCGACAGTAAGCTGAAGCAAGGAGGTGAGAAAAGTTAACTCCAGGGGCAATGAAGTCAAGGAGGTGTGTGACTAGGTGTATAAAATAGCTGCCAGAGTTGGATTAACAGGTTTAACCTTCTGCTAAAAGCCTGTTGTTTGGAAAATAATGATTAGGAAGTAAAACTATTTGCGCACACGAGCAGGTGAGTAGGAGTTAAGCCGCGCTCAGACAGACCGAGCAAAGCCGAAATGGACTTTAATGATCGCAAGGAAAGCAATTGTTTCTGCTTTCCTAAATCACGAGCCAATAGGATCAGATTCCTCGCAGAAATCTTCGCCATAATACGGAGCGTCCACCAGACAGGGAAGGATAAAGCAATAGAGCGAGTGCATTAATATAAACGTGCGTTTCGCCTTGTTGTCAGAGCTGCTATTAGACAAAATTAACTAACTAACATTGTATGTTAGAAGCAGGTTCTCTAAACAAGAGATAAAAAAAAACAGAAGTGACAAGGCACGAACAATCCGTTTTAAACTGAGCACAGCTGAAATGGCTGATTTTTCACAGCTAGAATAGTTGTTGTTGGTCTTTTGGCTGCTCCCGGCAAGGGGTCGCCACAGCGGAATATCCAGTCTGCACTACAACTTGGCACAGGTTTTACGCCAGATGCCCTTCCTGACGCAACCCTCCCATTTTATCCGGGCT
>JAOTRS010000025.1:24715167-24727883 GCA_028565755.1 Dinotopterus cunningtoni
CTATGAGAACAGGCTCCCTAGCTTGCTTTCTTTTTCTTTCGCTGGAGACAAATACATTTTAAAACAACTTCTATAATTCTGTAACTATTTAAATGCAGATTTTCCTTGAGACAGAATGGGTTCCAAATCATTTTACTGCAAATTAGCCTTTTTCTAATTGATTCATATCATATCATATCATATCATATCATATCATATCATATCATATCATATATCATCATATATCATCATATATCATATGTGTCTGTCTATCTCTGTCTGTCTGCCTATTCATCTCTATCGATCTATTTAACCATCTGTCTGTCTGTCTATCTGTCTGCTTACAGTATCCCTCTATCTCTGTCTATCTGTCGGTCTCCATCTGTCTATCTGTGTCTAGTTATATAACCATCTGTCTGTCTGTAAGTCTATCTGTCTGTTTACAGTATCCCTCCCTGTTTGTTTATCTATCTATCCCTCCATCTCTGTCTGTCTGTCTGTCTGTCTATCTATCTATCTATCTATCTATCTATCATCTGTCCGTTTGTCTATCTGTGTCCGTCTATATAAGCATCTGTCTGTCTGTCATTCTATCTGTCTGCTTATACCTCCATCTCTATCTGTCTGTCTGTCTGTCTTTCTGTCTGTATAACCATCTGTCTGTTTTTCTGTTTATTTATCTCTCAAAATTGGGTAATTCCAAAAAACAGTGAATCTATATCAGAATGGCGGAAAAATTAAAAGAATGAAGGCTTTGGAATGGCCTAGTCAATGTTCAGACCCCAACCCAGTTGAAATGCTGTGACGGACCTCAAGAGAGCTGTGCATAAGTGACTTCCCAAAAACCTTAATGAACTGAAACAATGGTGTAACAGACTGATAAAGTCATACAGGAAATCATTACTTGAAGTTATTGCTGCTAAAGGTGGATTTGAATTATGGGGGGTACTTATGTACTGTAGTATTGGCTTTGTGATTTTTTTTCACAATTTTGTTACGTAAAGTATGGCACAGTGAAAAAAAGTTATATGCTGTTGTTTGTCTGAGGTTGTATTTACCTGATACTGAGGCCGCTATGATCAGATGATTTTTTTAAACGGAAACATACAGAATTAAATGACTGGTATTAAGTTTTAAACACAACTGTACATGATAACAGGAATTCACACTTTGTTTTGGAGATCAAATGTAACTAACAGTATGAAACTGCTTTTTAATTAATAAAAATGACTCGTGTTGGCAAATTGTCCCGACTTTGCTGTTATTGAAAAATACTAAACTTTGGAGGGGTAAAGGCGGCTTGTGTCGCATTACACCACCCCAGTGCGTTTTTATTTCTTAGGTACGTGCACGGAGTGAAATGTAGGACTGGACTATCAGTAAATCAGTGTTGCTGAAATTGTTAGCAGCACTAAATAGCCTAGGCTAGCTCAGGCTGGGAATGATAATATAAGAAATCACACACACACACACACACACACACACACACACACACACACACACACACACACACACACACACATATCAAACAAGAAAATGATACAGGAGCAATTTGGCTTTGGGCAATGGCAGAACTGAAGGAAATGATACACAGGGGCTCGGCAGAAAGCATTATATGCAATTTAATACCGGAGATACGAGAGGGGAAAAAACAGCTATAGTAGTGAAAGGACATGGGGATCGTGCATGAGGAAGGACTCTGGGATGCAGCATGCAGCACCTCCCTATGGATTTCGCTTCTGTTTTGTATTCCAGGAAGTTCTTCCTTCATTTTCAGCCTGGCGAAAACAGCAGGAGTGATGGCTGAGCAGAGGAACAGAAGGAGGGAGCATGGTGTCAGGGCCGTGAGAGGGAAATGAGGCTGATTACCATTTCAGCACACACACGCGCATGCTTTCAGAAATGTCAACAGTGAAAAAGTTTAGGGTCAACAGAATTTAATTTAAAAGTGGTTCGGTGTTGCCAGGTCCTGCTTTCCGATACAGGATTGGGGATTGTTTTGTACGATTGCTGCAGGCTGTTTCGTTTTCTTTTGTCTGTTTACAGGAAAGAGTTTGTGTAGGTGGACTATGAGGACTGCAAGTAAAGTAAAATGTTAGAAAGAGAGTACTTAGAGAGAGAGAGAGAGAGAGAGAGAGAAAGAGACTGCTCAAATACACTAGGTATGCAAGACGGATCGCGGGTTCTTTATGGGACAGGTTTAAAAATCATAGGTTTGCTTTTTTTTTTATTAGAATTCAGCACTGTCACTTTGCACCTCCAGGATCTGGGTTCAAATCCCGCCTCGGGGTCTGTGTGTATGAAGTTTGCATGTTCTCCCCGTGCTTGGTGGGTTTCCTCCGGGTACTCCGGTTTCCTCCCACAGCCCAAAGATTAGGCTAATTGGCATTCCAAATTTCCCGTAGTGTGTGAGTGAGTGTGTGACTGTGTGTACCCCAACTCGTGCCTCCTGTGATAGGCTCCAGGATCCCCAGTGGTTCAATTGTGTCATTTTTGGGCAATTATTATTATTGTTAGTAGTAGTAGTAGTGGTGGTAGTGGTTATAGTATTAAATGAGATGTGCATGTATGTTTTTGCACCAACATTCACACCAGAAAGGTGAGCTAACAGCTTAACAACATTGTTAAAACTTACATTTATGACATTTGGCAGACACCCTTATCCAGAGCAACTTACAATCATCTAACTACACATGAGCAGATGATGGCTGGGATTTGAACCCATGAGCTTGAGATCAATAGACCAACATAACAGAATTAAAGCCCTTAAAGCATTGTTAACGGGGAGCGTTCAGACATTAAACTGAAGTATAAAATCAAAATTGTTATTTATTTATTTTATTTATTTATTTATTTTTTTGGTCATAGAAACAACTGGTAACAACCTGAAAAGCACGTGATCCTGTGCATATGTGTTATTTCTTTACCTACAGTATGTAAGACATATTTTTTATTTTTAGCTTAGTCATGTTTGTATAGTTGGTTAAAATGATACAAAAATTCAGTTCATCATATTTCCTAGGTTGTACTGAAAAAAAGGATATGTCAATGTATACTGCAGAATCCTGAGCCCTATATACTGTATATATTTATTAAAAAGAGCAAAACGAATAATGGCTAAAATAGTCTGGGTCTTTTATACTTTTTTTTATAAAAAAAAAAACCTGTGCTGCCCCTTAGTATTAGTATCAGTATCAGTATCACTGCATTAACACATAATATATCGAACTCTTTGGGGAGGAATAAAAAACATCTAGAAGAACATGAAAACAGCTTTAAAATTGTATTAAAAACGTCAATCAATGACTTTTTCTTTTCTTTTCGTAGCATAGTCTCTGGTGTCAGCATTTTGTAGCAGCGCTCTAAAGTTTTAAGTACTTTGGAACAGAACATTAAAACTTTATCTTTATTCATCTTCTATAGCTCTTATTCTGTACCGTCTCAGGAGACTTTGGACACGGGATAGGGTACACCCTGAACAAGGTGCCAATTCCTTACAGGGCACACATGCACACTACGGGAACTACTATTTGGGAACGCCAGCAAACCTAATCTGCATGTCTTTGGACTGTGAGGAAACCGAAGTACCCAGAGGAAACCCTCCAAGCACAGGGAGAACCTGCAAACTCCATGCGCACAGATCAAAGTGGGGAATCGAACCCTAGATAAATTTTTTTTAACGATTCAAAGTTTTGCTTTGATACTAGACAAATAAAACAATTCAAGTCATTCTGCTGTTGAAAGTATTCTGTTGTAGAAGTATTTCAAAACTCCAGCATAGCAACAGTCTCTTCACTTTGCATCAAGTCACATCAATCAATCCTTGATTATTTTCCCAAACCAGCATGTTGCCGTCAGGTTCTATTCCTTTTCCTCCTGGCAGCGGTACATTTCCTATTGAATACAGAATACCCAAATGCTCCAGAACATTAGTATCAGTGTCAGTTTCAGTGCACACACACACACACACACACACACACACACACACACACACACACACACACACTCGCTTCTTTCTCTGACTGAAATCCAACCCTACAAACATTCTTATTTCCGAACATTTCCGAACAATCGCATTACATACAGTACACGAGAGCCTCGCGCGCTGTCTGAATTACAGAGGTGACTCTAGAGGTCGTTCGTTTTGTCGGGCGTTTTTTAAAAAAGGCAGCCGGCGTTTAAATGTTTCACTTCCTCTCTCAGTCATTATTAAAGCGCAGACATCGCTTTAGGATACAAACAGTCACACTGCCAGAAAGAGACAAAGACCCTGTTCGCTGCTTCTTTATCTTCGCCTCTCTCTCTCTCTCTCTCTTCAAATCCTCTCCATGGCTCGATAATTGACCCCTGACTGTCGATTTGCATTCCCTCTGACTCGATGCAAAGGCCGTATTGTAAGGACCTGGACGTCAAACGGAAAGCTCAACATTTTGAGCGGCTTAGAGGCGATGTGATGTTTATCTGCTGCTGTAAATGAGGTTTAGGATTGTAATTATGGAGTCGAAATAATGGAAAATGGGTAATGCATAATAAACTTTTCATTGTTTGAGTAGAGAAGAGTGGAGCAGATCAAATCGTGCAGCGAACGGACACCAGAGACAGAGACAGTGCAGTAAATCAGGGAAAGACTGTATTGTAAAAAGGTGCATAGTTTCTAGTAGGGCAAGAGAGGTGAGCTGGAATTGATTCCTTTTACAACTGTAGTGTGATTTACTGCAACGTTTTCCAGGAACATACTGTAGATAGAATGAGCAGCTAAAAGACTCACAGATTCATGTTTTCACCTGTTTTATCTTTTGAAGGTTTACCAACATCATGTCATGATGGCCTTGTTCAGAGTGCAGGCAAATCCGATTTGCTTCAGAAATCTGATCTGATTTGATCTGATGTGAGTGTCTGCACCGTTATTTGAAAATGATCGGATCAGATCAGACTGGCAGCCCAAATCTGACACCCTGACACCTGTGCATAAGCTCACGACCAAAACGTCAATGAACTGAACAATGTTGTAAAGAAGAACCGGCCAAAATTCCTCCACAATGATAGTTCAGGACTGGAGTTTTCTACAGCCTACCTGAGCCTCGAATAACAAACTGGAATCCATATTAACTTAAACACGTCTCCTGTTATACTAAATTTCCAGTCTCACACAGATCAATCCCTGCTATCTGTTTTCACCCAAATGAGGATGGGTTCCCTGTTGAGTCTGGTTCCTCTCAAGGTTTCTTCCTACTACCATCTCAGGGAGGTTTTCCTTGCCACTGTCGCCGTCGTCCTCGGCTTGCTCATCAGGGACGATCTTTTTGATTCATACACATTTACATTTCACACAATCTTAAAAAATTCTTTTGATTGTGTAAAGCTCCCTTGCGACAATGTCAATTCTTAAAAGCGCTTTACAAATAAAATTGAATTAAATTGAATTGTAGAGATGGATAAAGTCATCCTTTATTGTTACTAATGTTGGATCTACAAGCTAATGAATCATGGCGTACTTAGTATTGCCCACATGTTTGTTTGTTTGTTTGTTTTTTGGCTTAATTTATTTTTTCATTAAATAATGCCACAATGAAAAACATTATATTGTATTTGACCAGTACTAAGTCGAGTGTTGATCAGATGATTTTTATTATGTTTTTACACATTGCACACATAGAGAAAGGCAGCACAGTGGCATGGTGGTTAGCACTGTCGCTTTGCACCTCATGGGTCTGGGTTCAATTCCCATCTTGGATTCTGTGTGCATGGAGTTTGCATGTTCTCCCTATGCTTGGTGGGTATGTGAGTGTGCCCTGCGAGGGATTGGCACCCCATCCAGGGTGTATCCAGCCTCATGCTCTACGTCTCCTGAGATAGAACCCAGGGCCTCCGTGACCCTGTATACGGGACAAAGCGGTGTAGACGATAAGACGGCGATGAAATAGAATTAAAACTTTTACACCATGACTGTATCTACACTGGCTTGCAAAAGTAACAACTCTGCATGCAGCACAATATTTCCTCATACTGTACAGTATATGTCCTTGTTTCTGTATATTCCCTCTCGCTTTGCCTGTACTGATGCATCCTCACGATGTGCTATCAGACATTTTGTTCTCTGTCCAAAGATTATTCTCCTCCGTTTCTATACTGCAGTTAAGCCTGGAGCTCTTCCTGTAAAAAAAAATCAGTTAATTTAGCTTCACGGAAAATTCAAGGGCATGCCATTTAGTTACTTAGCTTAATAGCGACAAAAGCAGGGCAAAAAAACTCTCCACGACGTCCTAAAGCACAATGACGTACTTTCCCACAAAATTATATTTCATCTCTATTTCTTTCATCATCTTACTCAACTATTCAACCTGTTTTTACCATGGATGCATAAGTTTTATACGAGGTGATCATGTGGACTTCCACATCGGGTTGTAAGTGACATAATGGAAATCTGATTCAGGTGGGTAGAATTTCCAGACTGAGACACATCTTTAGGAAGACAATCTGAGTCTGATTTCAAACCACATCTGGATATGGTTCAGATCAGATATTCCAAAATCAAAATGTGATTTTTTTTTTTTTTTTTTTTTAAGTGTTTAGACTACACGAAAATCTGAATCTGATTCCAAACTGATTCCATTTGGATATGCTGGAAATCGAATTTGAGCTGGCAGTCTGACCAAGGGCAATGTTTCTCAGGAAAATGTTTCCAGTTACTGACTCACACTTGCTATTTGACTGAGAGACATCTTTAGGAAAATGATCTGAGTCTGATTTCAAATGACATCTAGATGTGGTTCAGATCGGATTTGCAAAACTCATATAAATGTTTTTTTGGTTTGTTTGTTTGTTTGTTTGTTTATTTATTTATTTATTTTTTTACTGTTTAGACTACATGAAAGCAATCTGGTTCAAAACTGATACCAATCTGGATATGCTTGAAATCGGATTTTGGCTGGCAGTCTGAACAAGGCCAATTCATATAGCGCTTTTAACAATTGACATTGTTGCAAAGCAGCTTTACACAATCGAAAGAATTATTGAAGTTTGTATGAAATGTGAATGTGTATGAATGAAAATGATCAAACGGTCCCTGATCAGCAAGCCGAGGACGCTGGCGACAGTGACAAGGAAAAACTCCCTGAGATGGCAATAGGAAGAAATCTTTCGAGGAACCAGACTCAACAGGGAAACCATCCTCATTTGGGTGATAACGGATAGCAGGGATTGATCTGCAGTCATACTATGTGTTAAGAGGCTGAAAGTTCAGTATAACAGGAGATGTGTATATATAATATAATATGGAGTCCAGCCAATGTTTCTCAGGATAAAGTTGGTTTCAATTACTGACTGACACTTACACCTCTAGTGTAAACTGCATTTCTATGTTTTTTTTGTCGCTGCTATTTCGAAATGATTCAAATTCAAACAAGGATTGTGCATGCTATTTTGAGTCTTTTTATCATCTTGACACTCTGAACTAGTGTAGGAGTTCAGCAATAAAAGAAAAAAAAAAGAAAAATTCTCCATCCATCAACCTCCACTAGTTCCTTGACAACAACATTGAGTGACTCTGACTCAGTAAAACAGCAGCAGTGAACCAAATAGAAAATAAAAATAATAGAAAAACATTTCCAGAGACATGGATTCACAGACCTGGCATTTAACAACGAGGAGAAACTGAAACACACAATACAGTGCATTACAGAGATCCAAATTCCAGCATCTGACCTTCTAACTCTTAAGCTATAGAAAGGCAGTTAAAGTCGATGAGCGTGGTACTGTACTTTTAGGGATTTGGAAATTGCTTTCAAGGATAAACAATAATTTTGGAGGTCCACAATTTTTTCCTGAGGTTCTTGGCTGATTTCTTTTGATTTTCAAAAGACATTCAACAAAGAGGCACTGAGTTTAAAGGCAGGACTTAAAATACACCCAAAGGTACACTTCTATTTGTTTTAAATAATACCAGTTAGTCTATTAGAAGCCATGGCATCATTTACTGGAAAGTTTGCTGTTTAAAGGCACATGCAAATAAGTGTATGGAAACTTTTGGTCCACCGGAATCCTGAATTACATCATCTATGCAAGTAGATGTCCTAACTGACTTGTCAAAACTTTAGCTTGTTAACATGAAATCTGTCAAGTGTATTAAAAAAAAATCAGTTTTAATGACTTCAAGCGTCTGTTCACTTCCGACTTCCTATGCTTGAACAAAAGGCTTGTTTGACTGTGGAGGTTTAAAAGCTTATAAAACATTTACCTGTCTGTTAAATTTATTGCAAATATTCCTCAATTTTCTTGGTTTAACATCACATATTGTGCTTCACCGGTTTTTATATAACAGAGCTTTGTATTGAATAAATGAAACCAGGATGAGCCATAATGCAAGGAGTAGATTTTTCTCATGACCAATGAACAGGGTGGAAAAAAAAAAAAAAATCAGATACACTCCTTACATTAGTTAGCAAGTAAGTGTCTACAGTATAAGTTTATGCTTAGCTAATCACTAATAGCTAACATGTTGTTCTTGTCTTGTGTTTAATGGTTGTCTGAGTGCTGAGAGAGAGTGCTTGTCTGCCTGCTTGTCAGACGAAGGCTCCAGCCGGACCAGACTGACCTAGTTGTGCAGTTGGAATTGAAGAATTACCGCCTGGCATAGCCGGAGAGCTGGGTGCTATTGCAGGCACACAAGGCAGAACGGCCATGAGCGCTGCTGCAAAGGAAAAAAGATTGAGTGTGTGTGTGCGTGTGCATGTGCGCATGGGTGTGTGTGTGTCAGCTACCAGGAGAATCTGAGAGTGCTGCTTACATATGCATGAAGGTTTCCAAAACCTGAATGTTACACATAATTTTTCTTTCCCTCACCGAAAGGAAAAAAAAAATCCTGCGGAATCCAAATGATCCTAGAGGTGTTTCTGCATCTGTACAAGTCATGTGAATGTACACAGGCATTTTAAATAATAATAATAATAATAATAATAATAATAATAATAATAATAATAAATGCATTCATGTTTATGTGTTTTGTGCGTGTGTGTGTGTGTGTGAAAGTGAACCACTAAGAAAAAGTGAGATGATCAGCATAACGCTTAAAGGGACTAAGGGAAAGCATAGCCAGCCGGCGGTTGCCGCGGCGCCCAGCCTCTTGTCTCCAAGGTGACAGTGGAAAGACCAATTGCATCTGACTGCAGGAGAGATGAGGCATTAGAGAAGCCATGTAGCGATGATTTACTCCAATGTGATTGCTTTATAGGGAGACTTAGATCACCTAATGATGGAGTGAGAGACAATAAAAAGAAAGAGAAAGGGTTTAACATCTCCTCACGTCACATAGCCCTGAGAGGCTTCCTAAATGAAACATTGAAGCGACTTCACCAACAAACCTGCATTTCCCTCTTTGACCTTTTACATCCCAGAAAGTGGAGGAAGTGGATGACGGAAACACCAGGTTCAGGTTCTTTCTCTCTCTCTCTTTCTATCTCTCTCTCTCTTTTTTCATAAGGCCTTATTGATCCATTGGGAGAAAGCGCTAGAAGAGCACTTGTGTGCTTTTCTGCTCAGCTCAGCACAATCATACGCTGAATGATATACAGCTAGCTCGTGTAAGGCATGTCAGCCACCCGGCGCATAGGATTTATCAAACATCCATGCAGCTTGTACACACTCACACACACACAATATGACATAAAATATTTCACATGAGTCATGATTGAGAGTTTGTGGATTGTAAGAGAACAACAGGAAGGGAAAAAAATACAGACATGAAACCCGAGGGAGAGCGAAATAACAAAATGTAGCTTTGAGGAATTGCTTTGGGTTTCAGTCCTGGCACCAGTTACACCAAAAAACACACTACATAAAAACTGAAAGAATTTTTCATCTGATCAACCAATCAGATTTATGCTTCCGTAGCGCCATGACACCAAGCTTACACGATATGACCCGCCGGTAATTATGACAAATGTGTGACTTTATGACAAATATGTGACTTTGATCTCATCACTTTTCTCAGTATAATAATAATAATAATAATAATAATAATAAATCATAAGAACAGTAGCTGACTATGTAACAAGCATTAACAGATACCTACATTACATTACCGTTCATTCAATCCATGACCAAAAATCCACATAAGTGAACAAAAATTGCAATGACAGGATGTTCCTGAGAATAAACGTCCACTGCTTGTGGCATGAACATCTCCCTCCGCTCCCGTCACCAGTCCATCATAATTTTATGTCCGTGTCTGTTCACAATCTGGTGCATCATTCAACCTGTCAATCATAAAATCATGAATGCAGGCTACTCTCGTGGACTTAAATCTGAAAGAGTAAATCGTTTGGAGATAAATATTATAGTCTTGTGAAGATAAAATAGAGCTTATTTGGTTTATTTACAATACAGCAACAAACAAAAGTTGTAGACTGATTGGCTTTTCAGATTGCCTGTAGTGTAGGATTAAGTGTGTGTGCTTGTGCCTTGAGATGGGCTGGCACCCTATTTAGGATGTCCCCTGTTTTGTGCCCTGAGCTCCCTAGGAAAGGCTCCAGGCCCAGTCGAAGCCCTGTACAGGATAATTAAGATGGAAAATGGATGGATGGATGGATGGATGGATGGATGTTGACAACTAATCCTTACGAAATTTTGCTTTTCAGCTTCATATTCATTTAGGTATCAGTAAGCAACTGCAAAGTTGTGTGATACCCTTATCTAATATACCTAATATATTTACTATATTTAACTCAGTTAATTATCAAGCTGTTTATTGGCACAGAGCGCGGAAAACACTAATAAGATGTACGGGGAAAACGCTGCCCTAGATTCAGCCGAAACTAACACAAAGTGTTTGCAAATATCCTTATTAGGGTTCAGTTTCTTGGACAATCTTCCTCTATAATTTGGTTCAGTTGCTCTCCTATTACCGCATACTGTGTTTTATGACTGGACTGGTCAGAGTGTGCCATAATGGACATGTATTATTAGTTTTCACACATAATGTTTTTTGTTCTAATGAAGAACCTTTAGTCTATTGGCTATGCAATTGCATATTTATTAAAAACAAACAAATATTATATATATATATATATATATGCTGTATTACTGTCTAATAGGTAACTACAGGTTACCATAGTAGCAATAGTATCCATAGTTTTCGCATTTAAAGACACTTATTAAGTACTTGCATGACCTATTTCATTTGGCCCTTGGGGTAATAAAATACTCCTTAATGGCTGTTTACGTCATCTTGAAGAAAAAGTCTATATAAAGCAATAAAATAATATATCTAATTATCCTATAATTGTCATATAATAATCTTATTAAGAGAACTATAAGTATATAAACGTGAATTAATATTTACTGTTCTTTTTCCTTTCTTCAGTACAATCTTCAACTGCAAAAGTTTTCTTTTTGCACTAAAAGACCTACTGTATTTAGAAAATGAAATACATTTTTTATGTGATCTTGTGACCTTTTAAAAAAATCCAACCAGTTAAACACTAAATCTTGGTTTCATTTGGACAAGAACTAAGTGCAGAATTGTTTGGGCTAGAAAGGTCAGAACACTAATCATAAAACCATCACAAAATTTGGAGTCCAAAGACTGCGAGTTCCCTTTAGCTACTCACATGGTGCTTTAGAAAACAGAAGAACAGAAACGTTGCATTGTGTGTAAATTTAGACTGAACTCCACCTACCACGGAGCACTGCCATTATAAAACAGGAGTTATAAAATCCCTGTAAATGTCAACAGCTCCTGGTGCGCATGTACTGTACTGTATATAAGTGTGTGTGTGTGTGTGTGTGTGTGTGTACATGCATATAATCAGAAAAGTGAGCAAGAGATCGACAGTGCAAGCGGCAAGGTGAAAAAAGGAGATAGTAGCTGTTTGTTTTTCAAGGATACCTGTCAAAGCAATGTTCAGAGGACTGGCACATCCCAGAGTGCACTGGGGCAGAGTGTGAAAAGGCACTGAAGGATGCCGTAATGGAGCTGCACTCTGTCATGCCAAGCTCTCTACAGCAGGTTCTTTGAAGGAGCCTCCCGTCCAATCACAAACACACTTTCCGGAAGCATTATGTCACCAGTAGCCAATCACGAGGTATTAGCTTCACACAACATGGTTTGGGGAATTGGCGCAAAACACACACATGCCTGTTACAGCAGGGATCTATGTGGTTTCTGCACACACTCATGTGTGTGTGCTGATAGGAAGTTCTCTGCAGGGCTATTGCTCAGATAAATATGACAGATTATTATCTAGTCTACCACATGCTTAGGGTTCTTAGTCAGCGCTATAGTCATTTTAAAACACAAAAACACAATTGGTGGATTTTTATCATTTTAACGTTTTATTCAAGATGACTTTTTCTGATAATATATAGATATGTCTTTAGGTGTAGTGTGTTTGACCAAAGTGCTGGATTTCTTGTTTAATGCAAAATTTATATGAATGTTCTCATATATTGAAAAAAAAATACAAAATCAGCTTTGATTTGTGATTTCATCAAATGTGCTGGAGCTCAAATTCACCACGTTACCGCTAAAAGCTAATTATATGGGATTATTTTTGATAAGTCTTTAGCTACTGAATCAGTAAAACATCTACCTATTTTAGTTAATCTGGATAATATTAGTAAAAATCAAGTGTAATTGTTATGCTATTTTCTGAGGTAAATTACTTGTGCTAACATTACCTCAGTAAAATTATAGTATAGCAGTAGCAAGGAATAATTGTGCTAACATTAGCTTAGTGAAA
>JAOTRS010000025.1:24728038-24743701 GCA_028565755.1 Dinotopterus cunningtoni
AAAATTATAGTATAGCAATAGCGAGGAATGATTGTGCTAACATTACCTCAGTGAAATTATAGTATAACAGTAGCGAGGAATGATTGTGCTAACTTTACCTCAGTGAAATTATAGTATAACGGTAGCGAGGAATGATTGTGCTAACATTACCTCAGAAAAATTATAGTATAGCGCTAGTGAGAAATGATTGTGCTAACTTTACCTCAGTGAAATTATATTATAACGGTAGCAAGGAATGATTGTGCTAACATTACCTCAGAAAAATTATAGTATAGCGGTAATGAGAAATTATTGTGCTAACTTTACCTCAGAAAAATTATAGTATAGCGGTAGCGAGAAATGATTTATGCTGTTTTGATACTTCAACAATTCCCTGATCTTTTTTTAATAGCACATAGTACAACATGGTGGTAATGGTGTAGCAAAACCAGGATAGTGTGGGAAAGAAGCGAGGTCAGAATAGCACAAGGACATGAAGGTGTTTTTAATTCGGAAATCATGAATATTTATAGAGTCCTGCAGTCCTTGTGAAGATTTCTAGTTCTTTTATGGGCTTTAAAATGTGTTTTTTAATGTTAACGGTGTCTGATATCAATAATGTGTGTGTGTGTGTGTGTGTATGGACAAAAGTATTTGGCCAGACCTGGCCAACATTTGACCAACATTGCATCCAAACTACATATTCTTCAGTATCGAGTTGGTCCCCCTCTTGCAGCTATAACAGCTTCCACTCTGCTTGGAAGGCTGTCCACAAGATTTTGAAGTGTTTCTGTGGGAATTCATTGCCTATTAATTCTGTAGAGCCTTTATAAGGTCAGGCACTGATGTTGGACGAGAAGGCCTGGCTCGCAATCTCCACTCCAGCTCATCCCAAAGGGCGTTCGATGGGGTTGAGGTCAGGGTTGGTCAAGTTCTTCCACACCAAACTTATCAAACCATGTCTTTATAGTCCTTGCTTTGTGCAGTCATGTTGGAATAGGAAAGGACCTTCCTCAAACTCCCAAAATGTTGCCACAAAATTTGAAGCATAGCATTGTCCAAAATGTTTTGGTATGCTGAAGCATTAAGATTGCCCTTCACTGGGGATAAGGGGCCCGATTGAAACACTTGAACTCAATAGTTAACAGGTTTGGCCGAATACTTTTGCCCATATAGTGTATACATTTTGTACAATAAATATTTTTGTATTGCTTGTAATAATTCAGAGGTCCTCATAAGAATACAAAGGCGTGTGCGTTTAAAAGTGAAAAAGAAAGAAAGAAAGAAAGAAAGAAAGAACTGGTCTTTATTCTCTGAGTGTGAGCTGAATTCTGGGCTTAACACCATGTAAGCCAGACACTTAGCGGATCTCAGAGGATATTCACATAGCTCAGCCACACAGACACATACATCCCTGTGTGTGTACCCTTCAAAAAACTAGCTAGAACACTCATTCTCACACATAAACACACAGTGGAGAACGACATCTCACACCACATACAAATCCATCTCCCTCTCTCCCTCTCTCTCTCTCTCTCACACACACACTGTATAGATAAACGGCATGCATTAAAACAAGAGCAAATCATACTCAGAAGCCTTCCTTGTAAAAGAGACAAGATTGAATTGAAATGAAAAGAGTGAACGAGAGTCCCAGAGGAGTGGAAGAAAAGAAAGATGGCACCGACAGAATGATTCATTAAATCCATCTCTACTATCATGTCCGAGTGTTGGCATGATTTGATACGGAGTATTCATGTTTACAGATTGTCTTCTCGATTTCACTCCTAAAAAATTGTTTTCTTATATCTAACGAAAGTGAGGCGTGTTTAAAAAGTGATCTAATGAAATGAAATTTAGTATCAAGATGATTATATTGAGCAGTAAACAGTAAAACAGGTAATAAAAATTAAATCAAGTCATTTTATGCCTGGGCAGTTTTACAATTGAAGCCCCATTTAGCCATTAGAACGACTTACTTTTCATAATTTTTTAACATAAGTCTAAAAGTATCTTAGATTTAGCCATTCAAAATATGTCTTAACCATGTCAGGCAGAAAGTCTTTCTTTTTCCCTGAGGCTTTTTTTTCCCAAGCCTTGAATTAACAAATAAGAGAGCAGGGGTAGCTCATGTGCATTAGTGGCTCAGTGGAAAGTTTTTCGTCTGCAGTAGGGAAGGCCTGGGTTCAGTTCCCTTCCACTACCCAAACCCCAGCCACTGGATGCAGTGCCAATCCTAAGCCCGGATGAAATGGGAGGGTTGCATCAGGAGGGGCATTCGGTGTAAAATTTAATGGCCTGCTGGCGACCACTCGATGGGAGTAGCTGAAAGACCAACAAACAGAGCAAGTGTAGCTCAGTGATTAAAGCACGGGACTGATTAAAAGGTCACAGGTTAAAACCCCACCTCCACCAAGATTCCACTGTTGGGCCCTTGAGCAAGGCCCTTAACCCTCAACTGCTCAGATATATAATGAGATAAAAATGTAAATTGCTCTGGATAAGGGCGACAGGTAACACAAAGGATACCTAGAATCATACTAATAGCATACAACATCAAGAATGTTTTTGTTTTTTACTTTCAGTGAAAACGTAGTTTGACAGCAAAATGAGATAAGAGCCATTTTTCGTATTTTCACTCACTTTTGCAAATTATTGCCCACAGATGCACGTGCTTGTCTATAACAAAATATTTTCATTGCAAAATGCCATATATTATTTTGAAGGAGCTGTGTGATTGCTTGATGTACAAGAGACGTACATCAGAGGCTCGGATGTAGCCTACAGCCCGTACAGTTCCCAGGTCTGTTGTACGCTATCTGTGATCTAGTTTGTGTACACAGTATAGAAAAGCAATGACACTGATAACATATCAGAATGACCTCCTACACAACACAGCCCACACACAGAGTTAACACACTGATAGGTGGTGACACAAAGCTTGACAGTTTCCTTAAACACATTGTGTTTTTGCAACATCACATTGACAGTGAGGTTAAAACCTGAAATCATAACATAGTGTGGTATTCCAGCTCAATATGATGAAATCTGTTGAAACTAAATAAATTTAGGAGACAAAACGTTAAGGTTTTCTGCCATCCTGTCTCTCTTGCAACCTGCAGTACATAATACATCCAGGTAGGTGATCTTGGCATCTATGGCATACAGTATATTGCTAAATATTTATATTGCTATAGTTACATATTTTGTCATAAATGTGGTAAGCACTAGAGGAATGTAGTATTAACTTAATGTGGTGTTTGACAACGTTGCATGGAGCTACCATGGACATAGCACAAGCTACACATCCTGTAGGATAAGGAAATACACTCAGAAAAACGTGCTATCTGCCCTCTTCCACATACATGAGATCATAGATGTCTACAAGGATCATGTGATTGACAGGAAAAGCAGCGTATGCCCCTCCCACCTAGAGAGCACAGCAAATTTTGCAGCTGCAATTTTCTATAATTATAAAAATGTTTAAGGTTGCGATCATATCACACTTCCTTACACTAGTTTTACTAGACATAATCAGCATGTTATCGCTCAAGTTTGTTGTTTATCCTGACATTTGTAAGCCTTTTATTTTATGTACCTGGATCGTTCCAGATTTTAGTGTATGATAAAATCAGAGTCGGCTATAAAATTCTGTGCTGCTGCTTTAAGAGCAAGAACAAACTTTGCCGTAAAACATCGCATTTTATTTTGTTAGGAAGATAATTGAACGAGGTCCGTCAGATCGTAGACACGACACCGATTTATTGGATTTGTGTCTCAAAATTATTCTTATTTTCATTTGTCTTCCTTCGCTTCTTTTCCATGATTCTCTTTCTATCGCTGCTCTCCTCTTTTATCACTCTGCCCTGTTTTTTTCCTATACCAGCTTTCAGCAGCAGTACGCTCACATCGTCCTCCCTCCTCACCCATTATTACGGCTCTGTCTCATTTATCTCCTCCTCCTTTCCTGCCTGTGGAAGCGTTCCCTGTCCCTCGCGCCTGCCTTTTCTAATTAGCTTTATTTGCGACCTCTGAGCAATCCCCAAGTCAAACCGCGACGAGAGAAGGAAAAAAGAACCAAGAGTCGCTTTCTGATTTCTGATTTTGCGATCCACTTTAGACCACATCTCTCGTGTTGTTTTTGTCATCATTAGCAAAGGCTTGGGTTTTTTCCTCCTCCATCTCCCCCTTCATGTTTTTTTTTCTTTCTCCTCTGTGTAATCACTCCCTCAATCTCACGTTTACTGAAGCAGCTCTCGGTCCCAAGAGAGAACAAAACTCCCTGCTAATTTTACCCCGTTTTCTATCTGTTAATTTTCCTCTTGACTTTTTCTTTGGATGATCCTCTCCTCCCATCTATCATAAGATTTGTTCAGACATGCAGATCAAATCCCTTTTTTTTATTGATGGAGGAGGCTTTAATTCTGACTTTCATGCCATTTCAAAGAAATAAAATTTTGGTTGACAAATCAGATTTCATGTTCACGGATCATCTTGCTTTTTCAACATGACAACATGACTTGTCTCCTTTTTTTTTAACTTGATTGACTTACTCAACATTAAATCCACTCAAACCTGGATGTCATCATTAATCAACATTGCGATCTCTCTCTCTCTCTCTCTCTCTCTCTCTCTCTCTCTAACTAGCTAACCGTTCTGCACTACCTAGCATCAGACATCCTTGCCGTTGCTATAGCAACCGGTTGCTTCTATGCAAACACAGACATATTTAAGCTCTTCACACCTGCTTGCTATGCATGTCTTGTGTCTGGATCGGATCCTGATTCAAAATGTAACCTCATTGCATTAACATGTTTAATCTTCATCCTGTTCCTGGTTGCTACATCGGATTCTGATTGGAACGTATGTAAAACGCAAATACACTCGTTACACACGCACGCATATCAGACTACTTCCTGTGTTTTTTTATGTTTTCAGCTTGAAATAGCTAACACTTTCATTTGTAATCCAACAGGCGCGCATGGACGTTGTTTAGTTTGATGCAAAATATCAGGACGGAGGTGTTGGGTTGCCAAATCATATCATTATTCATTTATTTTAAAAAATAGATCTGAAATATCAATATGAATTTATCAGACTTTCACAATACTGCTCTGTATGGCATGGTTCGAATCAAGGTACTTTGGACACACCCACATCTCCTTGACACTATTTCAATAAGATTATTATTTAATAAACATATTTCTTTGAACATACTAACTGCAAGTATGTGATTTTTAAAATTATGAAATAAATCTAATTTTTCTTATTATTAGTTAAAGGAAATCAAGCTTGCAAGTCATACAATGACCTGTTTTTACATTTCTTTTTTTTTATATTTTAAATGATTATTTTTAATATACCGTATCCCTCTGCAGTTTTTATATTATTCAAAATATATATATCTTAATATCTGGATATACAGTATGTTTCTATCCTTACCCTTGAGATGCATTAAACATTCCGGTGTAAATACAGTTTAAAGCTGGATTTCATAAATAAATCAGAAGTGTGTTTATGTGGTTTTCCCCCGGCATGATATACACTCGTACACTCCTCGAGAAATGGTTACTTAAGGGTTCCATGGTTAATTAAGAGTCTTTTTTTTTTCTTCCGATCTTCTTAAATAGCGCACTAATAACTTTTAACCTTTAACCTTTGACCAGCTGTAACCTTTTTGTTCTAACATTTATAAATGATATTTTATGCTGTAAAGGCCATGAGGACTACTCACACTCTCTCACACACACACACAAACACACACACACATACTCCTGGGACTTCCTACGTGTGGTTCCTCACATCTCTGAAACCAACCACCATCTATTGTACAATGCAAAAATCTCTCCCCTTCTTTCCTTCTTTACTCCTTTCTCTGTGCTTCCAGACATGTATTCCCTCCGTTCCATTCCATCTCTCTGGTTTCACATCCATCCATCCATCCATCCATCCGGTCGATCGGTCTTCTCGCTCCTCCCAACCACACCTCTCCCCTCCCTTACTGCATCTCCACTCACTCTGGATCTCATTGAGATAACCACTAAGCACACGCGAACAATGGACCAGCAGGCACAATATACACACACACATATTTAAACCACTCACACAATTACACAAACACACACGCACAGATTTCCCCACTTCTCCATTCCATAACAGACATCCAGCTGTAGGGACAGGTGCAAAAAATACAAGTAAGAGTTCACATGCCTTGGGATGGTGCATTTCCCATAATGCCGAGTCCGTGCTCCGCCGCCGATGAGAAAGACACCAGCCTCCTCCCTCCGGGTCCTCTTGAGCTTCACACCGAGAGTGGTCCACACTTCCTGTTCACTCCTTATCTTCTCCCGTTCTTGCCTTCCCTTTGTCTCTCCCTCTCTCTTTCTCGTGCTATCTCGGATGCTTTTCCTCTGTGTGCTCTCCTCTCTTTCTCTCTCTCTCTCTCTCTCTCTTTCTCTCTCCTCTTGTGAGATGGCTTCTCTCCAGCTGCTCTTCACGGCTCTGCTCAGCACCGCCTGCACACCAGAGTGAGAGGTAGAGGGTGTGTGTATGCGTGTGTGTGTGCGTATGTGTGTGTGTGTGTGTGTGTGTGCATCAAGGAGAGTGAACCTGTGTGCAAGCGTTCCTCAGCATCTTGGGAATGCTTGGATTGTTGTGTGTGTGTGTGTGTGTGTGTGTGTTTGAGAGAGAGAGAGAGAGATTGTTACAGTGGTCCATGCACTGCTTGCAATGAGTAAAATATATTAGCTTATGTATCTCTCTCTCTCTCTCTTTGTCTTAAAGCTACAGACTCTGCACCAGGAGAAACCCTGGGCTATTCCCTCTCTCTCTCTCTCTCTCTCTCTCTCTCGCACGCTCTCTCGCACTCTCTCTATCTCGCGCTCTCTCTCTCTCTCTCACACACACACACACTCATTCTAATTCCATTGTCAAAGATGTACAGCTTCCAGGGAGCCTCGTCTCTCAGGATGATGTCTATACAGAGATGTGAGACCGAGGAAGCGAGAGAGTCATGAGGGATCCGTCCAAAAACAGACCACCAAGGTAACCGTGAATAGTGAATGGTTTCCCATGTGGCATCGCTCCAGACTGCGATTTAAAGAGACGTGAATAGAGAAAGAAAAGAACAGAAGGGAAGAAGTAAAGGGAATAAAGGCAGTAACTGAATACAGGTGGAGATACGGAGGGATAGACATGGGGGGTGAAAAAATGCAAAAAAAAAGGGATGCAAGAAACAGGTTGGGGATTTTGCTCATCCATAGGCATCAAAACTCAAAATTTTTATTCACTTTTTATAAGGAGTGTAACAAAAGTAACCAGGCATTTGTGGTGTTTGTTTTTTGTTTGTTTGTTTTTGTTTTTTCAAAAAAGTTACATCAAACACTTTTTACTTCCTGATCAATCAGATCACAGCTGATATTTTTCATTGACTTTTAAATTAACCATTCATCAGTTAAAAAAACAAACAATTACCAATATGTTTTTTGTGTAAAGATATGTTTTTATTTAGGATCTGTGGAATGAGTCTCAAATATCAGAGGTAAAGCTGCACATTACATTTTCAGAAAGTACATTTCCAGACTCAGGAAAGTCTTCAGGACAAAGAAGGTTATTCTTTTTAGTTTCCTGGTAACATAACAAGCTGCATATTTTCATCATAATAGCGTCAAGCAAAATGTATTTATAATAGATCGACTTGTTACAGCTAGATCGTACGTGGTAAGAGATGTTACAGATGTTTATATTAGGTTGGTTTGGAAAGTCATAATTACTTTTTTTTTTAAAAATGATGTCGGATCAACATTGATTACAACGTTCTGAAGGAATGACTCTTCAGAGAATGTATTTCAGGTGAGAAATATTTGTATTATTTGTATTATAACCATGGAATATTTCTAATGCTTATACTGCATTCTTGAATTGTTCGTTTTGTTTTTATTCCATACGGGACTCTAACATAGATTCATGACAGCAAGAGTGCTGAATTCTAACCACTAGTCCACCAGGGAATCTGTTGTCGTTGGCCTCCCAGCAAAGGGGTCGCCACAGCTGCCCATCCAGTCCGCACTGGTTTTACGCCGGATGCCCTTCCTGACGCAACCCTCCCATTTTATCCAGGCTTGGGACCGGCACTGAATTCAGTGGCTGGGGTTTGGTTACTGGTTGGGAATCGAACCTATGCCTTAAGCAGGCAGGCGAGAAACCTACCAGTGAGTCACCAGTGCTTTCCACCAGGATAATAAATGAACATATCGTTTCATTGTCAAACAACGAATGCCATGGATTAACTCCATTAAGTAAAAAAAAAATACTAGATTACTGCAATTTACCAGACCATTAATAAATAAGGAAAAAACTAAGAAAATGTTTGGGCAGTATGAGCACGTACAGGATGTAAACTTATTGTCTGATATCCAATGTGAGAACGCAGTCGTTCTGCAGATGTTAAGCAGAATAAAACACTACAATTAAATGCTGATATTCTGTCATTTTATAGGATGTATTTGTGAAATTGACTTAATGCTGTCCCAAGATAATTTCAGCGAGTTCATTGTTCATAACCAATGCTGGTCCATGCATGGCAATGTTGCGTTTCAGTGGTTGACCATGTGATCCAGCGTTAGGGCTCCTGCTGTGGAGTCTCCAGTGTCGGCTCTGTAACAGTCGAGCTGTAAATGGAGTTTTCTGACCCCTCCAGACCAAAATGTTTGTGCTTTTCAATGACAAGTTAAATATTTACATCATATTAATTTGAAGAGGAAGCAACTAACAATTATCATAGCTAATATAACATATGGTAAGTAATAACATGAGCAAAGTTGTTCCAAGTATGAGATGTCCCAAGACGACAATATGCTTTTTGGGATCTTCGGGGTGGTTACATCATAACAACACTGCACTGTTGATTATTTTTCCATAACAGCAAGTGTTTTATTGCTCACTTATTTAATGTGTTATTATTCATCCAATAAGGGCTTATTCAATCCTTATGAAGGGCGTTTAAGTCAAACCGGGACATTTGAACCGTGCAATTGTTTTAAAGGAACATGTATATTCGTTAATGATGATCCCAGCCAAAGTGGCTCGAAGCTCACTGCAGTCGTTCCCGTGAACCTTCAGCAAGTGGAATCCCTGATCCTTGAAAACCGAGACTCATCTGTCTGTGTGAACTGTACACACAATCATTCACCAACACCACTTGCACATCACAGGATCTCAGCTAGGAGTTATTGGCCACATCCTCTGTACAGTCCTGACCTCGCTCCAAGCCATTTCCCCATGTTTGGGCTATTAAAGGAGTTCCTGGGAGGCCGGTTCCAGAGTGAGTTACAGACATGATGTTTTCTGAACATGGCTCCGGGAAACAGAGAAAACTTTCTACCTTGATGGTATCTAAGCACTAGTGAAACACTGGGTTAAGTGCATTAGTGTAGCAGGGGATTATATAAAGAGACTCTCATAACTGTTTCATGTACAATCAAAAGCCCCAGTTTGAGTCGAACACCATATATATATTGTGTTTGAGTATATTGAAGTATATTGTGAATCTGTAAAATGATCATTCAGGCTAAACGATAGTTTTAAATCATCACAAACTCGCTGCTGTGGCTATTTTTCTCTTTCAGGTTTTGTTATAATGAAGGGGCTCCAAAATGGTTGTTCAGAGCCAGTCCTGAGGCAAATCATCTAAATTGTGCTCCTAATATATTAAAATATATTTTACAAGAACAAATTGCATGTCTGGCGGCTTCTTTTGATTATTTGCAATTAGCAAAAAAAAGGCCAATCAATCATGAACCTAGCTAGCTTGTAGAGTTGCATCTATATTAAAGGAAAGCGGTGATGCGCTGTGCGCACTGCGGCTCCAAAGGATAGTAAGACGAGGCTCGCCTGAAAGCTTTTTCTCACTGGGGACTGTAAAGGACAGCATGCTAGCAAATAACTCTATCCCACAGCAAACGGACACCGAGAACCAACTCAAACACAGCGTTCTGCAGAATATCATCCTAGCGCAGGTGGGAGGAAAGCACGGGGCGCACGGTACACAATCAGGCCAGCCCACGTCGAACAGTTGCCATGGAGACCATCAAGGTCGTGATAAGGTCATGCTTCAGATCATACACCAATATGTTTGCAGCTTTGGCTAGAAAGCCTACGAAAAGGCGAGGCACAATAGAAAAATATTAACACAGAGACAACAGTGTATTACAGAATGTGTGTGTGTAGTGTGGTGTGAACATGAGGACATTCCAAGGTCATGCTCTTTGGAATTCCATGAATAATGTAGAGTGTTCTCAAGAAGTTACCAGTGCATATGTGTGTGTGTTTGTGTGTGTGCATAACCCCCAAGGTGAGCGAGAAGACGATGAAGAGGATGGACACATGAAAGGAAGATGACGAAGAGAGCGAGGGAGTTCTTAATGACTGATATTATTAATAATTTATTAATTCAGGAAACACGGCCGCCTGCCTGCAGTCCATCTGTTCAACAGCACCAACCTGCTGCCCATGAATAGTTTCAAACTCAAATCCGTTACCCAAAATCAGACAAGTCGTCCTGCTGGGGAGATGAAATTTCATGTTGTTTCAACATTTTTTTTCCTTTTTTCAATAAAAATGATAGTATGAAGTGATCTGCGGCGACAGCACTTTTATCATCCATTTTTAAAAGGATTTTTTTTTAATTCCCAAAAATACTTGGTTAAAATGCTTAATCAGCTTTTGCTTCGAACTGCGGGTTTGGTTTTATTTCAGTGTTAATCAATGAGCTTGACAGGGAATTACAAACAGGCATTGATTATGTAATTATATTGCAAATTAACATACAACCACCACAACCACCATCACCACACTTTCCTGCTGCAAGTAACACGTGTTCAAGCATGAAGAAATACAAACACTAAATAAACATTTGTAATAGATCAGGAGCTATTCTATAAGTCACAGAATAATAAGACTAAAATCCGTATATTGTTGAAAAAAAAACATACGAAACATTTTTGGCATACAAGCGACCGAACCAAACACGAACCGAATGCTGGCTAAGTTGTGCGTACTATATGTCTGGGAACCAAGCGAAGAGAAATAGAAAGTACCAAGAGGAATCATAAATTAAGGTTAAGTAAGGTTTAATGTCTATTTATTTAATATTTCACTTCATTTACATGAAATTTCTTTATTTTCTTTTGATTGTTTGTATATGCAAAATTTTTAATTGGTGATATTGGTAATATTTGTGAGTGACTAGAACAGATTATCTGCATTTACATTATTTCCTACAGTGGCCAAGAAGTGCAAAACAAAATAACAAAACCGAAAACAAAATAACAAATTTTAAAAACAAAAAACAAATCCAAAAACAAAAAAAGAAAGCGCTTTTGTTTAAACGTTAAGGTAAGCCTTTATTCGACATATATATATTATTGCACGGTGAAAGTCTTTCTTTGCAGTTTCCCAGTTTGGATGCCGGGGCCAGAGCCAGCCAAGATACGGTACCCCAGAAGCTAAGGATAGGGTTAAGTGCCCCACAATGACTGCTTGGTGGAGCTGGTGCTTGAACCTGTGACCTTTTGATCAGTAACCCAAAGCTTTAACACACTGAGCTACAACTACCCCATGAAAGAAAGGTGTGTGTGTTTAAAGGTAATGGTCAAAATGCACACAAAAAAAAAAAATCTGTGCCTCTTGCTTGGTGATGTATGAAATTGTAATTTAAACCCACTTTTAAATCTTGCTTTATTCTGAGCACTAATCAGAGTTTCTTATTTAGAAGACTGTACATGAGTGTCTACTGGGTGACGTATCTTGTTGGATGACGTGCTGCTGAAACGAGGGACATTCAAAGATCGGTGCCATTGTCTGGATTTATGCAAAAGCAGAAAGGGTTTAATTAACATCTGAAAGGGTTGAAACACAAGTCAATGGCCATACACACACATGCATGTAAACACTACGTATTGGATTGATCTGCATTCAATCACCAATGCATGAATAGAGCTAAAACACACATATGTAGAACCACAATCAAGCTTTCTGATTTCACTCCAATAGAGAGCTGAGGCACCACAATGATGACAACGATGATTATAATAGCAGAGTAATTTGCAAGGTCATAATGACTATAGTGAGAGAGAGAGATGGAGAGAGAGAGAGAGAGAGAGAGAAGGAAAGAGATGCTGAGGCAAGCGATTGGAAGGAAGACGAGTGATGCATGACAGGAGGAAAGGAGAGAGGTATGAGACAGAAATGAGAAGGGGGAAGGGAAAGAGAGAAGGAAGGACAGTGGACTAAAATTAGATGTAGGACGCCAAACCATCGTGCATGCCTGATCGGCAGGAAATCGAAGGCACAGAGCGGGTCTTTAAATAGACGCATGTTGCGTGACTTATCTTGAAGCCTATGGCTAGGATTGTCAAGCAATGTCACGATACTGTATGTAGTCGACAATGTTTTATAATAGTTATACACTGACAGACATAAGATCAAAACCACAGACAAGTGAATTGATCACCATTGATTCTTGGGACAATCAAAGCTAATTAGGATATATTAGGCAGCAAGTAAACAGTCAGTTCTCGAAGATGATCCTAAGGTATTAGGAAGTAAGAAAAATGGGCAAGTGTAAGAATCAAGCATCTTTGACAAGGGATAAAGTAGCTTGACTACTGGGTCAAAGCATCTGCAAAACAGCAGGTCCTCTAGGGTATGCAGTGGTTAATACATATCAAAAGTGGCCCAATGAAGGACAACCAGTAAACCAGAGACAGGGTCATGAGAACCCAAGGCTCATTAATGCACCTAGGGAACAAAATACTGGCAGATCTAGCCAGCTCATCTTCACAGCAGACCATGAGGTCTTGTGGATCAATAGGACAAAGCTGTTTTGATGGCACAAGGGAGATCTATATAGGTGTTTTTTATTGATATGGCAGATTCCAAGGCTAAGTCAATTGGGATATCTACTTTATTTTCATAAGAAGCCATTTATTTAACAGTCATGATAGTTCCATTTAATTAAAAAGGCTACAGCCTCAAATAAGTTTAAATTTGAAATGCCTAATTTGGCAGGGCTTTTAATTAAACATGAATGCTTCCACTATAACTGCTGAAAACCAAAAACTTCCATCCTTCCATTGTCTGTAATGCTTATCGTTTTTAGAGCCGCCTATCTCAGGGAATCCTATCAGGGGATCTTATGGTGCAGGGCAGGGTACACCCTGGATGGAGTGCCTACTCATTGCAGTGCACAAGCTGGTACACATTTACACATCCAGTCATACTGTCCTACACTGCATATCTTTAGACAGTTGGAGAAAACCAAGGATACCAGGAGGAATCCCACCTAGAACAAGTCAAACAGAGTGGAGGCAAGATTTGGCCCCCCAAACCCTGGAGGTCTGAGGAGACAGTGCTAAACATTAAAGCCTGACTTAGGGTTCTGCATCAAGTACTGCAAATCATTTATACTTCTGGGCTGTTTTGTCTGTGCTGCTCTGCAATTCCACCAACAAACAGCTAGTTTAACACTCTGGTGAGTGTTTTTTGGTGTACTTACTAACAATAGCAAATGAAACTGAGTGGAGTTAGAGGTAATAGATGTTAAACATCAGTTATATTTACTAAAATTACTATCTAAAAGACACTGGAGGAGATGGTGGGTATGACATAGAGTTCATGGCTACATGATACCTACAGTGTCAACTTGCCAGACAGGAGTATAAATTAGGCTTAAGCCACCATGCAGCATTCCCTAGATACACTGGAATAAAAACCTTTAAGCATTTTTTTATATTCAAAAAATATAACGAACAAAGAAGAATTTAAAGAACATTAATACCAGATAAAACTTTACTAGGTTTTATCTTGCCTAGTAATGTCTCTATACATACGGTATACTGTTTAATGAGAGGTTGAAGGTGTAAACACAGGTTTTCCTGGATTTTTTTAAAGTACTAACTGTGAATAGTTGTATAGTATATCGAAACTGAAGAAACATCATACATCATAAAGCCATCAATTTTTTTTTTTCCCCAGATTTTCTTCCAAATTTAGTCATGTCCAATTCCTCCCCGTCAATAGGGAGCTCCCACATTAAGGCTACTATTACCACTCACGCAGGAGGGCCGAAGACTATCACATGTTTCCTCCGAACCACGTGACGACTGCATCTTTTCGAACTGCTTGCTTACCCATCGTTGGTTGGGGGAGGGTGACACACTCGGAGGACAGCGCTATCCACTCCTTTCGCTTGCGGAACGCCCCTGATTGGCTAAGTACCTCTCAACCCTCCCCTCTGAGAGAGCTTGGCCAATCAGCTCTCTCTAAACCTCCGGCTGCGAGAGGTTACAGCATCAACTGGAAAACAAACTTGAGCACTTTGTACCACTGCGCCACTCGAAGGCCCAAAGCCATCAGTTCTATAAAAACTGTTCATGTACATGTATGGCGTCTCGATCGTTCTACATAAACAGGATAAAAAAATGTAAAAAAGCACGTTTGTTGATTGGGTGGTGTTTTCAGTGAGTAGACATGTATTATTTTGTGTAAGGAGTCTCCTGTGTCAGTGCTTTGTAACTGTCCATCACTGATTATTTTACTGTAACATCTAACCCCAAAGTGTTTTATTATTTATAAATTTTATCAGCCAAGCTGCAGCAGCTGCTATATACAGAGCAATTGACAAACGGCGGGGTATGTGTATGCGCATGTTAAACAGTTTGTTGTCCTACTTTCCCGGAATAAAACTAATAAACCTCACAGTACGGCTTATTGGAAGGCCGTACTCACACTGATTTGCAGCCTGGGAAATGGCAGAGGGGGGAATTTAATTTCTTATATGCAGGTAGAGGATAGAGAGTATGATAAGAGGTGCTGGAGTGCTGTGGGAAAGTGAAAACCCGGAGAGCTGAACCTTAACTGTCCGATAGCAAAGACGGAGAGATTAGAGATGGCCAAAGTCCCTCTCTGATGCACTGCCAGTTGTGCGTATCATTGCATGCTTTCAGATAACCACTCAGGAGCCTTGGGAGTTTCGACGTTGCTGAATTTTGACCTGAGAAATGCATGAATGCAGCCCAAATTTTAATCTGTGCATCCAGGGTTGTATGAATTGCTTCCAAATTCGAAGCATGAGGATGATATGTAGCTGAGCTCACCATTATAGTTTTTCTTGAAGGTTCAATGTGCATAATTGCAAGTGACTCTTTCACAATATGCCTTTAATTTGAATGCACCAGCTCCCTACAGTGACTTCTTCGCCAACTGTTCCAGCACCAGTTGGTGTTTCAGTTGGTTCCCAAGGATTAGTTCACCAAATGTCAAGTTAACCACAGATTTCCCCAATCCTTCCACTGAATATTGTGCATTCTTATTTTGCTATCACTGCATGATGGCAGATCATGATAATATCTGCTCAGTTGTGGATCCTGAAATACCAATATTCATCCAATCACACACACACACACAAAGATTATTTTCAATGTCTGGGCAATTCAGGAAGCTCCACCCACTATTCAGGTGTAGTCCAGCCAGCACTGTAGTCCACAGGTGTCAAGTAACGAAGTACAAATACTTCGTTACCTTACTTAAGTAGAAATTTTGGGTATCAATACTTTACTGGAGTAATTATTTTTCAGCTGACTTTTTACTTCTACTCCTTACATTTTCACGCAATTATCTGTACTT
>JAOTRS010000025.1:24757919-24769282 GCA_028565755.1 Dinotopterus cunningtoni
ACAACACAGGACAACATAAACAAATCTTTGTGCAACATAATTTAAATGTCATCTATTAAAAGAAACAATAAGCCAGGCTATATAAAAAGATATTAAAAACAAATACAGAAAAATAGGATTGAAATTAGGATTATTCAACATTAGGACAGCTTTACAGGATAGACATTTTCTATCATCCAAACCGGTGAGGCTGACAGCTACTGCCATCAGTCAATGCTAACATGCCTGTGGTACTTAACAACGCGAATATCGGTGCATCCTTTATTGTTTAATGAATGTTTTTTGTGGTTTTAAATACTTTAAAATCTGTAAAAAAAAAATCCAACAGCGTGGTGTGGTACGAACGACGTGGGTGGGCTGTCAAAATATATTTGTCTACCCTTTTTAAACATCTGCTTGGGAAAACTATGCCATCTGCATTCGATTAACAAAGAGTGGACAGTTCCCGCTCATTCTACCCTCTCTCTCTTTCTCTCTCCTGTACCTGTTTATTTAGAAATATCAAAATAAAGCAAGACGTTGTGTTAAAGGTCATATGTATTTGCTGGTTGCTGTATGTAACAGACCACCTTTGACTTGGCAGGTAATGCCAGTCTGCTCTTCAGACCTCGGGAAACACACATACCTGGTTGTTAAACTTTATGGCCACTGGACCTTTTTCCCTAATCACACTACAGCAACCTCCATTCTCGTGCAAAAACGTTTCAGCTGTGAAACAGTCTACTGTTCCCCTAAGAATTCATGTAACTTTATCATACACGACAGCTATTAAACGCAAAGAACTACAATGCACTGCTGTCAGGAACTAATCCAAAGGGCTGTTTATTCTTGCTCGAGTCATGCTGCGCATGATAAATACCAAAAAATGCAAGTCAAAATTGTGTTATTGAATGATCTGGTAACACCTGAAACCAAACCGTGAACACTGATTCTCAAGAACAAGTGATCGTTCACCCGCAGTACGACTAACCAAACCCGAAAAGCTAAACTAAAACTTTCCTTAAAAATGAAACGGCAAACCTGTTTACTTTCATTATGCATAGCAACAAGACTGCTGATGTAAGCAGAGTGTTAAAAAAAACAACCATGCAGCTTTTAAGAGACGGGTGCTACAGCTCTGACGACAGGCGGAGAAAGGAAACAATGAGGTCAGTGATGTGGTGAATGTAGGGCACTGCAGGTAACCAGAAACCAGACCAGGCTGTAAGAGGAGACACAAGAGCTCTGAATTAATCAGAAAGAGGAGGGATCGTCTGTCTTCTGCCACCTACATTTGTGAAGTCTGTGCAGTTTAAAAGGACAGCTTATCGGGAAAAAAATAATAATTGCTTCCACTTCCATGTCAAAAAACTAAAATAATAACCTATAATAGTGCTATAGTCATGTTGTTTGTCTCCTTCTGTAGCCTCGCTTTATCTATACATGAAAAGAAACACTGCCTGTGCATGTCAACAGGAAGCACTGCTGCAGGAAGCAGCGAGGGTGAGAGTTATGTCCGAATCAGTGCCCTACTTTCTGCATAGCGCCCAGATTTTTATTCCTTTCCGAAAATTATGAGCCGAACAGGGAACAGGATATGCAGAATGCGCTGCAGATTCTGAACACAGGGTAGAGTAGGTACCGTTTCTAACACGGGGTTAATTTGCTCCGAGGAAAAATAGCAGAACATAACTTAAAAAAAAGGCTAAAGATGATGACTGAACTTGATGATCTTCAACATTAACAAGAAAACGGACAAAAAGCGTGCACACAGATCTGTTTAATCTGACAAAAATGAAAAGCCATGCGCTGCTACGCATCATAAAGGTTACCGCTGCCTTTCCACTACCAGCTAGTCAGTCATATTGCGTGTACTTTTTTTCCCCTGTGGGCTGTTTGTAGTGTCTGGCTGTCTCTGAGAAGAGTGGGGGTATATCTCAGGCAAGGCAGGTTCACTAATTAAGCATTTTTACTGTACATTACTACTTACTCCACTTGGAAACTGTCAGGTTCTGGGGAGTTTGAATCCCAAAAAGCCAGAGGTGGAAGGTACCTGAAGGAGTACATTTACTTTGTTACTGTACTTTAGTACATCTTTTCACGCACTTGAGTAGATTTATTAGAGGATACTGTTTTGTTTTTTACTCCACTACATCCTCCAAGAAATATCTGTACTCCTACTCTACTACATTTCCGCGTTTTTTAAATGAGACGCAGACATGGCTGAAAACAGCACATCCGCGATTGGGAAGCGTGGGGGGTTTGAGGGTTTACTATGAAAACCCTGTGAGCTAACATAAGCACTGTACTTTACATATATAAGTAAATCTGAAAGGTGACTACTTTTACTTTTCCTCAAGTGTAATGTACATGTTAATGTGGAACTTCTACTTTTACTTAAGTAATATTTATTTGCTCTAGGGAATCTCTACATTCATTCGAGTACAGGATTTGTATACTTTGCCCACCTCTGCAAAGAAAGCTAGTTTGCTATGTAGGGTGTACAATCTTGTTCCATACACCAAGTAGCGCAACCCTCTTGTTTAGGTGTTTGAGAGTGATTTGTGATTCAGCATTGTGCTAGAAGCTAAACGTCCTGGTGAGATTTATCCTCTATATATCACCACGCGTTGGGATGAACTGATATCCACCCACTTCTGCATGCACGAGAATTGGCCGAGCGTCACTGTGACTGACTCGGGAAGGAAGTATTATTTACGCGAAGTGCATAAAAATTATATGATCGCGGCGATCTTTCGAACTGCTTTTCTGTGCGAACTCTACTTTGACTAAACAGCATGCGGTGACACTTCACAGCTCTTCTCAGCTCATCTGTTACTGCTTGCTTGCATCTCTTTCTTTCCGACTCTATAAACCAGGATATATTATAACGAGCCCTAGTCACATGACTAGACATAGCTTTCAGAAATATTTGGGAGATTTTGCATCATACAAAATTGTGGAGGGAAAAAAAAAGATTTTGCACATTTGTAACGTTCAATTTTTTTTTAACTCTTACTTTGAGAAAAATGGGGAAAATTATCTAAAAAATTGCACACATTTTATTTATATAATACATTTATACATAGGGCATAAAACTAAAAAAAATTTAAGTTTTTAAAAATAAATAGCCGTTGCACTTACAACTTCTTGCACTTACAAAATAAAGAAAGCGAACAAGAAGTGAGACTGAACGCACACACACGAGTTTAAAATTAGAATTGAAACTTGTATAGATATGGTTTTTAGAGACCAGACTGACTAAACCCACTTCAATCAGCACAATCAGTGCAATCCCCAAACAGGATACATTTTTCTTAAAATCCACGCCCTCTGTTAGCAGCAACTTTAAAAGTCACCCTTCAATACTTACACAAAGGTGAGATTAGATTGAGTTGCAAAACCAGCCGGACGGCAGAGTAAACGAGCGAGCGGCTGCGAGTTCAAACAATAAGACATTCTTGTACAGCGGGAAGACGGACATTGCTGATAAGTGGCTCAGGCAGCGCGCGCACACACACAGAATCAGTTCTTCAATGATTGCAGCATTAAACGCAGATTCTGTCAGGAAACTCATACGTGTGCAAAATTTGATGTGGGCATTTCCTCTAGCCTCCATTCTTTCATCATACTGCTAAGCAACGTGTCATAAATATTAAAGTAACAAACAAAACTATCAAAACAAACAAACATTACGAGACGGAGAGCTTTACTGAAGCTGTAGTTGTGCATCATAGATAGACACTTAATAAAATAAAATAAAAAAACGAACAGGCATGGCTTTCCTGAGTTACTAAACAATCACTGGTTTATCGATTATTACAATTATTAGCGTCTTTAATAATCATATGAGAAGAAAACAACCCTGAGGACAACAACTGCTGAAAAATTGGCCTTTGACAGTAATTCGCAACTAGGGTCGTGTTAGAATTGGTGTCAAATTTGCACACACGCGCAAGCCAAGACGTGTCAAGTGTCATCAAGCCGCAGAAAAAAAAGTATGTCTACTTATTCTATTAACCGGGTCATTGTGTGTGTGTGTGTGTGTGTGTGTGGACATGAGATGCTTGGAATGGCATTTTTCTACAAGCTAATGCAGGAAGAGGGGGGACACACCACCCCACAACAACAAGAAGGTAGCTAAAGCCGACTAGCAGTCTATACTGGTTTATAATTGACTCGAGTGCATAAAAATCATGATCATCTTTGTTCCAACCAATCAGACGACGGCATGAACGTTTTCCAGTGTCTACTTTCTTAACAAGGTAAAGAAACGGAGTCGCAAGCACTTCCGCTGAGCTAGAACGGCGAAAGTAAAGGTCACTACACAAGACACAGGAAGGCCATGATTACACACCATGGTAACACATCCGGTTCTACATTTAGCAAATAAAACATCCATTCTGTTACTGTGGCATAAAAAAAGCCTTGATGTTGTTAATGGATTCAGACTTTTGCAAGAATGTGTGCTTTTTATTTATCTTAAAACCTAAACAGATTTAACTCGACTGAATAATTGCACTTAATGTTTTTAAACTCTTTTTGCTTTTATGCTTTTTTTTTGTGTGTGTTACCAGTGACAGTAAACTGCCCGGTTTTACGCTCCGAACCCACGCAGTGACAAGTGCTGTTGGTTTTGGCGGCTAACATGCCTCTTGGATGACTAAATCTTGCGCTTATTCATCACCTGGTGTTCATAGAAGCCCGAGAGCGCACATCTGCAGCAGGACTATGAGGAAGTACGCTGGAACACTGACTCATACTGGAAACACACACACGCCAACATATACGTGGGGACAGAGGGTACAAGAGTTTAGATATGCTTTACCGCATAAGAGACTGTGAATACTAAGAGATCCGCCTACACAGGGGTCCACACCCTAGAAGCAGGTGTCAAACAGAGAGGACTGAGTAAGAGGAGCAGAGGGGAGCTGGTTCATTTCTATACTCAAAAGTAAGGCAGATTTAATAAGCGCCAGACGTTACCAAATGTCACTGTAGGGGAACAGACTTTTGGCGTGCTTAATATGGGACACAGTCAGGCTCAGATCTGCTATTATTTTGGCAAAAGGAGAGTATTAACAAACATTAAAAATAATTAACATAATTATGTTAAATTACCATTATGATAAGGTTAAAACATACTTGTATATGAAATATTAACTAATATAACCAGAAAGATTTTTCTTCAGTAATATTCCTGTTCTTTTTCGTTTTATATATTTACACGCTTTAAAGGAAATACTCAATAAGAGAGTACTCAATAAGGTACCCAAAATATTCCAACACAATTCATATCTTTTTACGATCTTTCCCAAACTCTACCGTTTATTCAGGTAGGTCACCCACCGCTCAACACTGACAAACTGAGCCTCATGAGTAATTCACGAGTTCGGCAAAGGATTAATTATTGACTGCAAACGGCCATGAGAAGGGAGGTGTGGTAGGTAATAATGAATCCTCTGCAAAAGTCTCGGTCCTGCGAAAACAAGACTGACTGCCTCCCATGACGACCGCAACCGCAGGAACAACCCTCGCACAACATAAAGACAATCCCACTACTTATCTTCCCAGCAGATTAAGACCTTTTTTTTCAATCCAGAAGAAACGTCTGAGGACTGGACGAGTTAAAACAACCAGGACTGACATGTACACCTAACGGCCCTTTGTAATCCAGTCAACCGTACAGCAGATGTGCCATGGAAGATCGCATTTAAGTGTTTTCAATCTCTCTCTCTCTCTCTAAAGAGACAAACAGACAGAAAAAAAGCTACTTAGACACGGCTATAAAACAAAGAATCCCGGATTTCCAGGAATTTAACGCTGTATGCTCCACCTCTTTGGAGATGTTTGAACATAGGGATATCCAGTGATCGTCACTGATGCACCACACCTACGCTCGGTCTACAGGGCTTGTTTCCGGGTATCTTGTGGGATAACATCAGAGTAAACAAAAGCATGAGCGGCATGGCAGAAGCTTTAGGATATGAGAGCTTCGGGCCAAGCACATGACACCATTTGATCTCACCCACAATGTCGAGGTTGCATCATACCCTGAGACTAAGATAGACCAAGAGCAATGTATCAAGTAGTGTTTTTCATCTCGTTGTGCTAGATGCAAGAGACTGAGCTGTTGGGGAATGTAAGGATTTATATTTGATGTAAACAACCACCACTCAGAGACAGAAACTCATCAGTGCATAAAACAAACAAGATGTAAAAAATTTACATTTCATCGTGGATCGTTGGGACTTCTGCTGCAGCTTATCCAACCTTCGCTGAAGGAAGTCTTCCACAGATTTTATTTCACTTACTCTTGTTCAAAAGATAACGCCTTTGGATGAGAAAACGTACAATGACTAAAGACAACTAGATACTTATTCTCTGCTTGACGTTCAAAAGCGACACCTGTGGCACTAACCGAAAAGTGTTAGCTCAAAGCGTTAACGTGGAATAAATGACAACCACTTCGAATAAAACGTGTCATTTAAAACCAGGAACTAATTATTAAAATGTGCCAGCATTAAAAGCGGAACTGTTTTTTCACTAATTTAGTCATGGTAGTTGTATACCTGTATGGGCAAAGAATTATGTACCACCTGAGGCATCTGGTGCAAAGTGATGCAAAATAAAATATCCAAAAACGTTAAGAACAACATGTTTTTTTTTCACCTGAGCAAAAAAATCGTACATTTTTAAATATCAAAGGAAATATTTTTAGATATCTATTAGGATATAAAAACGCTAAGAAAACACCTGTTTTCCAAAATATTTGAAAACAGTGAAACTGATCTGTTTCCATATGAATATTTATGTCTTATAAAGCATTCATGTGTTGTTTTGTCTTTGGCCACATAATTTTAGTTTAGAGTGATATAATTTTTTTTTAATAAATAAATAAAAAAACTGAAACTGAAGTGATATTACTTCTTTGAATGATGTTACATTAGTAAATTAATAAATACTAATTTTAAAAACAGCTGCTTTTTTTACGATTAGAATTGATTATTTGTTTCTTGAATTATTATTTTAGATGAATCTAATGAATACCAAATAATTTTTTAGGTGATTGCCTGCTTTTTTTTCTTTTCTTTTTTTTTTTTACACAAACCCCTCTAAGTTACCAAAGCTAATTCTTTAAATTATTACTAACAGTTACTTTCTTCAATACGTTACTTCTAGTTTCACTGCCTGTCAAATCTGATACAGGATGTCTCTCTTCCTCACTGTCTGTTCCCTGAAGTTCACCGTCCTCATTATCACAGTGCATGTCCCTAACCTTCCCATTGGAAGGCTTTCAACCATTGAATGCTCTGGGGTTCAATTCTATATGAATATCAATGCAATTTTTTGGGAAAATAAAAAATAATACAATTAAAGCTATCATCTAACATCTAACTAAAAAAAATAATAATTCAAAAAAAAAAAAAAAAAGGCAGGTTACCCCTAGAAAAGATGCCTAACTGCAGAACACTGACCTGGGGCAACAAAAAGAGAACAGTATTTTTTCTTTACTTTCGAAATGTTCGTGCATGTACCAGTATTTTATTTTTTTATTTCCACGTTAGCAAGCCTCTTGCTTTCTGTTGCCTCGGGGCAATGGTGTGCAGTAGAAAGTGAAAACATGACAAAACATAGGACATCCGTTCTGACAGTGCAGATAGATACACGATATCAATTCAGTACATCCTAAAAAAAAAAAAAAAAAGTAAAAAAGGAACTGGTCAAAATACCGCAAAGTTCTTTTAAAGGAAAAATCCACCCTAAACAAATTGCGCATCAATATTTATAATTAGCGCCTGCTGTTCAGGGCGTAGAGAACAAATTATTCATGATGGAATTCATACAGTGTCTTTCAATGACAATCTTTAGTCTGAACAATGGTTTCCTGGGGCATAAACACACCGAGTTATATGGTTCGATTAACCCTTATGAAACGCATCAAAATCTGAGAACTGCAAAATCTGATGTGTATTATTTTTGTTATTGTTATTATTATCGTTACATGACAAAACGACATTGTGTGTGTTAATATTCGTCAGAGATGGGAATCACAAGGGACCAGACGACATACGATGTTATCACAATACCGGGGTGCCGATTCAATTTGTGTTGCAATTCTGGTTACAATTCTAAACAAACTTGAACTTGTGTAAATAGTTTAGAGTGTGCCACCTGTAGGATTATAGAGGAACAGCAGTGTTTTCCCGTCTTGAATGCAAACATGAATATGAATATGCTTGAATGCATATTAAAAGTTTTTCTGCCTAAAACTGAAAAGACATTGCCGGGCCACTTTTAAAGCGCATTGTTAATGGAATATATAATGAGCGTAAAAAGTAAAAAGGCTGTAATAATTTCATTATGCGATCCAGTACAACCAGAAAAGAAATTTGCTCTCTGGAATGAGTTTATCGAGATAAAGCTCAATAAACCATTGAACGGTGTGGATTAAAACACAGCATAAGCTACGCACCCCTTGTATCGCCTGTTTTGTTAATCACTGAGTGTGCTTACATGGAAGTCATGGCAGTGTGTGTTGACGGGTTTTCGTCGTTTTGGGTTTGCGGATATGTCAGCTAGAATGTAAGTTATAATTATTATTAGAAGAGGTACATTTAACCACTACAGGAATATGGGAATGACATCACAAAAATGTATAACTCTCAATATGACTCACAGGAAATCACGTAATTATGTGTATCTGTGCTATTTCTTTGACTGATTTGTTTTTTTTTGTTGCTTAGTCAGGTTTGTATAGTGGGCTAAAATAAAACAAATCATGAATGAGTTCATCATATTGCCTAGATTGTGCTGCCAAAAAAAGGGATATGTCGGTATACACTGCACAATCATGACCCCTATACACACTAGATGCACAAAAGTATTTGGTCAAACCTGCAATGACATGTACTCATATCCCAGTACACATATACTACAATATGGAGTCGGTCCCCCTTTCGCAGGCTATTTCAGCTTCCACAAGATTTTGGAGTGTTTCTGTGGGAATTCATGCTTGTTCACTCTGTGGAGCATTTATCAGGTCAGGCACTGATGTTGGACGAGAAGGTCTGACCCCTTCGGAGGTGCTCCATGCGGTTGCGTTTTAAAGAGCTTTGTGCGTTCAAATTAATCAAGTTCCTCCACGCTGTGGACATCGTCAAACCATGTCTTTATCATCCTTGCTTTGTGCAATAATGTTGGAATTGAAAAGGGCCTTCTCCAAAAAAAAAAAATGTTGCCACAAAGTTGGAAGCAAAGCATTGTCCAAGTTGTCTTGGTATGCTAAAGCATTAAAATTGCCCTTCACTGGAGATTGATTGAAACAACTGAATTCAATAAACAGGTTTGACCAAATACTTTTGTCCATAAATGTTAAAAAAAAAAAAAAACAGCAAAACAAAAATGGCGGAAATACTCCAGATTTTAAGAACTACACATTAGAATCGCGCGCGTCACGTCCTAACTTGTGACGTCATCAAGGGGAACAACTGCTAACCTCTCACACGAATGACTTAAACACAGTACTAACCCATTAACTCCCACCAAAATACTTAAGAACAAATATGTTCCATGTAATTAAGGATTGAGTTTGGACGTTCAAACCTACTGTATCTATAACGTCATGTCATGTATAATATTAACATTATCACAAGACAAATGTATTCATCTACAGATTTATTTGAAATAGTACATAGTTATTAGGTGATAATAATAATAATCACTCGAGCTTGCTTGCTGTAGCACTTCATGTCCATTGACAATGCGGCTGTGAAATCGACGACGATACAAACACAAGGCCTAAACCTCACCAGCTCGCTAATTCAATTAGCTTACTCCAAAAATGAGCATTTTTCTTTTATTATATGACCGTCGACTTGTTACGCTTGCTGATTTAATGAAATAAACGTCGCGTGAGCCACGTAAATGCATTTCCTGTTGCTTTTTCTTCTCAGACACCCGTATTTGCTAAGCCTCAGCTAGACATACCTACCAAATAAAGCTAAACACGACAGCTAGTCAAACATCTCCATAAAATAATTCGCCTTAAGCAAATATAAACGCAAAAAAATTTAAAAAAAAAAAAAAAACAATCACCTCAACGTTATGCTAACTCACATATTAGCTAGCTGTCTATGCTACAGGTTTAGCTTTAGCAAGTCAAATATTAGCTTAGCTAACGCAGCTAGTCCAACAGCTAGAAAATGTTGCAGTGTTGTAATTTTTGCCTCATTAAAAATACTACCCTTTTCCTAAATAGTTTCTAACGCGAGTTAAAAAATACATTTCGGTTTATTTTTATTAGTAGTAGTATTTAGTAGTGGTTTCATTTATTTACCTTTTCAAGCGCTGCTTTCCAACAATATCCCTGTTCTCCTCGTCACCGCTAACGACAAAATGGCGTCTTTCACCGGACTCAAGGCAGCCGCGCCATGGGCGTTGTCCAAAGTAAGATTCCAGCCAATCGTTTCGTCCAAAGTGGCCGCGACGTCCCGCCTACAATCAAGATCGTCCAATCAAATGCGACTATCCGGGTTTTTGTGGGCGTGGATTGAAGCAACCGTTCCAACTCCACAGCTTCCGACCGTACTGTAACATACAAAACAGTGCACTAACATACTACTTATACTATTCTCTGTAGGATGCAAGTATGCAGTGCAGATGAAGGCAGAATGGATGTAAATTACTTTAGTAAATTTGCTAGTTTTCAGCCACAACATAAAAAAAATGATATGTTGGCATAGTGGTTAACACTGTTGCCCCGCACCGCCACTGTCCCGGTTCGATTCCCAGACCGGGTCTGTATGCATGGAGTTTGCTTGGTGGGTTTCCTCTGTGTGGTCTGGTTTCCTCCCACAGTCTAAATTCATGCAGGCTATTTGTCGTTCCCAAATTGTCCATAGTGTGTGTGTCCTGATTTGAATTGGCACCCCATTCAGGGTGTACCCCACCTCTTGCTCTATGTCTCTTGGGATAGACTCGACAGTCCAAGACCCTGTCTTGTGAAGTGAATAACATTGATTATATTACAATGGCACCTAACAAGGACTAAATCGTGATGGCTGGACGACTGGGTCAGATCATCTCCAAAATGTCACGCCTTGTAAGGTGATTAGTACCCTTAAAAAGTGGCCTGACAATGGCAGGGTCATGGGCGCCCAAGGCTCATTGGTGTGTGTATGTGTGTGTGTGCATGGAAGGAAGGAAGGAAGGCTAGTCCATCCAGTCTGACTCCATAGAAAAGCTACTGTTCTCTTGGGAAAACTTGTTTTCTCGCATTGATGTGGAGGTTACTTTGAAATGTACCACTCACTCACTCATCTTCTATACCGCTTAATCCTGTATTCAGGGTCGCGGGGACCTGGAGCCTATCCCAGGAGACT
>JAOTRS010000025.1:24885513-24897550 GCA_028565755.1 Dinotopterus cunningtoni
AATGTGATTTTCTGGATTTTTTTTTTCTTATTTTGTCTCTCATAGTTGAGGTATACCTATGACGAAAATTACAGGCCTCTCTCATCTTTTTAAGTGGGAGAACTTGCACAGTTGTTGGCAACTAAATACTTTTTTTTGTAAAAATCCTCAGAAAGAACAACTTGTAGAAGTAGCTACTGCTGCTTTATCAGGCATGTGCTAACATATTTCAGCATTTATCTCTGTTTGCTTTTCACAGCGTCATCAGCACCTCCTAGAAAACCATCAGCTACTCACTGTCCTCCCTGCTGCACCTCTGAAGTGCAACCAAATAAATTTGACCTCCTGCATTCTGGCAAATGACTCAGGTTCATTACATTATGGACAAACAGACTTGAGAAGAGCTTCTACCCTGGAGCCATGTGAAACCTGAACACTGCGAAACACCGACACTGAGTATTCCGTCAGCTGTATTACACACTGACACTTACACAGGGGTGAAGTGGCATACAAAATTAATTCGTTCTGTAGGAAAGTTCTTGAGGTTAAAATTTGTATGCCAAGGTTCCACTGGATTTAGTATAAGATCAGATGTTGGTGTTTGATGTTTTAAATAGATTTCTTTCTAGTTTATTGTATTTTGCCCTATGTTTATGTTAATAATTTTGATTGTATCCTGTGCGTTGACAATAAAATATTTCTAATTAATTAATTTTAAAATTTGAATTCAGCTTCTGGACGTACAAGCATCTTAGCCGGTGTTTGGTTCTGTTTGGTTCATTTGAATGCCGGACATGCCTTAAAAATTATGTTGATGCAAAGTTTTTTTGCAAAGTTTAAATTCTTAAGGCGAAACTTTGTATGCCGAGGATCCACTGTACAGAATTGTATAAGTTTAGATCTTAGTGTTTGATATTCTTAATAGATTCCTTACAAGTTTATTCTGTTGTGCCCTGTTTTTACACACAATCTGATAATAAATTTGGTTGTATAATGCGCATTGACAATAAAAAAATTTAATTAAATAATAAATAATTGTCTTGTATTTGTTTAGATTTTTACGTCAAACCAGAGGTCGGTCTATGTGCTCATACCGGAAGTGCACTGCACGTGTGTGCTCGCGATCGCGTTTTTGTTTTTTGTTTTTTTGTAGGAAATGCGCTCGCGCGCAGGAGGGGTCGGGCTAGCGCGCGACTTGTACAACGCGAGCTACAACAGCAAAACGGATTTATTCATTCTGGGAGCGGAACCAATTAAACATATATTAATTACAAATACAAATAAAGGCCGAGGAAACCTCCTTATAAACTGAGAAATCTAACCGTATTAATTTATTATTTGTTTATTTTTTGTTGACTGGAGCAAGTGGAACTAGAGAATATACACCGATGCTAGTCGGAACTCGTACCGCGTTAGCCGCTTCCGAATGCTAAGCTAACACGAAAATTTACATCCTGACCGGCCAGCGGTGTCAAGATTGATTTTTCATATTTTAACTCTTTGCAACGTATTTTTTGTGTGTGTGTGTGTATCGTGCTGTCATATACAACCAGGAAAAAAGCGCCTCCGCAAACGAAGCTGTGGAGGGGGAAGAACGGATAGCATCTTCACCGGGCGGACGTCGCGCATCCTGCCGGCCTGCGGGTGAGTTAATCTGGTCATGCCTCTCACGCAACACCGAGGTTCCACTTAGAGGCCTGTTTAGGGAGTGGACCTCACAGGCGGCAAATCTCATTATTAGACTTAACGCGTAGCCTTTGGTTATAATTTTTTCATTATGACACCCGTTTGAGAATGTAAGGGTATGTATTAAGTATGAACTGTGACCAAAAAAAAAAGATTTTTATTTTTAAAAATAGAAGTAAAAAGAGAATGTTGTTTGAATCCTATCGTGGAAATCTTATAGGGATTTGAGTTAAGCTGGTTAAAAACGCTAGATTAATACTAATACTATGAAGGAAGCAATTAATGCTTAAAAAAGCACTTTAACTCGGTTGTAAATGTGAAAGAAATGAAGTATTTGTGTAAGTTGATGAAACAAGAAATGACGAGAGAAGGAAATCTGGTGCTTAGCTTGCTTGTCCTCAAACCCTGTCCTGCATCACTTCCTCACTCCCTTTTCTTTTTTCATTTGAGACTTCTTATATTTTATTTGCCCAAATGTCTGTGGTCAGTTGGCGTCACTTGTGTTTCACATCAGTATTTCTACATCCCAGTGTCATCTTGTGTGTTTGTACCGTTTTTTTCCCACCTCAGACTATTGATCACTGCAAAATGTGTAAAGACTGCAGATTTTTTATTTTATTTATTTTTTTATAATCCGGATGAAGAATAAATACATTTGTGTGGATGTAAATTAAAGCAAATAAATTAGAATCCTGTTTGTTCAAATGACAAGGATATTTCTTTCAATATTTCGCTAAATAAAGGAATATCAGGTGTGTGTCAGGTTGCTTTTGCTGTCACTGTGCACTTCTCCTTGTGCGATACGCTGTCCTATTACTGATCAGTTTTGAATAATTTATGAGGATATAAAGATATCGGATTGATGTTGAGAAGCATTAAAACTTCAGTGTTTAACATTCATCAGACATCCAGTGATTACACAGGATGTAATATCTTGTGGTCAAGTGAAGCCCTTTCATTTTTTTTTAATGTTAGTAGCTGAGTAAAAGATTGTAGACTGGTGTATAATGTGTGTGCTTTGTTTCTTTTAACAGTCTTTGTTGGGCACGTCCTTGATTCCAAACATGTAAAAATAAGCATTACATCTTCACAATTGTAAATTCACCCCGCTGTAAGTGCTTGTGGTTTCATCAAGATGAAAAAATATTTTAAAGCATGAACAGCAGGATTGAAAAGAAAAATATATTATAGTGATGTTCATATTAAATCTCACGTCCCACATGTACACAACATTTAACGTGCATGTATTTAAGGATTTCTACAGGGTGTTGAGTTTAGATAGTTAGGAAAATAGACAGATAGATAGATACGATTCGTATAATCACTTTATTTGCTTTTGTAAATAATTGAAAATGTCACAAAGCTCATGCTAAATCCATCATGTTTTTTAACTGTCTCTTTTTTTTAAAAAACACACCCACAACGTAAAAAAAAAAAAACGCATCCCCAGACCTGTCATGAAGCACTTCCTTTTCACTGTGCTCAGACAGTTATATTTGTCATGAGGAAGTTGTGAGACAGCTGTTCAAGGGGAAATAAGTTTTATAAAGTCCGTGAACTTTTTTTTATGGCGCTTGCATGACGTTTTCAGCGCCGGTCCCCGAGCACACGCTCCTGCTTTCTGTCTAGGAAGATGGAGTCTAGCCAGGCGACGTTTTTCTCTGCAGCTTGGGGGTAAGGACAGGTGTCTGATTATTATATGCCTTATATTTTGTATCAATTTCAACTCGCTTCTTATTTTTAATAACTCTATAGATTAAGAAATATCACGCTAGAGCGAGCGCAGTACTGCGAAACTTCGTGCGATATTGCTTTTATACAACAGTACCACAAACACTGTTTATTATCACCAGATTATGATTTGTTTTTTTGGTTAACCAGTTATTTTGCTCCGCTAACACATATCCTTTCACAACTGGCAGATCTAACTGATCGCGACTGGCGGAGCTGGCGACTGACAGATAATGTAACAAACAGCAGTGAAAGTAGTTTTAAATTCTTACCAACATTTATGTAGCCAAAGGTGAAGAGAGGTGATGGGCAGTCCTGTAAATCTTACAAGTAATCTTAGGTTATCAGCGTTCCGGTTTTAAATCCCAAATGGCGTTAAAGGGAAAGCTAGTGCACTATGTAGGATACGCAATGCCTTTTTTGGCCATTTAGGGTTAGCTGTGGAGTATGATGGGAACCTGCTGACAAAACTGTTACTATAGAAACAATAAATTAAATCTGTGGGGTGTAAGGGTATGGATAAATTTGGCACGTGTCTCGATTCGGATTTCGGTACAGTGAAGTGAAAAAAAAAGACTCTTTTTAAAAGAATATGAATTTAACAAGTAGCAGCAACCTTGTTGTAATTTTCTGAACACATAAGAAATGCACATACCTTTATTTCTTAAATATTTAATAATATTAATAATAACATTAATAACTCTACATCTAGGTATCTACGTGCTTATGTTGTTTTTAAGAACAGTAACAAGTAGAGCAAACAATGGTTCTTTTAAATAAAGTATATTATTTAAAAATGAATTTGCACTGTTTACTCCTGCTCATGACGCTGTTACTATTTTTGTAAACGGCTTGTTGAACCCTTCTTTCTTGACGGGGTAAATGGTGAGATATAAAATTTCATTGCAACAGAATTCAACTCTGGATTTTATTTCCACGTATCTCGCGTATTTCCAAATTTACGCTCAATCAGCACTGCTTCTCACAGCATCAGAAATAAACATCAGAAGTAAAACTTCTTACCTTTAAAGGCGTTATACTGTGTATACAAATATTAGCTGTAGATTAAGCGACATGCAGACTTAATTGTTTGTTAGATCTAAAACACTGATTTATAGAGAAGAAAATGTACTTCAGTCAGCCTAGTTCGCTGCCTCGCGTGTCGATAACAAAAACACGAATGTCTGGCTTTCTGCTTAATTCTTTGTGGAAATTAGGGCTTATGATCAAAGACTGAATTGTGTTTTAAATAAGCTTATTCATCTGACTTTTTAAAATTGTACACACTCCATATTTCTGAAGTCTTAGTGGAATATTTTGCGTTCCTTTAACTAGAATTAACCGGATTATGAAGAACATCACCATGCCCTAGTTGAAGCTGGACAGGATTCACTGAGGTCATAACACACACCGTTAAGCCAACCTTCTGTATCGAACCATATGAATTCAAACACACCCACTATCTTGCCTCTAATTATAACTGGACACGTACTGTTTATTTTTGACCTCTAAGCCTCATGTAATCATTTAAATGTCAGTGTAACTAAACAATGATTATATGTTCTCTTAGTTATGATGTTTGACTACTGATCAAAAGGTCACAGGTTCAAGCCCCACCACCAGTGATATCCCTTTTTCACCAAAGTGAACCAGGTGATGGGTCACGTCTGGTGCTAGTGCTGGTTCCATCGTGTACCTCCTAAGAACTGGCTTTATATTATTACATCACTGTATATGTCTGTGTACATTTCTGTGCGGCAAGAACAAAAACAACAACAAATGAAGAATTTCAACATGGCTTTCCGAGCATATCTCCTGGTTTTGTGAGTCTAATTTGGGATTAAAGTTTAGTTAGTTGTGATAATCCCACCCCCAGCCCCTGACGTAAACGTTTTTTTTTTGTTTGTTTGTTCTAGCCCAAGAAAGTATTGTTGCCACCATCAGAGCGGTTTTTCCTGCCCCGAACTAGCTCTGGAATCATCGTGGTGGAAAAGGGGTACAAATTGGCACTGTGGGGCCCTCGAGTAAGGCCCTTAACCCTCAGCTGCTCAAATAAAATCTAAGGCGCTCTGGATACAGGTGTCTGCTGAATGCTGTAAACATACAGTAAATATAATGTGACGTTTTTTTTTTTTTAGTTTGTTTTTTTTGTCATGAACAATTCTGGAAGTTGTATTTAGGAACAGTACCGTGACTCATTATAATATTTGATGAAGAAACACATCAGAGTCAAAAAGAAAGAAACATAAGCGAACAGTAACAGATTCCAGGTGTTGCACTTTTCTGAAACTAAAACAACTTTTTTTTTTTTTTGTGAGTTTCTGCGTTATAGTTATTATATTTATTTAGTATTAAATTAGCGGTGTAATGATGCTGTAGTGTTCAAGACACCTGAGTCTGAGGTGTGATTGATGACTGTTGGGAGTTTGACACCTTCTGCTGTGTGTGTGTGTGTGTGTGTGTGTATGTGTATATATATATATACACACATAAATATATACACATAAATATATATATTTATATATATTTCTCAAATATGGGGTATATATTTCTGAAAATGACATCTGCATGTTTCTTTTGTTGTTGTTGTTTTTTTAATGTCTATTTACCCCTAGTTCTAGTTAAAAAGTTAAAGGTTAGGCTAAAAAAAGTGAAGCGAGAGAGAAAAATCACACCTCGGAGCATAGCAGACATTTTAACAGGCAGTAATCTGATCACGGCTCCAGGGCACAAAGCCCACACGAGTGCTTTATCAAGGTGTGACGTTGACCGCATGAGAAAATCACACTTTACTGTCGCTAGCAAGGTTTTAGATGTCTTTGTACTGAATGATGTTCGTTGAACCGGCTCAGGACTCCGCAAACAGACGGCAAGGTGAGGTTAGGAAGTTGTAAAATGTTGATATATTTATCATTTTGTAAAATGGGCATGTCAGGTTTTGTGCCCACAATGTTGTGCTTGTATTATGTCTTATTGCAATTTTATGAAGATATTTCACTATATTCAATAATGATTCTTCGATCGATCGAAACATACTTTTTACAAATCGATTGCCTTTCAACTGGCTGATACTAGAACATAAACTGATACTATGGTATCAGGCAAAATACTCGAGTCGACAGCCACATCGACATGCCGTCACCAGTCTGGGAATGTTACCAAGTCTCTTTAAAAAATGCATTAAATGTGCAATAAGCAAGGTTTTTTCAAAAGTAAAATCTTGTGAGGAAACATATGCTAAAAGCTTTAACGTGACAAACCTTATTCGCTGTTTAAGCTTATTTGCAGCGTGACAAATCTGAGCTCGAGTCTTTCTCTGCAGAGAGTATTGTAAAAAAGATGAAATCATTATCACGGCAATGCAGAGAGAAATAAAGACGGTGGTTCCCAGCTCTGGCTGAGGCAGCCCGGTATTACCTCACCGCTCCATGCATGCCAGTGAGGACAGTAAGCGACTATTCAGCATTCAGCATGATGAGAGGAACAGACTGTGTCTTAAAAATGCAGAAATTCTAATATTTATTAAGAAACTCCTGCTTTCGCTCCATACTAATGAGTATCAATGATCGGCTCACCAAATACACTCTGGTGTGTACGTGTGTTTATTTAAAAACATTCAGTGCAGAGTTTTAATTTGTTATTCGTTGACGCAGCCTTGTTCCTTATGCAGGACACTCATGCTTTAGATGAGCATTTCGGCCTTGATGCTACTTAAGGAAAGTTTTTGTTCTGTAGTCGAGCAGAGGCTAATCTATTGGTTTCTGTTTCTTTATAACATACGTGAAATAATAAGAGAATGGAATATGTTGCCTATGTCGCCTTGTAATAAATAAAAGTTTTAAATTTATGATATTTTTCAGATCCTAATTATGTTTGTGCACTGCTGTTGTTTGCTTCTAAAACTTTTACAGATTTAAGTTAATCCCGGTTTCTAAGTCTATTTACTTAATCTGTAAATATAACATAACTCAAAAATAGGCATGTCTGTACATTTAAGATATTTGCAAAAAAAATTGGGGGGATGTAAGTTTATGAGTAACGGAACACATCAAGATGTTTTTTTTTGGAGTTTTTGTCTGTCTTTGTGTTTGTTTGTGCACGCATCACGTAAAAACAACTGAATGAATTTTAATGGAGTTTCCACAAGTGTATTTGGCCGAGCTTGAGGTAACATACAGTATGGGAAGAGAAGACATGAAAAACCCCCCTGTATCATAAAAGAATCGACCTTGAAATAAATAATTAGTTTATCTCAAAATTCAACAGATGGGGCTGTACATTTAATTTTTATGCGCGCTTATGTGTGTGCGATTGAAATCCACTTAATAAACGCAATCTCGCACCTTCGTTCCGCATACTTCACATAAAGATTATAGCTCATCTCGAAATTAAACAGAGGGTGCTGTACTTTATTTATTTATTTATTTATTTATTTATTTAAACGCACTTATGAGCGTGCAAATAAATTCCACGTGAATGAAGACTCGGGCAGACACATCTAGTATATTATAAGAAGTTATTTACAATGCTAATTTAGCGTCTCTAAAAACGTATAACTGAACAGGAATTACAGAAATCAAGAAAGAAAATCAGAGGTATTTTATAGCTCTCAGTTTGTTTGCACATCATGTGTCGTTAGAGATGACCGTACGAATCATGTTGTTTGTGATATTTACATCATGTCGCCCACACTGGTGACAGTTTCATGTGAGGTATAGATTGTGTATTTCCGTTGCTGTTTTATTTCATTTAGAGTGAAGTCGATTACAAGTGCATATCACGATCATAATATTTAGAAATGTAATCGCAGTCTTGTGCAGCGGGACGCGGCAGGGGAGCGAGCAGAAACACGACTATAATGGGTTTTGAGTTCACACTCGGGGATCTTCTGTTGTACGTAGGCGGTGTTTCTCTGGAGTTCTGCAGTCATTGTGTTAACGAGTCACCTCTTGTTACACCAAAGCAGAACAACACCACCACCATCACCGCTGAGTGTCATTACTCATCCAACTCAACACTGAAGCCTGACTATCACACTAATAATGTTTGTCTTGAACATCCTGTTCCTTAGTTAATCTTTTTTTTTATTTTATTTTTTTATATTGATCTTCATTCTTCTCGGACGGCTTTCTACTTTAGCTCATGTGGTGGTGTTAGGACATTAAGGAAGAGAGAGTGTATTTTAAGTTTTTTAATTGTCCGGATATATCAGATATGTTTGTATAAACTTTCTACCCATACTTTTAACATTATATTAAAAGTAAAAGCCGATGCGATCAATGCGCACTTCCACAAGTTCCCACGTGCCTTTTTCTTTCTCAGTCGTTGCTTTTAAAGCTAAACTGAGAATGTTTTATAAAGGTTATTAGTATGAAAACATCCATGTGTCTTTCTGTTACCAGTCAAGTTGCTTTAATTGTTTTTTTTTTTTCCCCCCCACACACAATAAGGAAGCCGGAGATGAATTAATGGATAACCGGGGGCGGAATTATTAAAAAAGGTTTGGTTCTTTTTTCTGTAGAATTGTGAGCTCAGTTCTCCAGACGTCTGACTTCCTCCTTCAGCCGCCGTCATTTTGAAATCCAGCCCCGAATCGTGCATTTATTTATTTATTTTTTAAAATAATTTTGTTCAGTTTTATTTATGATGAAAAAACGGGAAGCAGATCAGCAGCAGCAGGATCACACATACATACAGAACAAAATGAACATACAGACAAACACACATTTGAAAGGATCAACCTGTGAAACAGACTGTGATAAATAATGTGTGTCGGTGTCGATTGGTGGATATAAATATCTATCACTTAATGTACAGTGGGTAAAATTACTTTTTTGTTGGTTTGTTTTTTTACAGTATTATCTCCTTAACGGTTAGGTGGGTTTAACACTTGACTGATTCCTGCCCCTGCTCATTAACTCCGCCCTCAGGATCCACAGTGTCTCTCTCTCTCTCTGGGCGTTTTCTCTTTAGCGCCCCAGTGTACTCAGGCACGGATCGAATCAGATACGGAAGTCAATCGTACCTAAAAAATGGTAGAGGATGCAACGTCATCAGTGTCGTCTGTCTTCTCCGAAATCTCAGTGTGGGCGTGTACCACACGCTGATCTCATCCTCTGACCTACACAGCCATAGCCTATAAAATAGAAAGGCACAAAAGATCGTCACTCTTGGTGACCCCATGTTCTGGTAATAACATGTAGAATAAAAAAGAAGAAAACGCCACTGTAGCCTAAATAAGATTTTTTTTTTTTTTTTTTTTACTGTGAAACGAAAGAGTACATGGTGTAAAAGTAATGACCACACGCATGCAGAAATCTTTTTACACGGTTTCAGCATTCATTGCGGGCGTGTAAGGAACTCGCGTCTCTCTCACACTGTAGAGATCATGTGACCGTGTGGTCAACTCTTGTTTACTATTACTATAATTGTAATGACTACACTGAGAGAGAGAGAGAAAGATCTCCTCAGCCCACCGCTTAACCTCACTGGCATGCTAACAAAGACAAGTGGCTGGTCATTTCCTGTTAGATTCATAACACACAGGCGTTGATGGTTGGGGCGGGGGGGTCGAGATGTAGTTAATGAGATGAAAATTTAGACCTGAAGTGACAAATCCAAATGATTGGCCTTATGTGAAATCTCTTTCTCTCTCTCTATAAACCAATCATATGATGTAAGTCTCCCTCTCATTCTGTGGTTTTACGTCTGTCTGATTGTCTAGTTCTCATTCAGTGTTTAGTGGAATAAAAAGAACGAGAACTTTGGGTAGTTTATTAAAACCATTGTAGTAATAATTTATTGCCCAAGACATTTATTAAAACTCCGGTAAACATCTGTACATACTTATTATCATAACTAATACAAAAAAACATGAATATGCTTATAAGAAATGACTGCAGAATAATTAGTTGGTGATACACGTTCACGTTTTCATAGATTTGTTCTATGTTTGTACAATGTACTGTTTTAGAAGTTGCAGAAAATGACATTTAGGAAAAAAAATGGAAATTTTCTTAAATATTTATTAAACGTCTCTGTTGTCAGTTGGTTTGTCTGTCTTTCTAGCCATCTCTGTCTCTCTAATTAATCTGTCAGTGTCTGCCTGTCTGTCTCTCTGTCTGTCGTTATACCTCTGTTTAATCTGTCAGTCTAATTAAAATATTATTCTAATATCTATCTGATTCATCTAATATCTGTCCCTTAATTTCTGTTCATCTTTCTAAATATTTATCTGCCTGTCTGTCTGTCTGCCTAGATCCATCTATCCATCTAAACTCTATCCTTTTGTCTGTCTCACCGTCTATGCATTGCTTTATCCATATTTCTTTCTTTCTATTTAACCTCTGTCTGTTTTCTATCCATTCATCACACTGTCTCTGTCCATCTGTTTTTCTGTCTGTTTAATCTCTGTCTATCCATCTGTCTGTCTGTCTCTTTTTATTAGATTTTGTAACGTTCATCATTTGTAAGGTTAAACGTTGCACTGTATATCGTGTATATAATTAGATGACGAGGAAGCAGTGAAGTGTAAACTGGGTAAAACTTCAGCTTGCTTGACTTTGTCTGTGTCTCTGTCTGTTTTTCCTTGCAGAGAGGAGCGATGGCCGAGGTCACAGCCCTCACCCCTTCTCCTCCGGCAATGATGGATCAGCCAGCAGCTCCTTCTTCTCCTCCTCCTCTTCCTCCCTCTTCCTCCGCTCCCTCCCTCCCTGCAGAGTCACCTAAGCCTGTCGTCGCCCCAAAATCATCTTTGTACGGAGATCGAGCCGTCATGGCTGCCGCCGCGTTAACGCAGCCGGCTCTTAAAGAGAACTTTATGCCTTTATCACACTCCAGGGAGGTGACTTCATCGCTTTCCGAGCATCCTCCTACTTCTCCTCCTCCTTCTGCTTCAGATAGCGCTTGTCCTCCTCCTGACCGAGGGAAAGAAGACGTCCCCACAGAACCTGGTCCCTCACCGCAGCAAAACATCTCACCAGAAACGCCCGGAGGAGCGGCAGATCCTGAAGCGCTGCCTTGTCCAGCGCAAAACCCAACAACACAACAACTTAATCTGACCTCAAACTCTACATCCTCGCCTCCTCAGTCTCCTCCGTGTATCGCCCCCTTCGTCTCGGATCCTCCTTCTCTCATTGTCCCAGATTCACCGGTGCTGTTTGTAGTGCCGCCCCCTGTGCATTCAGGCCCCGCCCTGGACACGCTGAGCTACCTGGAGTCGGCCAGCATGATGTCGGGAACGCTGGAGTCTTTGTCGGGAATCGGCGACGACGGAAGCTCGCTCGGGTCGGACTCGGAGCTCAACGGCCCGGTTATGAAACGCACAGATAAATACGGCTTCCTCGGAGGAGCGCAGTACAGCGATGGCAAGTGGGTGGAGCCTAAGTATTAACAATCTCGAACACACAGTATTAACAATGAGTATTAACAATCTCGTATTTACAGTATTAACAATCTCGTATTTACAGTATTAACAATCTCATATTTACAGTATTAACAATCTCATATTTACAGTATTAACAGTCTCGCCTGAGTATTAACAATCACAAACACACACATACACACGCAAATTTATATTCTTTATTGCTCACTCTTTATTACAGCATAAAAGCATTTAAGTTGTTGTTTATTTTATTACAGG
>JAOTRS010000025.1:24931867-24942954 GCA_028565755.1 Dinotopterus cunningtoni
ATCCTTGAGGTAAACCCGACGAATGTGCTTATTATTACATTTCTGTCTGCTCTGTAATTTAGCGATTGCACAATCTGCAAGCTTAAGGATAAATGACAATTAAACAAGGAGGAACAACTGTTATTTATTATATGTGGTTTAAGTCTTCCAGGAACAGGCACGTATATGACATCACATGGCTTTATAATTGCACACATCAGTTGATTATGTGATTCCTGATGCTGATGCGTCGCACCAGAACTAATGTACTCATTCTGCATCGATGGGGGACAAAACTTACACAATCTTTAATTACATTTTGAAGCCATTTCAAAAAAATTAAAAATTCTTTCTAAGAAAAAAAGCTTACAGGAGTGTAGACAAAGACACATGCAATAAAAAATGCCAAATATGCACTAAAAGCAGTCTGATAGCAGCTGGCAAGATAAATGCTTTTTCTTCTTTCTGTGAAAGTACCTGTTGCGTCATTAGGTACAGGGTATTAGCTCCTGTTATAAAAAATAAAAAAAATCTAGCTTACCAATCTGGTTTATTTAAGAAGTCAAGGTAAAGCAACTGGCTAGTCAGGTTATCGTTCTAGCGCTCGCTAAGTTTACTTCAGTTCAGTTTAAATAAACTTCAGTGTAGTGATGAAGCCTCATACAGATGTGGATCTTTCACCAAAGATTCATTACATAAAGCTTATTTTAAAAGGTCACTGGACTGACATCAGGTGGATAGATTCTGTGTAGTAAAGCGATTCTAGCATCGCAAGCAACACTATTAATATGGACATGTATGGACCCCACTTTGCAGTTATTTATTTGTAAAAAATGTTTGGAATCATGTATAATTTTCGTTCCACTTCTCACGTGTACACCACTTTGTATTGGTCTTTCACGTGGAATTCCAATGAAATTGATTCATGTAATGTGACAAAATGTGGAAAAGTTCAAGGGGGCCGAATACTTTTGCAAGCCACTGTATTTAAGTTTGTATGGAATGTGAGTGTACATGAATCAAAATAAGCAGATTGTCCCTGGTGAGCAAGCCACGGGCGACAGTGGCAAGGAAAACCTCCCTGAGATGGCAAGAGGAAGAAACTTTGAGAGGAACCAGACTCAACAGGGAACCCATCCTCATCTGGGTGAAACAGAAAGCAGGAAATGATCTGCATTCATACTGTGTGTTAGGTGGCAGCCAGTTCAGCATAACAGTTGATGTTAATTGATGTTAATATGGAGTCCAGGTAGTTATTGGAGACTCAGGTAGACTTGTAGGAAATTCCAGTCCTGAACTATCGAGCTACTAGGGTCACATTTTTTTTAAAAAAGGAAGAAAAGGTTAAGAGGGCAAAAAAATTTACATTATGTACATGGCAAAATAGGCTAATATAGCTCTTTATATTTTTGTATCTTTCTGTATCACACTAAAGGGGAGTTCGCAAAGAGTGCCATACACCCTAAAGCCACCACCCAAGATCACTGAGGTGTCACAGCACCAGAGCAAAAATTACAGCAAAAGTCAAAACACAAAGCAGAAATTGAATCTTTGCAATCTGAAATAACTGTTTTTTTTTTTTCACTACAAAACTTAATGTAGCAAATAATGTGAACTGTTTTAGTTATAATAATACACACATGCCATATACAACTTTTACAAATATTTTACAAGTCCAAACAGCTTATAAAGAGACACTATAAAATAATAAAATAATATACAAAGTGTGTTCAAGTCACAACGGGACTTTTTTATCATGAAAAAATGTGGTGAATTCCCCACCGCACCCTCCCTCTTCACCGTTCCTTATTTCCATTTTCGGAGTTGGCAACCCTTCAAATAACCAAACCCAACCTTTTAGTTCCTGTAACTTCCAAACTGGCTTAACAGCTTGTAGAGACAAAAGTATTTTAAACATCTTAAGTATTTTAATGAGAGTGATGCGTGCATGTATTCCAAAAATTTATTGCAGGGCTTGTGTTTTGACTGATCCTTTGCTCACTGTAATTGTGTTGCAAAGCTGCTCAACTGACAGACTTAGGAAACGCTTTATCCCTTCATCCTTTTTTATGAATATAATATAAGTGCACATCAAGTTTGTTCTTTATTTCTTCATTTCACTTATTATTATACAATTATGCATTGAAAATATATTTTATCACTTGTGACATATATGCTTTATATATATTCTTTGTATGTATTTTGAAGTTTTCATTGGTTCACATTCTCACTCTGTGTCTACTGACTGTATGTGAGATATACTGCGTGTAATTACATCTCTTTATCAGAAAGACAGACATCAAAGACACCTTCTGCATCAATAAAATATCTATCTATTTATCTATCTATCTATCTATCGTGGTGGAAGTCCTATGTTTTTCCCTATAAACATCCTTCTATCTATCTATCTATCTATCTATCTATCTATCTATCTAAACACAAAAGATATGCATTTAATGACATTTACATGATTTTTTGCTATTTCGTTATCAGCACTGTAGGGGGCGCTAATCTCAAACACTAAATAATTTCCATCAAGCAAAGAAGAAGCAGCACTGTGTGTAGTACGTCACTTCCTTTTGTTAGTTGAATTGCGCAGAGGGAATAACAACACTCAAAATATCCAGGTAAACACGGTTTATTGTGCGTTGTACAGTTTCTCTTGTCTATGTCTATTTATATTTTTATTCTTCACTCCGAAGACCGTTCACTCAATTTTATCACCTAGCTGTGGATAAGTAGATAATGCGTTAGCTAGCGTGCTATCGCGCTCGTGTTGCGTCGTTTTGTATTTCTACGCGTTTTTCGTTAAATCCCGCCTCCTGTGCGGTGATTGGCTAAAAGGATCGCACATCCTGTGTAATGATTGGTTGGTCATCACTGAGACGCCTGTTAATTGGACGGTGAAACTTGTGTACTAAAGGGACATTGGACGTAATTCAGGTGGAAGAAAAAACGTGTATATTTTTTACGTTTTATTTTTTTTTTAGCTTTAAAGAGTTGTGATTTTTGTCACCCTATAAACCATATACGTAGGCTTTAGTAATAGTTTTGTTTCTATTAGTTTAGTATATCAGAGTTAAGAACAAATGCTGTTGTTAGCTCACGTGAGTAACGGTTATATTTTTTGACTTAGACATGACGTCATGTTTTAATAATCTTTCAGAATGTCCAAAAGGAAAGTCACATTTCAAGACGGGGATGAGGAGTTCAGTTTGGAAGACGAGGCGCCGAAAAAGAAGGTAAGTTCGTGTGTGTGTGTGTGTGTGTGTGTGTTATGCAGAAGGGGGCGTGGTTGTTTTTCAACAGCTGCTAATAGGAGATGGTATCAAAAAGTTTTGAGATTTGGCTGTCACAGATTCAGTCGCTTTTGCCATACATCCTCCCCCTGACCCTTTAAAATCTGGCAGTAGAATTTGTTATTGACGGTTTGTTGAAAAAGACGATGAGCATGCACTCGGTTCAGCTGAGGACCTGCCTCGCCTTTTTTGGTCTCGGAGATGATGGGCTCGTCCCCAGGGAAGACTGTTGCCCGTACCCATACACCCAAGTTTTGTCACCAGTAATGATCCTCGAGCCACGGCACACTGATGGAGTTCTTGGCAGACTTCGACGAGATGTTCCTTCTGCTCCTGGGTCGGCAGCGACACGGCGCATGTTCAGATATCACATGTGAGGATCGCCTGGACTGTTCCTTATGGCTCACTGACAACGGCAGCACTGATGTGGATTGTGTTCTCCAGCAAACATCATGCACAAGTTGTTGAATGGTTTCAACATTTTCAGGGGTTGAGCTTGTAGAAAGTCTGATCTCTTGTCGTCTTCCAGTGATGTTCTTCCGCTCTTGAAGCATGCGTGCCACTCAAAACACCTTGAAGGACTCAAAGACTTCAAGTCTCTGTGGCAGATTCGCCCAGTTTCATGTAGAATTTCATGTTCACTCTTTGTTCTAACTTTCTGTCTATGATGGAATAGCAGACGTGGTAATGCACGTGGTCAGAATAGCACCAGTTGCACAGCTCCTGATGCACACAGGATGATGTCCTTTGGCACACCTTGTGCTGCCATCTGTTAGAGAGCTAGTCTTGAAGCCTTTTGACACCACCTTGTATTATTGAGTCCTAATCACATAACTAAGTAAGCCTTTCAACAAAAATAAGCTTGTTTTAAAAACTATTTTTTCAGCAGATTTATTTTGGATTTGTCAGGCTATACAAATGTATTTAACTAATGTGTTATTCCCGGCGACGCTCTGTCTGTTTGCAGATGTACGATGAGGTGAGTGGACCCGGCTCAAGGTTTAAGGAGAAACACTCTCTGGACAGCGATGAGGAAGACGAGGAAGAGGACGGAGAGAAGGACAGCAAATACAACATCCTGGCCAGCGACGATATCGAAGGTGTGTTAATTTACGCACACTTAAAGCCTGTGTTGTCCATGAGGCTGCACTGGTGGGCGTGGCCTGTCAATTAATTAAGCAAGATGATAGAATCATGTGCTGTAGGATTGTGTATTTTAACCAAAAAGAGTGTGTGTGTGTGTGTAGGTCAGGAAATGGCCACGATCGACTGTGATGAAGGTGTTCCCATCACTCCCTTCAACCTAAAAGAGGAAATGGAGGAGGGTCACTTCGACTCCGAGGGGAATTACTTCATCAAGAAGGAGAAAGACATCAGAGACAACTGGCTGGACAACATCGACTGGGTACGACATCACCCGCGTCACCATGTTGCTTTATTTAATCTTATTACAAAAGTTCATATGCTAGTCTGTTTACAGTTTGCTGTACCGCTAGTTCGTACTTGCCGTGTTTGCTGTACCGCTACTTCGTACTTGGCGTGTTTGCTGTACTGCTACTTCGTACTTGGCGTGTTTGCTGTACCGCTGGTTCGTACTTGGCGTGTTTGCTGTACCGCTACTTCGTACTTAGCGTGTTTGCTGTACCGCTGGTTCGTACTTAGCGTGTTTGCTGTACCGCTGGTTCGTACTTAGCGTGTTTGCTGTACCGCTACTTCGTACTTAGCGTGTTTGCTGTATCCCTAGATCGTACTTAGCGTGCTTGCTGTATCCCTAGATCGTACTTAGCGTGCTTGCTGTACCGCTAGATTGTACTTAGCGTGCTTGCTGTACTGCTAGTTCGTACTTGACGTGTTTGATGTACAGGACAAGTGTTCGTATTCATGGTGTTTGCTGTAATGCTAGTTTGTACTTGCTGTACCGCGAGGTCATGGTTAGCGTGTGTAATGCTTATGAAATCGTATCTCGGTGTTTCCGTGCAGGTAAAAATCAAAGAGCAGCCGGTGAAAAAGAAAAAGAAGGGACTCTCAGCTAAGCGTCATCGCCGAGCCGGAGACGAGGATGAAGCCGAGGAGGAGAGACAGCGGGAGGAGAAACAGGGCGAGAACGAGGAAGACGAGGGGGAAGAGGAGGAGGCCGAGGCTCAGGAAGACCCGCTGGCGTCTCACACACCCTGTCAGCTGACCGAGGACGTGGTGAACCTGCTGCAGCCCGGAGAGACCGTCTCGGCCGCGCTCCGCCGTCTCGGAGGACTCGGAGGACGGAAAAAAAAGGGGCGGGCGAGGGACGGGGCGGAGGAGGAGAGAGACGAGGCGTCGATCAGAGACACGGAGAAGCTGGACAGGCTCACGGCGCTCGCCGACAGACTGGTGGTACTCGGAGAGTACGAGATTTATCAGCAGACGTACGAGAAACTGGCGTACAGACTGAAAGGCATGCAGCGGAGAGACGCGCCGGCCAAACGGGACCGGGAGAACGACGAGGAGGAGGAGGACGAGCTCGACATGTTTGCCGATCAGTTTGACGAGCAGCACAGCAAGACGAAAGAGCAGGAGGAGAAGGACGAGGAAGCGGATAATGGATTAGGTAAAGGGGAGGGTGTCGTGATTGACCTAGGGAACGAAATGGTCACAGATTTTGTAGTGTAGTGTTTCAGGTAAGACTTTATTTATCTAGCTTGAGTGATATTTAGCTCTGACTAGACAGAAGTGATAAAAGACAACAGGACAAGTGTGGGTTTTTTGTGTAAGTGTGCGACAGAGCTGCGATATGAACGACACTGATAATTATAAACATGAAGTATCTTAAAGTGTTTCTGTGGAATTAATTGATGATGACTTGACAGCTGATCAAATTTCAATTAAAATTTTAACTCGTCTGTTTCTCCCCCTGCAGGGAGTGACGAAGTGATGTGGGAATACAAATGGGAGAACAAGGAGAACTCTGAACTCTACGGACCCTTCAGCAGCCAGCAGATGCAGGTGAGAACCGTCAGGTCGGGTCTGCTTTATTTGTGTAGACTCTCAGCCTCCGTATGATGCAAAACAGCGACAAATCTAAACTAATAGCTCCAACGATTCATTTTCTCGCTCACAACCGTACTCCCTATCTGTAGTCCTCACCTTATCTGACCTCAGTTTAACTTATGCAGGTAAGACTTGTAACTGTGATGTATTCCTACTCTGGCGTATACAGACTCGTATTAAATACGTACAGACACATCAGATAGAAAAAATAAAGCTTGGAAGGAAGTAACAGAGATCATTAGTGTGAATGAAAGGAGGAACAGATGTTTATTTATAGTTAAAATTGTATTGTTACTGCACAATACAGGTACTCAGGAACAAAATGCCCTTTAGCATCTACTGAAATCTGTCCAAATATTGGCATTGTGTGTACGGCGACGTGAAAAATTATTTGCCCACTTCTTGATTTTTCTTCTTCTTTTTTTGTTTACATCTTTGTCACACTTAAATGATTGAGATCATCAAACAAATTTTAATATCACACGAAGATAACCCGAGTAAATAAATAAAAGATCTCATATCATGTCACGATCTGAAGAAACAGATGAGAAACATAGTAATTGACATGTCTCAGTCTGGTAAGGGTTAAAAAGTCTCTGGGACTCCAGGAAACCATGGTCAGAGCTATTATCCACAAATGGAGAAAATGTGGAACAGTAGTGAACCCTCCCAGGATTGGCTGGCCTAAAAATAAAATTACTCCAATTCATCCAGGAGCTCATAAAACAACCCATAGAAACATCTAAAGAGCTTCAGGCCTCAGTCCTGCCTCAGTCAAGGTCAGTGTTCATGATTCAACAATGAGAAAGAGACCGGAGACAAAAATGGCCTTAATGGAAGAGTTCCAAGGCAAAAGCCCACTGCTGACTAAATAGAACACAAAGACTCGTCTCACATTTGCCAAAAAAACATTTTGATTATTTCCAGGACTTTTGGGCAAATATTTTATGGACTGATGAGAGAAAAGTTGAAGTTGTGGGTTCCGTTACGTCTGGTGTAAAACTAATAAAGCGTTTCATAAAGAGAACATCATACCAACAGTCAACGGTTTGGGGCTTTGCAGCTTCAGGACCAGAACGACTTGCCATAATTGATGGGACAATGAATTTTGCTCTCTACCGGAAAATCCTGAAGGATGCTGTCAGCTTGTGACCCCATGCTCAACCGCACTTTTGTTATCTTTTTTTTGGTGTGTTTTGTGAAACACACCAGCAAGTCCACCTCTGAATGGCTCAAAAAAAATAAAAAAAGGACTTAAATCCGATTCAGATCCTTAAACAGGCCGTTTATGCTTAAAAACACTCCAATGTGGCTGAATTAATAGAATTCCTCCACAATGGTGTGAAAGACTCACTGCCAGTTAGTACAAATGTTTGATTGCAGTTTTTGCCAAATACAGTTAATAGGTTTAAGGGCAATTACTTTTTTACATAGGGTCAGCCAGGTTTTTTTTCCCCTCAATAAATGAAATCATCATTTAAAAACTGCATTTTGCATTTAATCTTTGTGTAATATGAAAATTTGTTTGATGATCGTAATCATTTAACGTGGGCACCTCTGAACTCGAGGCCGGGGACACGTTCCACTTCAGGTCTGTTAAGTACGTGGGTACAAAAATGAAGGTCGTTAAGGTTTAGCTAACGAGTGTAAAGTTCTCAGGTTTGCTTAATTATTGATTTTGTATTTTGTTTTTTTCTCCAGGACTGGGTGGATCAGGGCTACTTTAAAGACGGCGTATACTGCAGACGGGTCAACCAGGAGGGCGCGCCGTTCTACAACTCCAGAAGACTGGATTTCGATCTTTATACGTGACTTTACACGTGTCACGCGCTCCGTTATTTCATTTTCACCACTTGCAGTGCATTTTTAATGTGATTTTTTTCCCCCCTTGATTTTATTTTTTACCCTCATATTTGTGTGTATTAAACAGCCAGATTAAATCTTTATCACAATAACATTTGATATAATGTACATTTGTTTTAAAATAAATGTTTTGGATGGCTGAACAGATCAGTGATGTCATTAGTGTACAGTACGGTGTGGTATAATGTCTAATGTGCATAAAATTTGATTGTGCTTTGTCTTTCTGCTGTTAGCCCTAATCGTGGGTTTATTAATGGCCGAATTTTAAATATCCCTGACCTCCCTGCATAGGAATACTATCTAGGGTGTGAAATAATGCTCATAAAGATTTTTGCGTAGTGCACTATAATAATTATACCTCACGGAGTAGAGATGTAAATTGAATGGCAACTGAATTACTTGCTTTCTTCTGATTGGTCGCCTTGCACGAAATTATTTGCATATTAAAATATGATTGGCCCATTTGCTTCGATGAAGACGTGGCTTTTTTTTATGTTACAAACACTTGGACATTGAAATACTAGTATTGGAAACAATTCAAACGAGTTTACAAATTATGTAATTATGCTGTGACATTATAGGATAGTAATATGAATATAAATTAATAAATAAAGAGGAAAGAAGAAAATAATTAAAATAATAATAGTAAAAACAAATTACTAGCTTTCTAGAGGGTCCATTTAATATTTATTGATGTTGAATTCCTGACATATATTAAGGAGTTTTATCCCATTTTTCTTGTCCATATGTTTTAGTGAGGGGAGAACATTATTTTCTAGGTCTCTTGTGACAACAAAAAGGTGAGGTCTGGTTTTTAGGGTTTTACATTTGTGAATAAAGAACTTAATAGTAATAGGACATTTACAAGAAAATCAGATCTTTTATAAGGCAGCAACATGCTAAATATTTCACATTTATATTAATTTTCAAATATTTCTCATTTTACGTGAAGGGTGGAAGGGCATGTATTTTAGTGACCAACCAATCATATCATCCCAGAAAGCTGAAAAGAAATTAGATTAGATTCAGATTTGTCATTGTGCAAAGTACATGTACAGAGCCAATGAAATGCAGTAAGCATCTAAACAGATGTGCATAAGTGGCCTATTTACAATAACAATGTGTTATAACAAACAGAAGATAGCAGGTAATGTCCACACACGTGGACAAAATTGTTGGTACCCTTCGGTCAATGAAAGAAAAACTCACAATGGTCACAGAAATAACTTTAATTTGACAAAAGTAATAATAAATAAAAATTCTATGAATGTTAGCCAATGGAAGTCAGACATTGCTTTTCAACCGTGCTATAACGGAATTATTAAAAAAAATAAACTCATGGAACAGGCATAGACAAAAATTATGGTACCCCTAACTTAATAGTTTGTTGCACAACCTTTCGAGGCGATCACTGCAATCAAACGATTCCTGTCCCTGTCAATGAGACTTCTGCACCTCTCATGGGGTATTTCGGCCCACTCCTCATGAGCAAACTGCTCCAGTTGTTTCTGGTTTGAAGTGTGCCTTTTCCAGACAGCATGTTTCAGCTCCTTCCAAAGATGGATTGAGGTCAGGGCTCATAGACGGCCACTTTAGAATAGTCCACTGTTTTCCTCTTAGCCATTCTTGGGTGTTTTTAGCTGTGTGTTTTGGGTCATTGTCCTGTTGCAAGACCCATGACCTGCGACTGAGACCAAGCTTTCTGACACTGACCACCACATTTCTCTCCAGAATCCCTTGATAGTCTTGAGATTTCATTGTTCCCTGCACAGATTCAAGACACCCTGTGCCAGAAGCAGCAAAGCAGCCCCGGAACATTACAGAGCCTCCTCCACGTTTCACAGTAGAGACTGTGTTCTTTTCTTGATATGCTTCGTTTTTCCGTCTGTGAACAGTGTGTGCGTGTGTAAAAAACAAATGAATTTCAATCCATTACAGGAAATTAAACTTCATAAATTCAATAAGTAATTTTAGAAAATTAGAATTTAAATTTTAATCTTTGTCATTTAATCTTTGTGACAAAGTGGTTTATTGTTAATATTACAACACATCTTCATTCCCTAATTTTTTTACATTTGTGCCCCAGCCTTGTCTCATTCCTAGCACTACAACGTCATACTTTTTCCTTTCCATATTTATATGTTACACAGATCATAAAGTGCGCTTTCATAGTAAAAAACTCCAGAAAGTGTACAGTACAGCTTTGCCTATGCAGTGTGTATCCTCCATGTCCTCTGGTTTACAGAGTTGCTCAGATGATAATCCTAGCTGGAGACACGGGACCCTGTTACCTGCAGCCTAACCATCGCCTCGGCTCTCTGAACCTCTCTGGTTAATTAATAGATGCCGTTCTGTAACGTGTCTAATTAAACACTAATAGCAGGCTTGTGATTCGACTCCAAAGCCTGGCGTTAAACAGAGACCACTCCACCCGTCTCATGTCTACAAAACTTCCATCACATCAAGAGAAACATCATGCAAGAAGTAAACTAAGTAAAACTTGTGTTATTTTGTTATGGTAAAGCAGTGTGATTTTAGCAGAATTACTGTTTTATTCCTTTTTTAACACAAAAATTAGGGTTGTAGTTTGATGTTCATGTTGCCACTTACTTACTAGCATCTACAAACACTCTTTCCTTTACTAGCCCTCTCTTTATTTCTTGACTTAAGTGTAAAGTTTTACAGAGCCTTAACACTGCAAACTCCTTCTAAACATGCTACATAAACATCTACTTACAGAAAATCTTATCATATCAGTGGTTATACACACTTCTGCTGTACACATCCCTGTAAATGAGCTGTTGCTACGGAAACGATAATGTATTAGAGACAGAGTATTAATATAATACTGCACTGCTGTCAGAGCTGCTGTTTTAGAAAATTAATCAACACCTGACGACCAATCAGGAACCAGAAATCCAA
>JAOTRS010000025.1:24943054-24955837 GCA_028565755.1 Dinotopterus cunningtoni
AAAGTTACAGGCAAATTAACATACAAGCCTAAAATTATTTACTTTATTTTTATGCAGCCTTTTATATATTTTTATATATTTTTTATATTACAATATATTTACTCAGATTTTTAAAAACGGGATTTGACCATCTGATCTACAGTACTTACTGTAGCTACTGCTGCTTTCTCATTAGGATTCTAAATCATCCCTGTAAATAGTTAAAAGCCATATTCAAATAAACTTGTTTAGGTCATTTCCAATTTTATTATAAAGCTAGACATCATGGCCACAGTGATATGAAATGATAAAAATCTATCATACTGTCATTTGTGCATTTTTTCCTCTTAACTTTACTCCTTGTTTCTGAATGGCAAAATTTTATGATCAGATAAATTTTGTCTAACATGATCTAGTGTTAGCTTTCTCCACATTTGCATACATGTGAAACATTAAAAATTGGTAGCATTTACATACCACTGATCTGGAACACATTAGTGATAAACATTCATCAGACACCATCTATACATTCACTCACTCACTCAATCATTATCTATATCGCTTTACCCTGTATACAGGGACCTGGAGCCTATCCCAGGAGACTTGGGGCACGAGGCGGGGTACACCCTGGACAGGGTGCCAACCCATCGCAGGGCACACACAAATACACACTCACACACTCATTCACACACTATGGTCAATTTGGAAATGCCTATTAATTTAATTTGCATGTTTTTGGACTGTGGAAGAGGAACCAGAGTACCCGAAGGAAACCCACCAAGCACGGGGAGAACATGCAAACTCCATGCACACAGACCCCTAGGCAGGAACTGAAGCCAGACCCTGGAGGTCTAAGGCGACAGTGCTAACCACTAAGCCACTAAGCCTTTGTTACGTTTTTTTATTATTATTATTATTACTATTATAATAAAAGTGATTGGTAGGACACTGAATAATACGATTTTAGCCAAAAACCTGAATAATAAGGTCGGACAGTGTGTTGACAGCAGATACTTGGCAGACAGATAGTAGCATTTTGAAGACAATCCAATGTTTGTGGCTGTAAATTTCAGGGCACAAGACAGGTTTACAGTCCTGTCCTGGCAGAAGAAATTCCACATCTAAACTTTCCAGACTGGAGGAGTGAAAGTGACTCCCCTGTCTCTAGCGCATGCAAGTGGCCTTGTTGCGATATTCATCAGTGGGGATAACCTCTGACCCCAGAATCATATGACACTGTGTGCTGCGGATCCTGTTGTAGCCAGCCAGTCTGACTGTGGCAGCATCTCTCTCTCTCTCTCTCTCTCTCTCTCCTGCTCCCCCTCCCCCATATTTCAGTTTCTCTACATCTCCAGCTTATTCCTTTTTGGCCTCTTTTACTGAAATACCTGCTGCTCTTTTTTTCTGTGTGCTGGTCTGTCTCTCTTTTTTCTTTTCTGACTGTCTATGCAGTATCTATCTATCTATCTATCTATCTATCTATCTATCCATCCATCCATCCATCCATCCATCCATCCACCCATCCGTCCATGTTATTCTCCCTCTCTTAGTCTGTTATATTCCTGGTCTTTTATTCTCCATTTTTCTGACTCATGCTCATTCTCTCTCTCTCTCTCTCTCTCTCTCTCTCTCTCTCTCTATTTTCTAAGGAAAATGTTCTTTCCTTATTCCTTCCATAAGAGCTTTATCCTGGTCAGGGCTACAATGGATTTGAAGGCTCTTTATATACACACACGCACACACACACACTCCTTAATACACATTCCTTTACTCACACTGACTCCTACACACACCCTTTTTCGCACACACACTCCTTAATACACACTGACTCCTACACACACATGCACGTACACACACACACACACACTCCTACATACTGACACCTGCACACAGACAGACTCCTTCAAACACATGCACACACACATTCCTTCACACACACACGCTAACAGACTCCTTCTCACACATACAAACACCTTAATACCCACTGAATCCTACACACATGTGCATCTGCGCACACACACACACACACACACACGCAAATTCCTTAATACACATTCCTTCACACAGACTGACTACTACATACACACACATACTCAGACAAACTCCTTCAAACACACACTGGCTTCTACACACACTTACACTCCTTCACACCTAAAGGTGATGTAACGTCACTGTTGTGGCTTATTGGATTTTTTTTTTTTTTTTAGTGTTTTGAGGAAACCTGTGAGACTGTGATGAACACTCACCTGTTCTTCTTCTGTTTATTTTTTCTTTGAGATGAGGAAGAGGTCTGACTCTTCCTCATCTCAAACTGAATAAAACATCTAAAAGCGACTTGTTTCACGTCTTCATAACGAATCAGACTGGAAGCAGAGTCTCTAAATCATAAGCAGTGTGTAGAGACGAGTGAGTTTAATATTGGGACGTGATGACCTCTTGTTACTCATCTTTACAGACGTGTTCCCCTCCCCTCATCCACTCGCACTCTGAGGCTTAAGTTTCACATGGTGTGTGTGTGTGGTGGACTGGAAAACCCCTTCTTGGGGTAAAATTGTAAAGATTCCTGAGACATTACCGTTACATTTAAAACCTAATCTTAACCAACGACTGTAAGAAAGTCATATGAAACACCTTCTCAGGTTAATCCTCAGCTTCATCTACATCAGTCTCCGAGCTGAGAGTCACTCAGTCCTGAGCTCTGCTCTGATACACACTGTGTTTTCCAGGTTGAGGCCGTCAGAGGGATATGGTTGTGGACATGCTGACTTCTCTCCAGGAGCGAATACCTCCACTAGTGGAGGAGGAAGAGGAGGAGGAGGAGGAAGGACGGAGTTCCCCCGTTGCCGTTTCTGCCGACCACCACAGTGACCGTCAGCCTCGAGCCGCTCATCGCGCTCCTGCTCTTCATCGGTACATCAGTTTTGACACGGGCAACGGTTCTGAGAGATCTTTCAGGTTTCGATCAAAGCTGAATTTGAGGCATTAGTTTGTAAATGAGATGACACGGATTAGCACGAGTTCAAACATTATATCCTGGCTGTAAATATTTGCCTTTGTTTCATTAAACTTTTTATAATGTAGAATTAAATGAACCAATGTGAATTAGATTTATCTTCAAATTATTTCTAATAACCTGCTTTGAGATGTTTAGTAGATGCTACGATTCGTGACACTAAAAGTGTAAGTGAACTGGCTTTGAGTTGTTCATGGTGGATCATGAAGTGTCTCATAGTGTCAGAAAACACATCAGGAACTAGAGATGGGGGGGGGGGGGGTCGATTTAGTTAAGTATGGCGAGTCGTGTATCTCCAAAATCAATTTTCAGAATTGTGAAATGTTGCAGTTCCACTGTAATCCTGCAGGTGGTGCACTCTAAACTATTCACACATTGGTAGGCAGCTCAGTGTCCTGTGTGGTAGGAGTGAATTAATTGCTACGTTTGTTAAGAATTGTTAGAAAGTCTAAAAAATAAAATTGTTTTCCATCGGGATATTTATAAAATAGTGATATTTAATGATATTTTAATTTAATTGTTAATACCGATTGGCTGGTCCCTGGTGATTCCCGTCTCAATCAGGAACTGTGTTAGAGGCACTTAAGCCCTGGATATTATTGAAATTTTTACAATGCTCTGCTAGAAGCACTCAAGGATAAATCAATAAATTTAATAAAAATCTTTTTTTGCACAATTTTCCATGTTATTTTTAGATACATGCGAAAGTTGTGCTTGTTCTTTTGTTGGTCGATTAGGATTTTTTATTTATTTATTTTTTTTAATCAATGAACCAGTTTTTCACTCACACTTTGAAAGTTATTTAGGTAAACATACAAACGTTATCCATTGTACAACTGGCAAATTTCTTGATTTACCACAGCTTTTGCAGAAAAAAATACAAAACGCTTCTATTCTCTGCAAAATATTCAGGTTTTTCCAGATGTTTCTACTTCTTTTTACTTTATTGGCACGGTGTTGCAATACCGCCACCTACTGTACCGGAGTGTGGAGCAGACGATTAAAACAATTATCAACGCAAGCCGATTTAGCTTCTTGAGATAAATTAGACATTAAACAGTGCTGTTGAATCGAAAATTGCAATGGTCAAAAATCTAATTGAGTCAAATCCAGTCTGGTTCACAGCTCTAGTCGTTGTACTCTGCTGGTTTTATTTTCAGTCACAAAATTAGCACGTTAATGTCGATATTTAATCTAATAGCAGTCAGTATTAATGCCCTCTGTATTAAGAGGCACGACAGATGCTGGCTTCATTTTCAGCGTTTGGTTAACCAGGGCTCTGCTCATATCCTCAGCTCTGAAGATCCGGGCAGCTCGTCAGCAAGCAGACGTTTGAAGACGGTCAGGATGAAGTGCGGCGACGGAGCCGATGCTTCAGAACAGCAGCGAGTGAACTCGTCAGAAAGAGACCGCATGGTAGTGTTTCCTCATATCCTCTCATCTAGTGTCTGGAAATCTGTCAATTGACTTAAGACAAACTATTTTTTTGCAGTTTAAACAGAACAATGTTTTTTTTTTTTTTGTTTGCTTGTTTAATATTTTTTTTCTCTTTATTGTACATTTATTTATTGTAACTTGCTAAAAACAGGTCAGAGCATTTTCACTCACAGCATCACTCACTTCCAGTTGAACTCTGAGTTAAGAAAGTGACTCGACTCTGAATCAGGTCACATGATTCGACTGCAGGAAGTGAATCGAACTTGGTGTGTTTTGAAGTGCAGCTGGCAAAGTGTGGAGGTTCTGGGTGCATTCCCAGTATGGTTTTAGAATGTGGAAAATAAATCAATAAACAAAAACAAAGAAACTTTTTGCAAGGGATCCTAAACTTTTGAGCGGTAGTGTAAATATATCGTCACAAGACACCTGATAATTTTAGAACACCCATGAATTGTATAATATCCTAATGTTCTTTATTCCTAATATTCACTTTTATAAAGGATTTCCTGTAATAATATATAAATGAAGCAATTGAAAGAGCGCACAAGTCGTACACACGCGCGCACACACACACATTTACTCACAGTTTAGCTGAGCTGTGATTTTGTAATCGCCTACCTGTATTTGTGTAATGAGGTTAATTGAGTGACGTTGATCTACTTTCATGGTCTACTGAGCAACACGCATGTGTGCACACACACACACACACACACACACACACACACACACACACTATTTCCTGTATGATCACAGTGAATTTTATAAACAGTGTCTTATTATAAATAACAACATGACCGAGATGTGTAAAAATATTTCCTGCATAACAAGATGATGATACTTTTAGCTTGGAGAAGGTGTTAATTAAATGGAGAGCATACTCGTGTTAGTTAGTTAGGTTTCGGTGGTCTGTATAACGGGTCACAGCCCTCTGCTAATTCTGTTTTAAATTGTTCATGATATTATGTGTAGTATCGTCCATGCTGAAGAATCCGTCTCAGAGTCGGGTAAAATCAGTAGCAGGTAACCCAGAATCAGTAACCCAGAAAATCAGGTTAATTCAGAGAATGTAATAAAAGGAGATTGATGTTTTTGATGAAATAACATCCAAAATCAAATAAACCAGATATCTGTGTAGTGTCATTGTTGTGGTATTTATATTCTGTTTTTTTTTTTTCTTCTCTCGCTTTCAGGAAAGCCACGAAGCCAGAGATGAAAGTCGACTAGGAGAGACTGAGTGAGTGCACACCTCTCTGCTCTTCTAAACGATGAATACACAGTGTGTTTGTCCTGGATACAATGGCAGTAAAGAGCAGCAGGTCTTATAAATGAGCACAAAATCTTGTAAAAGGTATTGACAAGCCTGGGTTCATCTGGTGATTCTTTTGGGATTGTGTCCCAAATTAATTTGTCTTAAATTCTGACTTAACTGACCCGAGCTAACGCTGATAACGAACAAAACAAAAAAGGTTAAAATGCAGAAAGATGCACGTACACTCTTAATTTACAGCAAAATAGGGCTTTTCTTAAAACGCAAGTCTTTCACTGGCTTAAAGTTTATAAGTTGATATCTTTATCTTTCAGCTGTAAGTCTAAATAATAAAAATGAGTGCATGGTTTGAAATGCACAACACAGCTGTGTAATTAATTTCCCCCACACGATTACTCGGCACCGGTTCAATTAAAATTGAAGTTCTATAATTACGTTTACATTTAGGCATTCGGCAGACGCTCGTATCCAGAGCGACTTACAACAAGTGCTTTGAAAAAAAAGTTTCCGTCACTGGGTAGATACTTACACTGGGTTACTACGTTACTAACTAAGTGCCATCAGTCACACACAGGTGTAGTAGTCCAAGTATTGGACTGATCCCCACTCTCCCCCTAAATAAAAAATAAAAAACTCATCCCAACTGTATGTATTACGATTATCAGTCGATATTACATTTTTCCACGATTTTGTTAAAAATTTAAACCTTCCAAAAATTTTTTTAATGTTAATTAAATGTGTCCCGTTCCTTATAACATTAGCTTTCTCACTTAAATCCCAAGCACAGCATAAGCAATACAAACAAATACAAGAGTTTAACATTAAATTAAATTAAACAAAGACCAAAATGAAAACCAGCTGATTCACTGGCTGATTGACCTGTTCATCTATATTATAAAGGTAAAAATAGTTAAAAATAATAAAAATAAAATATTTTGGGCGATACATGAAACACCACATTAGAATCGCGATTTATAAGTAAATCCATTTTCCCATTTTCTATCTCTATAAAAGTAATCTTTGGTTTATTTACCTTTGCATAATTACATATTGCTAACAGAAGTTTGTGTAAATGAGATCAAGACGTAAAAAGACGTAGCGGTGGGAAAGTTTTTCTTTTCCAATACTGATAATTCTGTATCATGTGACACTGATATCCATTCGAGGTTTAAAATTTTTAAACCCTCCTCAGCCTTAAAAGGTGTATTTTACCTTTACACTCTTTTGCCCAGCAATCACTTGGGTCATAAATGTGAAGTAGAAACATAATAAAATTATGTCTTAGCAAAAAAAAAAAATTAGTTTAGGAACAAAAATAACAGTTGTTTTGAAATGAAGAAGAGAGATGAAGAAAGTCTTAGAAATAGACCTGACTCAGCAGAAAGGAAGCGCCCCGTGTCTCAGTGCTTGCAGGAATGACACGCTCTTACATGCGGCAGTTCTTCTCACAAGTTCATTTGCAAATGTATTTGTGTTTAATTAATTAATAATTTTAACGACCATGCTCGCTGATACTTCTCTTCAACCTCAGGTCACCCACTCTCTATTAAAGGTTACGTTTTTATGACCTTAGACGTGCGCACAATGTAGATTGATGATGAACCTGATTTATAATATTTGTCTTTTGCATTTGTGTTATTTTATTTTAGAGATAAAACCACAAGGTCGTGTAAACGCAAGCTGGACCTAACGTCGTTATCTTCAGGATCTCACGCCGCGACTAAAGCCCAGGATCTCGAGAAAAAAGATCCCGAAAGCCCCCCACCGGCAAAGAGATGGGTGATCGGCCCCCTTTTCCAGTCATTCAAGTCCAAAATGGCGAGCTTCACGGAGATCGTCATGAGTCCCGTGCGGCTTTTCAAATCCAGCGAGATTCCGACCGGGTCGAACGACGAAGCTCCGCCCGAGACTCGCGAGGAAAAGGAGGACGCAGGAACGGACGGCATGTTTTCAAAAGAAGAGCAGAAGGTTACGCCTGTGCCGAAATTGCAGGTGGTCCAGAGACTGCGGTTCGACACCAATTTGAGTAACGCGAGCGATTCGGAGCAGAATAAAGCGACTGTATCGCAGAACAGATCAGAACACGACCGAGACTCGATCCCAGAGGACACTGGGTCTTTTGGGGTGATAAATTCCGCAACCGCCAAAAGATCAAACAATCAGGAGGGCGCTTCCAATGTTCACGGGGGTAACGCAGAAGAAGAACAGAACACTGAATCTACGAATCCACCTCTACGCCCACGCACAGCGCGGGAAGGAAACGTGTTGGAGGAGTTAACAAAGCACACACGACAGTCAGGGAGGAGTAAACACCAAGATCAACATCAAGATCGACCCCTGAGCAAGAGGTCGAGGCTTCCGACTCCTGCCGTGGGAAAGAGGAAGAAGGGCAGAGCGCTGGGAAGACGTGAAGTAGGGGAAAACGACGGCACCGGCGAAACGGACGGAGCGGAAGACTCTCCTTCGATCTTGGAGAACCCGAGGCTGGTCCAGAGCAGCAAACGGAGAAAGGTTCCGGTTACGGATGAGCCTCGTAGCACGTGCAGTAATGCAGACTTAAACTCTCGCCCTTCCTCAGAGGGAGAGAACAAATTTCAGACACGAGCATCTAGAAGTAGAAGTACAAAAGAAAAAGATGCGAAAGGTACGTTAGTACTAGATTTGGACATCACGGGTGATTCACGATTAAACAATCCCACACCAGCAGAAGGTCACACGTTGTCAGGATCCACGACGAGGCCGAGTTCCCGAGTGACTAGACAGCGTAACAACAATAAAGTATGCGAGGAGAGGAAATCTGATATCGTGGATGATGAAAGAGGGTGTGGCGATGAAACATCAGAGTCAAAACTGGTACAGAGAAACATCCGTCAGACAAGACACAGATCAGACGCGTCGGCAGCAAAAAACGTGCAGGTCAGGAAAAAGGATTCGAGAAGAATCAAACGAGTCATGGACGCGTTTGAAGATCAGGGGATGTCCATGTCCCTGACGCTGAAGGTCGGATCGGGAGTGGGCAGAGAAAAGGAAGCAAGCTCGATCATGACCTGCGGTATCACGACAATAGGAAGGAAAATGGGAGAGGAAGTGATGCTAGCGGACGCTTCCTGTCCATCCGGAGCGACACCTGAGGACCGTTTTTGTGGTGGGTTGACATCTGGGCACCTTGGCAGAAAGGCTGAACTGAAGGCGTGGCAAGTGCATTTGGACGGAACAGAAGCGCAGGAAGAGTTGGAACAGGAAGATGAGTTGAGACCAGCGCCCATGTCGTCAGGTGGGCTCAAGCGCAGCCTGTCCTGCCCCGACATCGCCTCGCTGCGGCACGGCAGCGACAGGCCCCTCTGTTATCCTCCGTCTCCCCTGAAACAGGAGTCTCATTTAAACGTAAACGCCCCTTCTCCGGTCAAACGTGCCCGCAGACACACGGTGTGCAGTGTGGAAATCGAGCGCGAGATCGCCCCCTTGTGCCTCCGCAAGGAAGTTTATCCGAACTGGGGCAACCATCCGTACCCGCGCTCTCCCTCCAAATCCTTGGCAACGCTTGTGTCCTGCTTCTTATCGAGCCCGATGGCGTTCCTGTCGAACAAATCGGGCCGCGGACACGGAGACGATGACGGCGGGTCCGGAGCCAGCAGTAGCGACTTCGCTCTTGCGACATCTTCATCGCCTTCTCCGCTGTCGCTACTTTCTTCCACGTCCTCCAGGATGACGGACGGGCCTGCTTTCTTCGTCGATGCTCCTCACACACCTGAGCAGTCGTCCGTGTCCTCACACTGCAGGTAATCCAACGCAAAAGCGAATTCGAGTCAATGAGCCCAACGGATCTGTATAATAGACGCTAACAGAGCGACGTTTGATTTTTATTTGATTTGATTTGATTTGCTTTAGTAGTGTGTTTGATTCCGTATCGATGGAGACTGAAGGTGCGCTTCGGCAGGAGATCGACCAAAAGGAACGACGCTCGGCCGTGTCAGAAGAGAGAGCCTTGTCCGATTCGGAGATTAAGGTATTGTGTTTCTGTCTCACAGTCATTTCGGTCCATTCAACTGATCTGGTGCTTTACTAGTGCCGTATTCGACTGGCTTCAGGCGCAAGTATTCGAGCTACAATTAGGTTTAACAAGCGAATGTATGAGTGTTTGTTCAACTAAAGCAAATACAACTCCATAGAAAATGAAGTAAAGCAGTTCTGTTTGCATTTGATGCTGTAAACAGCCACGTCACCCGCAACTTCGGGACAAGAAGCTTCAAGAGCTGATTTTTTTACATGGGCGAAAAAATCCAGTTTCTGTTACATATCAGTTATTTTGTGTATCAGTTCATGTTTTGTCAAACTGACCGCTAATTGATTGAATAAAAAATTTCGTATATGTTTGCATTTAATATTGTTGCAGTTCCCAACCTCAGCTGTGCTTCCCAACATTCCCAATATTCACACAGCTCAGCGTTGTAGATAGTGATTGTGGAAGGATTTAAATTAAATTACATTTTAATCTTGGATTGCGAGCATAATTCACTCCGGAGGCGCAGCTGTAATCCAAAACTCTTGTATATCAAAGCGAATTTCTCCAATAAGAAATAATGGTAACTCAGACCGAAAATATTTCTACAAAAATAATTAACACAAAATATAAAGTAAAATAAAACAAATTAACCTACACTTTACCTTTAAAAAAAAGTAGAAATAAATCTAGACAGATTAGTTACTAAAGTGTGCTTCACACACACACAATCACACACACACACACACACTAAAGCCGAGAGTGCGTGTGACCCGGCACAGTGTCAAGTTACGTGCGCGCACACACATAACAGAGAGGGAGAAATTGGATTTTTTCAACCTTCTAATGAGACTTTCTTTTGCTTTACACACGCGCACATGTTTGTTATAAGAAACAGTACACGCACGCTGTACACACGCGCTTACAAACACAAAATAAAATATGTTTCACACACACACATGGTCACAGTGTTATAGTAAACAGTACACGCGTGCACGAATGTTGATTATACCAGTAAGAGATGCGCACTAAGACCCAGCAAGGGAGACGATTACCTACAATTCTGCAGCGCAAGAGAGAAAAACCGTTGGCTCAGATGTGATCACGTGACGACCGGCGTCAAAACAAGAAGCGTGATACATGATACTCGGTACTCGTAAATCAAGACTTGTTCGTTTTTAAGTCAAAATTTTCCAAGTCAAAATTTATTAAAAATCTTTGCTCGTCTTGCGGAACACTTGCAAAACACGTTACTTGCAATCCGAAGTTTCACTGTATATACTGTATATATAAAACACATAATAGACATATAGCACAACATAACAGAATTATCGCACCACCAGAAGAGCCTGCGGGCTTGGAGCGGGTGCATGTAATAGTTGAGGGTCAAGCAAGAGTGGTTAATGAGTTAGAAAGCCCTAACCGTTTTAATTTCAGAGATGCGTGGGATTAATAAGCGCCTCAAGCTGATTTTTGGGCAGATCACTTTCTGGGCACTTCCGCGTACCCCTTACTACTGCCCCTCAGGGCTTCTAGAATGTAAAACCCCATCGTAGACCCATCCCAAACTGGTGTAGACCCCACACCTTACTCCCCCCCTCCATACACCCCTCCATGGTGTCCGAGCGGCAGACCACCACACTCAGTTCCAAGAGCCTGCGTGACTAAGCACTGCTCGCTCGGCATACACTGGATTCCAAACCCATTAAAGAGTTTCGCAGGGTCCAGATTGACTCTGGGACGTCGGGAGCCATCCATAGAGAGTGGGAACTGTAACGATCAGGATCTCACAAGGGGCAGAACCACGTAAAAATACTCTAGACTGTTTAGAACGGGCGGATCCGCAGGCTGCTACCCTGCAGAGTTCTGAACAGGCAGAGGCGCTGCCATTTATACACGTGGTTGCCAGGCAACACCGCAGCAAGTCAATCAGCATGAACATGCCGCACATGAGGATATGTTTTTTTTTCCCAGAGCCCCGTCTGGTCTTGCGTAGATGGCGGAGCTCAGTTTATTTTGTGTTTTCAGTTTTCAAGTTCCTAATAATCCCACGCTATCTCCACACAGAAAGGTCTTCCCGTGCATATCATAAGCACTCTCACAAACTTCTATTTCATTGACCCCCTCTAAAGCCCTGCTTTAGGCCCCTTCTAAACGCTATTACATCTCGGGTGCGGCTCTCTCTAGATCTCCGGCTGCGAGAGGTTACAGCATCACCCGGGAATCGAACTCGCGATCTCCAGATGATAGGGCGAGCACTTTACCACTGCACCAATCGGAGACCCCCTGCTTGCTGATTCCAATGTGGCCCTCATGCAGTTTGGTCAGTATATCTATTTGGTCATCTCTGAGTGCTACTGGGATGACTATACTGCATGTTGTGGTCTTTGCCTGCTAGGCACCATGCATCGTGGGTTGTGGTGCACTGACTTTTCTGGTACCTTTTTTTTTTTTGCATTGGTGATGCCCATGCAGCAATGTGCTAACTAATCTAATTTAGATATAATTTAAAGGTTTCACAGAAACAAGGATGAACAATTATGATATCCAGTGGTGGCCAGTCAATAAGGGGTGCAGGGGCGCCGTCCCGGTAAAGTTAGGCATAGAAGAATGCTACTTTAACATGTAATTATTTAACATAATAATTGTTTATTTCAATAATGAAATAAAGTCATTTAGTCATAATATTCCACTGTATTTCTTAATATAATTTATTTACAATAAAAAAAAAATCTAAACTGTATTATGTTCATTTGTTCATTGTTGTATTACGTTGCATTTTCTTTCCTTTGATATATTGATCTCTGTTACCACTGAATCTACATCTGTCTCTGTCAGAAAGAGATGCATTAATGAGAACACAAGTGCACTATTTATGAATGTTATTGATGATATTGCTCCGGAAAAAGTCCGAAAGATAGGCAGACAGATATCACCATGGAGAAAATCACCAGCAGTTCAGAGTATGAAAAGACAATGCCGAAAACTTGAGCGAATGTGGCGGAAGACGAAACTTGAAATTCACTATAGCATCTATAAAGACAGCCTTCATGCTTTCAATTTGGAACTAGCCACAGCTAGACAGAC
>JAOTRS010000025.1:24955937-24967003 GCA_028565755.1 Dinotopterus cunningtoni
TATCTGATCTACTTTTTCCATTTCTCATCTGTGATTCACTCTCCGATTACCGAACAGGGAGTGTATTTGTCTGACGACAAATGAAAGACAACTTAGTGTAAACAAGGCGTAAACATCAGCTTTTCGATGAACTCTCTTTTCCTGTGATTGTAATAAGATGACACGCTAGTGCTTTATAATAACCAGCTCATTAGATTCCTTTGTGTGTTTTACTAGAAAATGGCAGACGGAGGTGGAGGAGTGATTGCGACCGAGAGGTACGGCTCTCAGGAAGCCTGGAGGTACCGGGTAAAGGATGGAGAGATGCACAGAGAGAGGGTCGGCCAGGACAGAGTGACCAGGGGCAAATCCATCACTGATGCGTTCAAGGTGTGTCACTCTTTATACGAGTGGAGGCTTGAGACATGAGGGCTGATTAAATGTTGAAAGCGTTCACATGCAAGTCTGTGTTGTTCTCTAGAACGTTTTCCTGCCTCAGGGTTACCCCGAGAGTGTCAGCGAGGATTATGTGCAGTATCAGATTTGGGACACACTGCAGGTTAGTTACACATTTATGGTGATGTCTTGCGTACTGGAAGATGGATTTTTTTTACTGTGATTCTTATTTTTATTTTTTCCTTCTGTAAGGCTTTCTCCAGCTCTCTCTCGGGCACACTCGCCACTCAGGCCTCACTGAAAGGAGTCGGAGTCGGCAATCAAGAGGCCACGGTTGCTGCTGCTACAGTGACTTGGTTACTCAGAGGTGTGTGTGTGTGTGTATTGAGTGTATTTTTGATATGCATGAATACACGGATATGAGATACTTTATTTTTTCCTGTCTCAGATGGAACAGGGATGTTGGGGAGAATCCTTTTCGCCTGGTTTAAAGGGTGAGTGTTGGCACGCTCTCATTGTGTTTCTATTTCTGTGATGCTTCAACATCCATCTCCATATGATCTCAACAACCTGACGTGTGAAAAATAGATTCAGCGCAGCAGAACTTCCACTGCGATGTCGTTTAAATATGATTCGTTACTAAGGTAAACTAAACTTATAAACACGAAAGAAAAAAGGAGGCTGACTAGCAGATTTTCCTTCACAAAGACACGTTTTTGAATCAGCCTGCCTCTCGTCATTCAGGTGGATCAGTTTCCTCGGCTCAGCATTAAAGAGTCGAGTCTTTTTTTTTTTCCTGAAACAGAACAAATCAGTAATAATATAAATCCGTGATTTTTCTACTTCACCTTAATATGAGTGAACAGTTTCATAAAAACTCCTAATTAGCAGGTTTGATTTTCGTGGTCAAATCAATATTTCACTAGTTTTTTTAGGTAAAAGAAAAGAAATGATGCTGTTGTTTTTTTTTCTGTAACAGAAAAGTGTTTTATTCCTCTCATACGACAGCAAATACAACTTTTAAAACTACTCATATATACGTTTTATTCGTTTTTATTTACAAGAAACAAGCTCCTGTTCTTTCTCACCAGCGTCTTTCTTTTTATCTAAACGCCTCACTTTACCTCAGCGCTAACACTGGAGACTCCTTCCATACATGTTACGCAAACATTTTTAACACATAACCTTTTTATTTACTTGTTACCATGGAAACACTATCGTATCAGAATCCGTCCGATTTAAACATTTTTCTGTCCTCTCTGTTCCTTCAGGAGCAAACTGGACTCGGAAGCCAAAAAATGGAGGTGAGGATCGAGCCATGATTTCAGACGCGTTTCCTCTTTAATAATCTAATCTTTAATACGAGTTCAGAGTGTTTTAGTGTTTTTAAACCCGTCTCAGGCTTTTCGCTGACATTCTAAACGACGTGGCGATGTTGATGGAGATCACCGCGCCTCATTTCCCTCCTTTCTTCACTCTTATCGTCTGCATCGCAGGAGTGTTTAAGGTAACAGCAAAGTCATGTGCATTCAGTAGAGATGGGAATCAGCAGTCACCATCTGATACCATACAATATTATCACGATGCCTCGATTTATTGTGTGATTCTGTATCACGATTTTATAAAATGTCCTGATTCGAAATATATACTTTTTTTTCCTGATTTGGTTACAATTTTACCTTCAATCTTAAAAAAAAGAAAAATAAATTGTAAGTTTTATATCTTAGCTTTATTCCACAGCTTAACAACTGAATTGAACATGAGTAGTTCAATGTAGCGCGTTTCTTTATACTGTTAGTTTTCTCACTTAAAACCCAAGCACAGCATTTAAACAATACTGTATGAACTAACTTCAAATACAAGAGTTTAACATTTAACTCAAAATTAAATTAAACCAAAAAGCTACATTGTTGCTGCGCACCACAAATCTCTCCCTGTTATGTCATCTGCTATAGTTATCATTTCTAAAAAACGTAGCAAATAATTCAGTCCTACTACACAGGATTCCAATGTGGAAATAGTTCAGACTGCACCACCTGTAGGATTATAACGAAACTGCAACGTCTTACTGCCTCAAATGTCTCTTAAGTCCTGAGAGCGGCTTCTAACGCGCATGTTTCGAGACTAATTAGCGCTCATGGTGTTTTGAGACTGGTGTAATGAATGGCTTTCACTCACAGAGTTTTGAAAAAAAAAAAGGCAGATTTAAGGCTTGTTAACGCGCACAACTTTTGATAGTGTATCACAATGATCATGTGTGTTTTTTTTTTCAACACTCAGAAGCTCGTGCACTCGACACAGAATCTGATATCTAACGTGATCGGTCATGTCTGATCTGATCAAGCAGAAAAACAGCCAATTTCGGTCTCTGCCTGATCAACCGGTGCATCTCTATTACAAATGTAGTAAATAAAAAAAAAAAAAAAAAAAAAAAGATTTTGGAGTCAGTGTGGTGATACCTGAAAGAATCTTTATTCATAAATGGATTTTTTTTTTTTATCTCTATCATGCAGGAGACATTACTTTAAGAAAAAGCTAAGCTGTATTTAAACACAATGTAAGATTTAAATCAATGTTTCCCAAACCTATGGACACAAAAGGTCCCTTTTCCGCCTAGGGACACACTGTTTTAAAAAAAAAAAAAATGACGAACCATCATAACCCAATCCATAGGAGGTGTAATTTATAAATAAATGTTGCTAATCATTTTTATTGGCATTTACGCGGTGCTTTATTACCTTAGATGGTAAACTGGTGATTTCTGCGATAGGCTAGTCCAAACGAGGTGTTATTTATAAATGATAATAAAAGTTTATATGAGCATAGATTAATGTTACTGATTATTTATTTATTGACATTTCCTTATTGCTTTATTAACTTGAAAAGTAAACCAACATAATACATTTCTGACCCTACATATGATAACGTGTAGCCATATACGTACATATGCATGTGATATTAAAAACGTGCATTTTAAAAGTCAACAATAAACCTAGACTTTACAAATGATACCAAATAACCACATTAATAGGTGAAGTTCACAGATTATCTGACTTTTTTTTTTAATTAATATTTTCTCTACTCTCACACCAACTGCAGATGAAATTGCAGTTGACAGTTGTAGAAAACTAACTAACTTAGCTCCCTCGTGTGGCTGAAAGGTGTAGTGCAGTTATGAATCACCTCAATGTCAATCTAATTAAAATCACCTGACCCAGTGTTTGGGAACCAGTGACATTTTTAAAGGGATAAAAAAAAAAATCTGCAGAGTTTGAGAAGAGTGGTAGATTTCTAGTCGTTCTAGTCGTAGCTCACGGTTTAAAGCCAGAATTACATTGTGACTCGCCTCATGGTTTGATGTTTTTCGGCACCAGTTTCAGAAAGAAGGCGTGGCCTAAAGTTTAAAGTCAAAATTTTACATCAGAAGCGATTCCTGTTAGAGATTGTGTTGAAGTTGGATATAAACGTTTAGTATGAATGACTTTTTTTAAAGTGAGTTTGATGATTTACGTGTGCAGATCACAAGTGCATCTCAACTTTCTTTACTGATTAGCTAAATTTGTTTGGTAACCCGTGTGTAGATTCTGATTAAATGCGTAAGCCATGGTGTTTTGTCTCTTCGCGTCGCTCCAGTCGATTGTAGGCGTGGCCGGAGGAGCAACGAGAGCAGCGTTAACTGTTCATCAGGCTCGCAGGAACAACATGGCCGACATCTCTGCTAAAGACGGCAGTCAGGTCGGTGACTACAGATGTGTCTCAGACGCTGGAGACGAAATTCTTTCTATCTTAAATGATGTCATTGATCAGACAGTGTATTAGGGCCAGTGTATTGGAAGATGAGGTGCCAGGGCATTTCCGAGATTATTTGAGAATTTTAAAGTTGTAAGTCGAAATTCGTGAGAAGAAATTAATGTGGATTTTTGAAAAAAAAAAAAAAAAGCTCTAAATTTTTGAGAGAAAAAAAATTACATTTTGAAAAAAAAAAAAAATTTAAGGGAAAAAAAAATTACAATTGAGAAAAAAATCTAAAAATTTGAGGAAAAAACATGAAAATTTTTGAGTTTAAGGTCAGATTACAAGAAAAAAACTCAAATTTATGAGAAATAAACTTTTTTATTTTTTTTTAATTTTTGTGTTGATTTTGTTTTGTTTTTTCTATCAAGGAAGGAAACTGCATATACACTTTTGCAAGGTTGGGCAGACGTCACCTGTTTTGCTTTATGCCTGGCGTGGAAGATCTGATCAAATTAAAATTTTGATAGAAAAAGAAGCTGGAAACTGAAAATTTTCAAGTTTTAAACTTAAAAATTATTTTCTTCTCTTAAATTTGTGATTGTTTTTCTCGTGATCTTTTAAGTTTTAAACTTGACAATTTAAAAATATAAATGTGCTTTTTTTTCTTGCAAAAAAAACTAAAATCCCATGTTGGCCGTAATACACCGTCGTACATTAAGGTCTTTAAAGGGCTGAGTGTTTTAGTGAGAGCTGTATACTTTAACAGGTGTTAATCCTTCTTACAGGAAACGCTGGTGAACCTGGCAGGCCTGCTGGTTAGTTTAGTACTGATCCCACTTGTCACTGACAACCCTGTGTAAGATTAAAAATTAATTAATATATATGTGTTTATTTATTTATTCATGTGTATGAGCTGTAATACTGATTTGTGCTGCCTTCCATCTTCGTCCTCTTCAGGCTGACGTTTATTCTCTTCTTCCTCTTCACCGCACTGCACCTGTTTGCGAACTACAAAGCTGTCCGATCGGTCGTCATGGAGACGCTGAACGAGGCTCGTCTGGAGATCATCCTCCGTCGGTATTTGCAGGACGGACAGATGCTGAGTCCAGCGCAGGCCAATCCGAGAGAGCCGGTGTTTCTGGGTAAGTCCTTGACCTCTGTGATGTAATTACATTTCTGTGCAAAGATACAATTTAAAAACTGGTAGTTTATGTAACAACCTCAGCAGCGACCTCATTTCCCCTCTCGTCTGTTCCAACCACTCAGTTAAGTTAGATGTTTTTTTTATGCCTGAATGACTTACAGGTCACTGTGTGGCTTCATGAACAAAAAATAAATCCTCTGAAACTGGATTGAAAATATATGTGACAAAAAAAGTCATTCAGGAAGCCTGGAGAGCTATTCCTCAAGACTACATTGAAAATACAAGAAAGTCTGGCTCTTTGGAAGCAAAATATGAAGTAATGTGGGGGGGTCAAGACTTTTGCACAGTACTGTCAATAGAGCATTGTGTGAATGCACCTTTACTATAGAAAGCATCAGGTTTTTACTATAAAATGAGTGCATGTACAGTATATAGTCAGCCGAAAAATGTATACACACTTCAGGAAAAGAAAAACAGTGTAATGTACATTATATTAATATAATATTAATAGTAGTATCAAATATCAATATATAGCAATAAATTTAGTAAAATTTTGTATTAAAATATGTATACACACTTCAGGGATAGAAAAACAGTATATATTTTTTGGCTGAGTATATATACACACACACACACACACACACATTACGTTCTGACCAATCCGATTAGAGAGAATTCAGCGGTGCTCTGTGATGAAGCCGTCTGATGTGCCACTTGATGCTGTTTCTAATAAACCATCCTTAATTTCAGAGTTTAAAACAGAAGCTCCTGTTAAACTCGGGGTCAGACTGCGAGACGTCGTTAAACAGTGAGTGTGCTCGTGTATCAGTTTATTCCTGATAATAAAGCGGATAAATGAGATGAGTAGCACATGTTCTTTGTGGTCTGCAGCCCTCAGGAGCTCCAGCTGGCTTTGAGGAACAACACCAGGCCGTACATCATAGCAATCCAAAACGGTAATCCAAAACCCTGAAGTCAGTGAACACACACAGAGTTACCTGTGTAACTGTGTAACATCACAACAGGTTTCACTAACCAAATCCGACATTTTATTAAAGAATGACATGATGGAATATTTATCTCTTTACACTTTATAAGAATACAGTCCAAACGTAACGTCTGTCCTTTCACTTCAACGTCTCACCTTCATGTTCATCATCTTTAAATGACCTGTGGTAACCCTTGTCCCGCTGTAGGGAGCGTGTGTGTGTGTTTGAGCGCCGAGGCGTTGGTGCGTGATGAGATCATGGCGGCGTGTCAGGCTGTGTGTGTGAGCTCTGCTTTACACTTGTCACCGCAGCACGGAGCTCTTGGACGCCTCTCGGAAATCAGAGGTAAGAGACGGAGACACTGGAGTCTCCTTCTGTTTTATAATTATACTAGAATCCATGTTTCATCGGTAGCTTTAGTGCTGAAGGTAAAGATGGTAGAAAAAATACAAATATATACATATGATCTTCTGTTTGTAATAAACGCACCTCTCGAGTTGACCTTGTCTTTGATTGTAAAGTTTAGTCTCTCAAACTGTGTGTTTTTTTTCTTTATTGTGTGTTTCTTTAATTAGGCCACACCCACCTGAGTAACAGAATCCTCATGCTTTATCCTACATTATTTGTTTTCCACGTCGTGTTCGTGGCACTTATAAGGAACAGAACGTTAATGTTAACGTCAACCTTGTTGCTCATTCCAGATCCATGGGACCTGGTTTCTGAAAGCCACAAGCTGATGGACCAAATTTTCTCGCCCTTTTTCACAGGTAAGAGAATGATTGATATATATTAGTTATACATGATTTTTGGCTCCCCTCAATTTAATTTTAGCACCTCTAAATCATAATAATACAGGTCGTCCCCTACTTCTGTTCCAGGAGCACGTTCGTAAGTCGGATTTGTTCTTGAGTCTGACAAAGTGAGTCTTGAACGCCTTTGATGCGAATATACAATGTAAAGCATACCAAATCTAAATCGTGAGGGGAATCCCGGATGGCATTTTGTCTCACAGCTGTTTTCCACTGTATTGGACTGTGAACTGTGTCTTGTTGAGCATTTTTCAAAATTATGATTATTCAGGATAAATCAGGACAGCTTTACAGGACAGACATTTTCTATCATCGTGCTCCTGGACTGATTCATTGAAACCTGGTGAGGCCGACTCATTTCTCCCGCATCCCCACGCATACAGTATACCGGACATTTCATACCTTCACTTACACACTGAAAATAATGTGTATATAATTGTAATCTGGTGCACTTGCAGTGTCTATTTTTTGTACAATACGTGTGAGCCACTTCCGTGATGTTCGTAGAACCACAGTCTGTCTGTATCTGCGGAAATTTGTAACTTGAATGTTTGTAAGTCGGGGACTTTCTAATGCTCTACTCTTTCAATCTGCTTAGAGACGAAACCAGTGCCATTTATAAGGCCTGATCACTCGGAGTAATAGCCCTAAATTTTAACTTTTTTTTTTTTATGTAACGGCCGATCAGAATCCAGATTTGATAACTTATTTACCTTCTTATCCTTCTAAAATCCGTCCTCAGGTCTGGAAGCAGCCGGCTGGCAGACGGACCGGACGCTGCTGAACTGGGACGAGTGGAGAGCCGAGTGGAGCAAGAAAGGGAGCTAAGAGGGCGAACCTTTTTAAATCTGTGTTTCATGATGTTTTTAGCTGATGATCAGTGAAGAGGAACAAAGCTGTTCTTTCAGTAAAATTTTTTTATTAAACTTGAACATCTGGGATCTCTTGTGTTTTGCATAATTATTAAAACAAAAAACAAATATTCACTTGCTTATTAAAAAAAAAAGCTAAAATACAAAAATGTGAGTGAGAATATAACCAATAAACACCACACACACACTAATGAAGAACCGTTTTGCTAAATGACTCAAGAGTTTGGTGTGAAGACACTAAATTTGATTTGAAGTCGGTTATTGCTGTTTTAGGACTTTCAGCGTTCGAGCTCACCTTTGACCTCCCAACCAATCAGGTCGCAGTGTAGCGGAGTTAAACCTCCTGGAAGCTCCTGAGCGGCACGACAGAAAAACGCTCTCTGTCTCAAGGCCATCGTCAGGATTTCAACCTGGCTGTGTGTTTTGAATGGGCGGGGCATACTCTGTCTCCCCTCGTCACTCACAGTGATGCCAGCCAATCAGGGGCGTTCTGAGCTCATGTACGCTGGTGTGAATGGGGAGGCGGGGTTGAGCAGTCGTTCCATGAAAACGCCATTAGACTGCACTGTTAAAAACTTTCCATGTTTCCCCTGTTTCCTCATCATTAAGACCTCCATTGTGATTCTGACATCTACAGGAGCTTTTCTCTGACCATGAAGCCAAAGTTCAGGCAAACTGCCTCCTGTTTGTCAAAACGTATTATTAATAACGATACAAGCCGTTGGAGTCTAGCACGAGAGCTGCGAGGGATAAATAAACCCAGATGTTGTTCCAAGCTAAAGCGGCGCTCCGTAGTGGACTTTCCTCAGGTGGCGTCTGAGATTCTCTGTGCGGTTAAACCTCCTCCCGCAGAGAGTACAGTTGTACGGCTTCTCGCCCGTGTGTATGCGCGCGTGCTTCTTCAGGTCAGCTAGACGGCTGAACCTGAACTTGCAGCGCTCACAAGCGAACGGTCTTTCGCCCGAGTGGCAGACGAAATGCGCGCCCAGACTGGACGCCGTCGCGAACGACTTGTTGCACACGTGACAGGTGTGCGGGTTCTCTCTCCGCACGGGGACGTCCACCGTGTTCTCTGTTCGGACGTGCGTATGCGAGTGCGGAGCCGCCGGGTCCCAGGAGACGTGTGTGGGATTAACGAAGTGGAGGTGCGCGTCTGTGACCGCGTTTTCCATCTGCTCCGATAGAGAACACTCTGATGGCGATTCTGTTTTGATGGTGTGTGAGATTCCTGGCGTGCCGGTGATGTCAGGCGAGGGCGATCGGCTCCTGGAGAAGCTCCTTCGTGTGTTGTGAAGGAAGTCGCACGGCGATGGGATCGGGTCGTGTGTTTCTCGCGGTTCTGCTCTCGGGTGAAGCGCGCTCGGTTTCTCCTCCTCGAAGGACACCTCGTACGGATCCGTTTCCTCGTTCTGTCGTGTCTCCAGGTTACCGTCCGGTGCTTGCGCAGGGTGACAGTCGTAGAGCGGCTCTTCCGCGGCTACGGACGACGACACCTGCTGCACTGCGTCTGAAACCGTAAAGAGATGCGTACTGTTTTTAATCGTCCTGGAGACAAAGTTGCATTATAGCAGGTCTTTCAAAAAATCCACTGCTTTAACCTTAGACAAAGCACTGACACTGGAGGCTCCTTAATCGCTGAAATCGCTGTCTAAGCCTGTGTTTGAGCGTTACCTTTTAATTCATGAGCGTTTAGGGCAAACCTGATAGCTGCAGCCTTTTCTGGAGCTCCTCCAGCGTGCGCTGCAGTTTCAGGTTCTCCTGCCGGATCCTGGCCGACTCGTCCCGGTATTCGGACACGGCCTGTCCCATCAGACGCAGGACCTCGTGCACGGCCGTGGCCAAAAGCTCGGCCACGTTGGTGACCAGGAGGTCCATCTGAGTCATGTTCGGTTCCAGGTTCAGGCTGAACGCCAACAGTCTGCCTACAGGGAGAAAGAAACCGTTCAGTTTAATCGAAGGGTTTGTGATGAAATTCAGTCCTCTGTGATTCACAGCCATTTAAACTGCTGCAACAACATAGTTACAGAGTTACAGTGTGTACAAAAGCACTCAGAACATGATTTATAGGAAATTAGTAATAATGATAATTCCATTAAAGCATTCAGAAAATCAGTGATTTCACTTCCATCCAGATTACTTTGTTTTTCGCGCATCCGTAGTTGAATGTTTTATTCCCGGATACGGTTTACTTTTACTCCACTACATCCTACAACAAATATCTGTACTTTCTACTTCACTACGTTATTTTTTTTTTGCATAGTGTTGCGTTACCTAACCAGAGTGTTGTGCAGTATTTGTAACAATGATAGCGCCACCTGCTGTCCATCAATTTGTGTCGGAAATAAAGAAACAGCACATACAGTCAGGAAGCGAGAACCAGAGACTTATGTAATATTTTAACTAGGGTCTCTCGACTTTTACACCAGTAAAAGTGTACTTTGCCCTGCTCTATAGACTGTCTTACAAAAACGCAGGCCTTCTGTTTGTCACGCAAAATACTTTTGCTCCTAAGACACTTATTTTTTTCGATGCAGCCATCGCCTCATGTTAGGGGGGAAAAAAGGAGAAAAAAAAAGGCCTGGCTGCTTCTTGTCTCTGTATTCATCTCCAAACTCGAACATTACAGAATGACTAATCGATGCTTCAGTACAGGTACTTGACCACATCCTTGGTTCTGGAGGTAAAAGAAAATACAATCATTAACAAAAAAAGAAAAACGATATCCTGCAGGTTGATTACAATAACACCCAAGTTAGTTTTTTCTGTAAATAATGAATTGTGTCACTGCCAGCTCTTTAAATATCGACTATCTACACTGGTGTATTTAAACTGTAAATGTGTTAATTGCTTGTATTTAAACTTTGAATAATTCGTTTAATATTAGACATTAATATAATCTCAGACATGCTGTGAACAAACTAATCCAGTCCGAATAGGGCTACTGCATCTGCGCCCCCTGGTGGCGTCAGTGAGGGACACAACTGCTAACTTTTCACAAGGATCAGTGGCGATTTCTTTAAGACTGCAAGGGAAGCTCAGCTTCCCCTATAATGTCACAAAATTACTGGTCAAATTATGTACTATTGTATTAACATTTTATTGACTAAAAATGCGTTAGAAAACGTTCATCTCAAAGACGAGT
>JAOTRS010000025.1:24981422-24993208 GCA_028565755.1 Dinotopterus cunningtoni
AAAGAAAAAAAGAAAGAAAAAGAAAAGAAATAGAAGGAAAAAAGAAAAATATAAAAGAAAGAAAGAAAAGGAGAAAAGAAAGAAGGAAAAGGAAAAGAAAGAAAGAAAGAAAGAAAGAAGAAAAATAGAAGTAAATAAAAGAAAGAAGGTAAAGGAGATAAAAAGAAGGAAAAAGAAAGGGAATGAAAGAAAGAAAGAACAAGTAAGGAAATAAAAGAAAGAAGGAAAATGAAAAGAAATAAAAGAAAAAAGAAAGAAAAAAAGCGAAGGAAATGACAGAAAGAAGGAAAAGGAAAAGAAATAAAAGAAAGAAAGAAAAGGGAAGGAAATGAAAGAAGGAAGGTAAAATTAAGGAAATAAAAAAGAAGAAAAATATATGAAAAGAAGAAAAGATAAACGAAAGAAAGAAGGATAAGGAAATGAAAGAAAGAAAGATGAGAAGGTGTAAAGGTGTGAGAAAGTGTGAGAACGGTGTGAAGGGTGTGTGTACCGAGAGAGTTACACCCCGGTGTCGGACACTTCATGTTGAAATTGTAGCTCTCGTGAAAGCGGCGGCGTTTGGGCCGATGAGCGTGGCCTGACTCCTTGATCGACAGCTCTTTAGCCAGCCTCTCGTCCTGGGAGGCGTTAGGGCTGGAGACGTCGGACTCTGAGGAGCGCGTCTGTCCAGTGGGGGTGCGGGGAGGAGACTCGTCCTGCTTCGCCTCTGACGCTGTGGAGACAACATACTGCTGTGAGACGAACGGTTTTTAAATAACACACATGATTTACATTCAGAAAGAATTTCAAACACGTTTTACAGAAAATTTTTCTATCGTTTCTTTTTTGTTTTGTAGAATCCGTTAGCATGTGATTGTGTCTCTTTCTTTTAAACCCAGATACGTTTCTTTATCAAATATTGTAATAAGCCCTTTATTTAAACCTATATTTATTTTGGGCAGACTTGTGATGTGATACAAAATAGTTTTAACTAAACACATATTTTAATAACTGTATAAACCAATTTTTTCTCTTTATGTAAGTTAAAATAAATAAATAAAATAAAAACACACTGTCACGTTACCATGAAAGCGTAAAATCCTCATCTGGCTTAAAGGAGCTTTAGCCCTGAAACTGGAGACTTCTTCCGTAAAAGCAAAAAAAATGTCTCCTTAAATAGAGAAAACCGCACTGTATCAACAATTACACTTTTTGTTAATTTACCATAAATAAGAGATTAATTCAGCAGCAGTTTGTTCCATCAAAGAAACGAGTGCTGAAAGTTTTTAAATATTTATTATTATTATTTTGTTTTTACAATAAAATTTACCAAAAATTTTAAACATTCTGTCTTTAAACTGATCTGCATTAGAATAACTATTTTTCAACAAGGATTAAAAAAGAAAAAAAAGAAAAAAAGAAGCTGAGTAGGAGTGAAGGATGAAAGGACGAGGGATTATAGTGAAAGATCGCGGCTAGGAGTTTCTCCTCCTACCCTCTGAGACGTCTCCGTGCTGTTCGCTCTCCGTCTGGTTCTGGCGCAGAGGGTATTTTTTGGGCGCGACCGGCTCCTCCTGGCGCTGGCTACGGGTCACACGGCGCGCTGAGAAGTCCACTACCACCTCAGTTGAGGCTGTTGGGAAGGGACGACAAAAAAAAGAAAACGTACACAGAAAGGAAATGGAGGGAAAGAAAGTGCAAGCTGCTGACTTGACAAACACTGCAAACCAAATCATCTTTACTCACAATCACAGTCTTCAGCTCATAAACAATCACTCTATAACGCAATAATCCAATAACTGAGCTGCAAAGAAACACCAGACGAAGTTACGCTAATAAAGATGAAGAAAAAGTGCAAGCTGTGCTGAAACACTGTGAGGAAATCCACACGTTTAAGATGGTTTCTATCCGGACCTGACAGCTCAGATACACTCTCAGTCTCCTCTGCTGTCAGACTGGGAATAAATCCAATCTCACTTCAGATTTAAGTGTTGATCCACATCAACACTTCCCTCAGGATAAAAGTGTTTCACTCTTTCCTTCACGACTACCTTCTTAGTTTCTCTCCTTCCTTCCAAGCTTCCCTAGTTCCTTTATTTTTTTCCTCCCTCTTAGTTCCCCCCTTTATTCCTACTTTACTTCCTTTCTCTTTTAAGTTTCCTTTCTCCTTGTCCTCTTTCCTTCCGTACTAATTTACTCCTTTCCTATTACCCCTCTTTCTTCCATACTTTGCATCCTTTCACAATTTCCTTCTTTTCTCTTCTTCCTTCAACGTTTTATTGAGGTAAATGTGGACATGAGGAGACGAGGACATTTCCTTCCTGCCTTCTGTACGTATTAGATTATCGGATGACGGAGTGGGCGGAGTCTCTACCTTGGGAGCTCTGGCTGAGACGGAGTGAGGAGCGTGTGAGGCGAGTGGTCTTCACCGCATGAGTGTCGCTCTCCGAGCTGTCTGTGTGTTCAGCTGAGAAGTCCGAGTCCTCTGTGCCGTCAGAGCTGCTGCAGGCGGCCCTCTGGGGAGGAAAGAAAAACGCAATAAAATGTTTATTGTTAAATGCTGATGCTCCTGTGTATATACACATCAACTTCAAAAAATTATTTTAATATCTATTACATTTATTAATATCTACAGCTAGGGGGGACTCATTTATTTAATACTTTTTTATTAAAATCTATTTTTTATTTTAGGGTGAGTCAAAAATTATCCTCACTCTGACAGCAGAGTTTACTTTAATAACCTTAAAGAAAAGACAAGTTCATAATTTTTCCACACAATCTCCTTGCTTTTCAATACACTGTCGACAAGCTTCTAAAAAATATTTTAGTCTGAGCTGCAGCCATGAATGCACCGCTGTCTTCACTTCTTCATCAGAAGTAAAACTTTGGCCTCGTAGCTTACAGAGGACCAAACACAAGTGATGAAAGTCTGATAAAAAGAGATCAGGACTATAGTGAGGACGCTTTACCACCTCAGAGAGTCGACAGTGTGGTAGAAGTGTGCGGACGCACATCACGTGAGATCACGATGCCCTCGGATATCAGTCCTCTGTGTTTAATCTAAAGTTTAGTCTTCAGCTCTTCAATAAGAGTCTCACTGTGTAACGAGCACTGTTAATTGTTGAATATTTTTCTTGATGTTTCAATACTTCTGGCCCTTGAGATGGGAATCCCAGAAAACTGTAAGTGTTGATGAATTTTCCAGCTGATGGTTGACTTTTGAACTTTTTCTCAGTCGGTGATTGAGGATGTTTCCGCTCCATTTTCTGGCGTTTACTCTCAGACTCGTAGTGATGAATCCGTGTCGTCACCAGTAATGATTCTCTTTAAGAAACTTTCACCTTCCTAAGAGTATCAGTCCGAATTTTGTACCCCCTTAAATTAAAAATGAATCACTGCACGCTGCTCTTCTTCTTCCTGCATCTATTTCCACACCTGCACAGCAGTGACTGGGGAGACAGGAGCCTTGAATGGCAAGCGCTGATAAGACCAACAAAAGTTTTAATATAACCAGAGCGCAGATCATAGAGCAGGAAGATAACTTCAGTTATTATAAAAATATTTTTTATTTGGCAATTTATGTATCGCCACACAGACATCAAAATAGATAAACAAAAAAAAAAAACATCACACTATGATGTCACTCAATCTGCTGTCACACAAAGTTATTAACCACTTTTTAGCATCGGTTTTAGACGTCGTCACGGCTGGTCCATTTAAGATATTAAAAATCCTTAATTTTAAAAACCGTTCTCAATTTTGCATTCTTAATGTATTGAGATCGGATAAGCCTGGTTTATTGGTGATCGTACAAATCTCCTAGTAGGAGTACATCAAAATCAATTGAGTGTGTTCTGCAAACAACCCAAAATAACTGACTTCCTGTTGAGTGGAGCCCATGACATGCAATATGAAAGTTGTTAAGCTCAACGAGCACTAAGTGTGTACCGGGTTTCCTGTGCATACATGCAAGTGTGCATGAGCTATGCAGCGAAATCCCATGTGAGACCCTCAGGCCTCATAATGGCAACAGATTCCGACCTGTCTGACAATGACTTTTTGAGCATGTTAAGACCCTGCAAAAATCCCTGAATGTTGGGAAAGAAAAAATATCTTTTTCACTACAAGAGGACCCTTTACACACTATGACGTATCAGGACTGATACCATAGTGTTTGGGCCCTTAAAAAGGGGGGGTTATGTTCGGATAGGGATATTTATAAAATCAGGCTACGTATAGAATCGCAGTACAAATCGTATCGGCTGATCCCTAATAAACATACAGTAGTTCACTATTTATAACATATTGTTTTCTATCGACATAAGCCTTGATCCTGAGCTCAGGTGATCATCGGTGCATGCTCAGAGTGCAGTGCATGTTCTCCCAGATTGGGTTTCCTCAGGGTTTTCCTGTTTCCTTCCAAAACATACAGGAAGGAAGTGGATAGAAGTAGTATTCTGTATTAGGATAGTATTAGTATTCTGTGATGGCATTCTTACCTTATTTCTCCTTCTCACATCCTCATACAGCGTACACGCATCTTTTTAAAGATTACACAACATGCCATAAATATTCGCACCCTTCTAAATCAAACCTGTTTATTACATCACCACTTCAGCTGTGTTTTCATTCAGCTCTAAACGCTGCTTTCTGGCCTGCACCACTCACCTTTCGTCGAGGCATAACGGTGCACACAGCCTAGATGTTCTGCAAATTATTATCCTCGAAACGCGTATACTGCACGCCTGGTATTTACCACCAACGCAGCATTAATGTATGTGTTTTATTTGACTCAATAACATTATCTGCGTTGCTATGTCTACGCTTTGCTACATGACTTCCGGTTTGCAGTTACAACATAAAAGCCGCGCGCTCTCATCTCTTCCGGTTCATTTCCACGAGTCGATCCAACTGATTCGAATCATAAACACGAATCGACTTCAGCCCTACCAAAACAGGTCTTCTCCAAACTACCGCTTCAAACTATACAATCTTACTCTACCCACCGACAAACATACTTTTTGTTTTGTTTGCGGTAATGTTTTTATCCGAAGGGACTGATGAACGTTTTAGGACTTTTTAGACACTGCGAGTCGGCTCGCTTAAAATGAGTCAGTTTACAGAATCGGCTCACTTAGCTCAAAGAATCGGCTCTTTGGTAAAAATTTGTACTAAACTCCTTTTGTAAAATTTTCTTATGTATGAATCCTTGTCGGTATGTTTTTTGACAGTTTCCCATGTGTGCGCTGTATTTTCATACACAACCTGTGCTTTTAAAGCGTGTTATCTAGCTAAAAATCCAACTTACTAGCACGCCATATGCTGCAGCACAGCCAGAGTACCCGGATGAAACGACGGCTTTTGATTCGTCCAGCGTTCGCGGTATATAATTTCTGACGGTTTTTTTTATTATTGGAAAATATAATTTAAAAAAATATATATGTATAAATTAATTCGCATGAATTATAATTAAACGATATATATCTTTTTATATATATATATAAAAAAAAACATACACATATTGAAGGATACGCCAGGGCTTCCGGAAGTGACGAATCCATCTTTTGCAGAAAAGCGCGTGCGCGGTTACGTCTCAGTATAAAAGCGCAGGCCGGCGTTTTGCCCGTTCTCTTTCATTCGGACCAGAGACAAGATGGTGAGTCTTATTCTACTTTATCGCAATCTGATCTCAATCTTAAGTAAATCCTCGCCATCCTTACATTGTCATATTCAGTTTCATGAGAAACGAATAATATAGCCTTAAATTTACTGTTAGGTAGTATACTGTATAGTTTGTGCGGTATATTTTAACAGTATGCTGCGGGGTAAAATGGCGGCCCTCCACATCGTGGTGTTGGTCAAATAAAGTAAAACTCATACATTTTTTGTTTAAATGTTTTAATTATTCCTTCGCGTGTCCAAACTAATTCCTGGTTATAAATATGGCCTAAATTTTAAAAAGTAGGCTAGTGAATGGGTTTGTGTTGTGCGACGCGTTTCAAATAGCTGTTAGAGTTCGTGCACTTGATTCATATTAATGCTTAATGCGTTTCTTAGTGCACTACGTTTTAAAAAGAATCATTTGGGACGTGTCCTTATTGAGGGTCATGTTGAAAACAAGCTAGATTTTTAATACGGTACTGTAGTTTAAACTAAATTTAATTATTTGCAATAATTCTTGTGGGATTTTTCAACTAAATAGTAACTTGTATACCTTAATTAAGTAAATATTTGTTTTTATTAAATTTGTGGATGTAGAACCCCCACGTGGTCAGTGTTAATTCAGTTCATTGGTGCTTTTATAGACTTGGTATGTTGTGTTTAGTAAGGAGAAATGAATGTCACTCAAATTATCGATGTGATCGTATTCGAGTTTATAAATGCTTCCCCCCCCCCCCCCTTTTTTTTGCTTCCCCTCCCCAGTCTCACCGTAAGTTTTCGGCTCCCCGCCACGGGTCTCTGGGTTTCTTACCTCGCAAGAGGAGCCGCAGACACCGCGGTAAGGTGAAGAGCTTCCCCAAGGATGACTCCAGCAAACCCGTCCACCTGACCGCCTTCCTGGGCTACAAAGCTGGCATGACGCACATCGTCCGTGAGGTCGACAGACCCGGCTCAAGTGAGTGTGTATTCTGTGTCGCATGTTTGTTTAGTAAATTTATTCAGACGTACAAGTGGCAGCAGTGATGAGACTCTCGACGGGCGGACATATTTGGGTCTCGAACCCTTGCTGAATGTCGAGTACTGAGTCCCGGTCATTTAGGAATTGTACTCCTGCTTTTTCGAGAACGGCATCCGGTTCTAAAAACCCTGTTTATTTTTATTTTTTTGCAGAGGTCAACAAGAAGGAGGTTGTTGAGGCAGTCACGGTTGTCGAAACTCCTCCCATGATCGTTGTCGGAATCGTGGGATACGTCGAGACCCCTCGTGGGCTGCGCTCCTTCAAGACCATCTTCGCTGAACACATCAGCGACGAGTGCAGACGCCGCTTTTACAAAAACTGGTGAGTTTTTAATTTTAAATTGTTGAAATGCATGTATTCTTTTGGAGCTTTCAAGCGTCACGCTAACGTGTCGGTGTGTCACAGCTCCTCTCAGGTGCCTTGTGCCCTGATGAGCTCCAGGCTCCTCTGGCCGGTGGAAAGAGCTCCTTAGAAACCGAGCCATGAGCCGAAAGCACCACTCGAGCCGCGAGTCGCCCCACTACAGACGGGCAAACGGCTTTGCCCAGCCTCCTTCCTCTGACCCTGTTGGGTTATGAAGGGACTGCGTGCCAACCTTGTGCTTTTGCTTGTTCTCGTGGTGCGTGTTCAGGTACAAGTCCAAGAAGAAGGCTTTCACCAAGTACAGTAAGAAGTGGCAGGATGATGAGGGTAAGAAACAGCTGGAGAAGGACTTTGCCTCCATGAAGAAGTACTGCAAGGTCGTTCGCATCATCGCCCACACACAGGTGAGAGAACTTGCTTGTTACTAAGGATCACAGGGTGACCGAGTGACTTTTTTTTGCCTGCTAACTCGCCCACTCTTTTGTTTAGATGCACCTGCTGCCCCTGAGGCAGAAGAAGTCCCACCTGATGGAGATCCAGCTGAACGGTGGATCCATCGGCGAGAAGGTGGACTGGGCCAGGGAAAAGCTGGAGCAGGCTGTTCCCATCAACAATGTGTTCTCTCAGGACGAGATGATCGACGTCATCGGAGTCACCAAGGGTCACGGATACAAGGGTGTGTGCACGCTCCTTTTTAACCACCTCAGATCTGACATGACTCTTTGTGTGTGGTGATGAGAACATGGATCAAGCGTCAGGCATGGCGCCCGAAAAGCATGAGGAAATTTTCCATGCTGCCTTCCTTCTGACAACACGCCATAATAAGATCAAAGCTAAATTTGAAAAGGTTACATCTTCCAGATACAAATGTTGCTGGTTTTGTTTGTAGGTGTGACGAGCCGTTGGCACACCAAGAAGCTGCCCCGTAAGACCCATCGTGGTCTGCGCAAGGTGGCGTGTATTGGAGCCTGGCATCCTGCCCGTGTCGCCTTCAGCGTGGCCCGTGCCGGTCAGAAGGGCTACCATCATCGCACAGAGATCAACAAGAAGGTAAACACCCTTTACTGCACTGTGGTGATTAGTTATATAACTATAGAAGAACGGTTATTAAAACATTTGTTTTTTTCCTGTTTTTAGATCTACAAGATCGGACAGGGCTACCACACCAAGGATGGCAAAGTCATCAAGAGCAACGCCTCCACTGATTACGATCTGTCCAACAAGAGCATCAACCCACTGGTGAGGCTTTAGCTGTGTATTTATTAAAATGGGGATTAGTGTAACACTCAGGTTAGAGTTAACCACTAGGGGGAGCTGATGTGTCGTTAATAAAGCAGTAGCGATAAAGGTTTACTTGATGTGTATGAGTATAGATTGGGAGCTAAACTTTAATCTCTCTATCCAGGGTGGATTTGTCCACTACGGTGAGGTGAGCAACGACTTCCTGATGCTAAAGGGCTGTGTTGTTGGAACCAAGAAGAGGGTCCTGACCCTGCGCAAGTCCCTCCTGATCCAGACGAGCCGTCGCGCTCAGGAAAGGATCGACCTCAAGTTCATTGACACCACCTCCAAATTCGGTCACGGACGTTTCCAGACTGTGGACGAGAAGAAGGCCTTCATGGTGAGTAATCTGCCGTCGTTTGGTTCCGTCCTCGAGGCGTGCACTGTTCGTAACCTGTTTCAGTGCTGCAGTCTGAAATCCGGGTTCCATTCCAGTGCTATAGGAAAGCTCGGTAAGGCAGGGGAGTACGGCCGTCTGTGCATAACTCCCTGTTCACTAACTGACGACAGCTGTGCAAAATCTAGATACCAGTCAGTGGTTATTTATCCTCAGATTTTGGATTTTATTTTTAACTGGTTCTTTTTCTCCCTACAGGGTCCACTCAAGAAGGACCGCATCGCCAAGGAGGAGACTGCCTGAGTGCCACGCTGCCCTGCTCTGTCTGTGGGTTCATGAGGTGTCATGTAGCACTGCAGAGATGTTTAATAAAAAAAAAAATGGGCAAAATCCTTGTTTGTTGTTTCATACATATAGATGAATAAAAAAAGGCTTTGTGCACTCTTTAAGCAGAACAGTAAAACTTGGGACTTGACTTATTGACCATGACAAAATTGCATGGAGAACCAAAATGGGAACATACATGAAGTGTGGAATTCAGGAGCTTGTTAATAGATTACCGGTCCTGTGTGCTTAGTATGCTCTTTAATACAATTTTATTTGTATATAGCTTTTAATTGTTACAAAACAGCTTTACAGAAAATTATGGGGAAAGTTTTAATTATGTAAACTTTTAAATTTGTCCCTGTTAAGCATGTGATGGTGGCAAGAGCGAAACTCCCTGAGATGGCAAAAGTAAGAAACTTGAGAGGAACCCAGACTCCTTGGAGCATTTATAATGCTTAAAATGTTTGGCCCTTTAATTGTGGTATATTAAAAATGAATGTTATTTCAAAATTCAGTGTACAAATATTGACCTCACTAAATTGCGGGTTAAAAATGTGTTCGGTTGTTACAAATGCCTTTTTTTTTTTTTTCTCCTTTTTTTTCAAACCTCAAAAATTCACGTCTTTACACCTGGGATATGTATGGAGAAGTGACTTTAACCTTTGCAACAGTTCATGCAATTTGCCTTAGTATTTAAAATTAATGAACTAATGCATGTAGGTGTGTGTATAGTTGAAATGGGTGTTTCAACCCAAATGGAATAAGATGATTTTAAAAAAACAAACAAACTTTGAATCCTGGAAAGAAGGTGCTTTGCCTTGTTACAGTTGCTCACTGCTTCCAGAATAAAGGGGGAAAAAAAGTTACAGAAAAAATATAGGGCAGAAAGAGTCTGTATAGTGGCTGAGGTTATTGTCCAGGACTGAGCAGAGTTTAGGCAGCATCCTCCTCTTGGCCACGACATGAACACTCAATCCTGGACAATACGTCTCGCCCTCTACACACTGTATTGGCAGATCAGAGGAGCACATTCATAACAGCTTTATCTGTACATGTCAGGCATTTTAAATAATAAAGCTTAAAGCTTTGGTTTTAAAGGTCGCATGTTACTATTTCATTTATTAACACAGGTTTTAGAGATCCCCAAAGTGTGTTAATGCCCTAGCTCAAATATCTTGTACGTTATTGTTTTTACTGTATATACAGCGGTACCTCGATATACAAACGGTTTCACCTTAAGAATTGAAGTTTCACAAGAAATTTGCCCCATAATACGAGCGAGCGATTTGAGCCAAACTGAACGTAGGCTAAAGTGCGCGTACATCCGAGAGCCGTTTAAAACTTGTTTGCATCGGTGAAAAGCCCAATAAAGCAAGTTTGCATTTTTTTTTTTAGGCTTTTTTGCATTTTGTGTAAGATGTAGTGAAGACATAGCACCACGGTCCCAAGAATGTTATGAAGGAGGTTAGCAAGGAGAAAAGGGAGCCGCTTTCAGTTTGTTTTTTAAACCAGCTGGTGCCGAGAGGAATCATAAATTAAGGTTAAGTGAGGTTTAATGTCTTTATTTCATATTTTACTTCATTTACATGTCTTTTCTAAATGTTTTGGTTATTTTTTTTATATGCAAAAATATGATGATAGTGTTGGAAATTGGTGATAGTAATATTTTTGGGTGGCTGGAACAGATTATCTGCCTTTACATTATGTCCTATGGGACAATGTGTTTCACAGTATGAAATTTCAGCTTAAGAAAATTGAAATGAGCTACCGCTAAGCCACGCCCCTCCAGAGATCAGCAGAGCTGAGAAACATATGAGGTCACATTGGGGGGCAAAATTTAATTGACTTGTTTAAACCCATCAATACAAACAGAAAAAAAGGAAAAGCATATATATATATATTTTTTTTTCTCAAATTTTTTTGTTTGTACATACACACACTCTGAACACTCGTGGATGTCTAAAATGACAAAAAAGTGAATTTTGTATTATAGGTCCTCTTTAAATAAGGAGTGCTGTGCTAGTTAGACTCAAATATAACACTTTTGCAATTCTTGAAGCCTTCACCAGGTGGCGTCTGTGTGCTTTGTGTTCTGATGGTGACCAAACTTTCCTTACAGTTTTTGGAATTGTAATTAAGCCATCTCAAACTGGAAATGTGATTCAGTAAAGCCACATTGGAGTACAAGATGGGGGACAGGACAAGCAGACACACCTTGTTTGGAAACACCAGTCAGCCTACACTGTACGGAGGAAACCGGAATACCTGGAAGAAACCCACCTCCCAAGTACAGGGCGTTCCTGCAAACTCCAGGAGAAAGCACTAACTCCAGTGTGAGAAGTTTGTTCCCTGAAGATCTTGGAAAGCTCTAAGGCTGTGTGGTGTGACTTTTTAGCATTCCTTGAACATTCCCTGTTAGCAGGGACGCTGGTTTTGGGACGATAATCATCTTCCAACCAAGCAGGACTCACACCTGATTCCACTTGTCTAATCAGTCCACCTTGGACTTGGACCTAGTCAGCTATTAACTGTTTCTCCTGTTGATCTGGAATAAAAGTCTGCAGCCACTCCAGCCCTTTGTGAATACGCATAAAGACCTGCTTCACAGGAATGAAAGTTCGCTGCCTGACAGAAGCATGAAACCGCCATTCCATGTTCTGTTCAAGCCCGAGTTCCATGGTTCCTCTCGTATGTCCCCAGGTTCCCGACTTCAACCCTATACCCCTCAGGTGTGTCTTTGCCTCCTGTGTTACACCTGTAGCCGGTTAGAGCCGAGGTCTGTATCCAGCGTGCCTGACTTCCTTTTTGCCTTCTTCTTAG
>JAOTRS010000025.1:25084569-25094635 GCA_028565755.1 Dinotopterus cunningtoni
GGTGCCTTCTGGGAAACTGAGTCAGCCAACAAAAACTACAACTGAAAAACAGCGACCTCTGGTGGTGGTCCCTTACACTTAGAGGCTAATAGACCTTTTTTTGCTCGCAATTTTAGTAACATTTGACTATAAATAAGTTTAATAATCTTATATTTGATGTGTTGTAATGTTATTTTAGGAAGTTTTAGCTATGCAAAATTCAGTAATATTTCACTTGCTAAGATGCTGAGATTTTTTGCAGTGTTTTACCTTGTGGGAATAAGCAATTAAGTGGCCTCTCTCTCTCTCTCTCTCTCTCTCTCTCTCTCTATATATATATATATATATATATACTGTATTTTCGTGTATCCTTAATTTATCATCTCGTGTCCTCAACTACATAATCTTTCGTCATCTATTTATCACGTCATAGCCTCGATATGTTATCTTGTGACCTCCATATACCCTTCTGTGTCCTCACTACCTCATCTCCTTACCTCACAATGACTTGTTGCCATTTAAAAATATAACCTGTGATCATAAGAAGTTTACCTTATGGTATAAATGTACTGTATATTCCTTCATGACTTGAATTTATTGCCTTTTGGCCTAGTTTATATTCTGACCTCAATCTTCTATTTTGGTGCAACAACCACAATTTAGCATCTTGGGGCTTTAATTTACTCTCATCATCTCAGTATATTATCTTGCAACCTTAATATCCTCTAGTGGCCTGAATATACCAATTCAGGGCTCCGAAATGTTATCTTGTGACATCAATATATTCTCTGGTGCTCCCTCACCATTATCATGTATTATTGTTAATGCTGTGATCTAAATACATTATCTTCAAAATTCTTCTCAATATACTTTTCGTGGCTTCTACTTCTTCTAAAGTATTCATGTGTGACCACACCTTATTACGAATAACCACCATGTCACTTCTTGGTCTCTGTACTAACATGTTTTCTGACTGTGAATTATTTCATGCAGCATTAAAATTATGATAAGCATAAGTATATGAACAGATAAATGAATAAAGTATGGGAATAATTTTAACTCAACCGAGCAGTGTGGGTTTCTGTCTCGTAAACACCCGAGCGTAACTTTCCATACACGATCCCAATCCAATAACATGTTAAACATTGACTAATATAAAGTGAGCAGTAATTATTACAAGGTCATATGATGTGAGTTACACCCTTATATAAGTACAGCTTATATAATTCTTATAGCTCTATCTAATCATCACATGATAAGTCAGCTTCTCCAAGTTTAGTGCATCTGGTCAAATAAAACCTGGAGAAAGTCGAGGTAAAGTTCAGCGTGATTAGTTTTCACAGCAACACAAAGTTTAATTCTGAGTCTTTCTGGGAGCAGATAGTAAATGTTTATCACTCGTGATGTCACTTCCCCTATAAAAATAGCAGATGACAACCATGTCTGAGACTAACCACTGTGAGATTTCAGTTTGAAGCCTTTCACTCAATTTTATCTCAGGTTCAGTGGGCTTATTTGATATTATTCGAACTTTCGCTTAAAGTTCACTGAAAACATTTATACAGCAGTTTCAGCTTTTTGCAGGATATTGTTGTAACTTTGTTTTTATTTTGCTGCATCAAACACAAATATTTGTGAGTGAAATAATGCAAGTTTTTCACAATTTCTTAACCTCATTCATTTCAGTAAATTTTTGCAATTTCGCCCTCAAAAGTAATTGTGTTGTTATGTTGAGATTAGGGAAGTAAATTTACCTGGGGAATCTGCATCACTGACCCGCAGCTAACTGCTTTATTAATGCTGAATTTGTGTCATATCTAGAAAATATTAATCCCAAACTTTGACTGGAAAAATACATTTGTTGCAGAGTTACAAGTCAGGAATTTGGACCTTTTCCGACAAATATTCTTGAAAATTTCCTAGAAAATCCAAAAGCGAGGTCTAAGAATTCTCAAAGAATCTGTCTTAAAAGAGAAATTTTAGTTTATGCATTTGAGCTTATAGTAAAGTACTGACTTACACAGACTGAACAGAAGTTTTAGTTATAAAGGTCTAAAAATCTTAAAAGTAATATTTAAAGATTCAGAATTTTGCTATAAAGACAGCGTCATAGAAACTCTGCCCCCTTGTGGTGGAGTATTATAAAAGTAAAAAAAACAATAATAATAATTGGGAAGACTGTCAGCTTTTATACCAAAACGTATATGTGTAGCAAACCTTAGATGATTCTGAATGCTGTAATGCAATTATAGAAAAGCTTTAAAGTTTATGCGTCATCATGCTTATAGTGAACATCCAGAAGTTACTGACTTCAAGAAATCGTGGCACGAATACACAAACGTTCCAGGCTGCGGGTGTGCCATGCAAAATTTCGACCCGAGCTTGAAAAATTCAAACGATCATCAAGTGACTTTGTTTCAGATATTTATTTCCTGGGAAAAAAAAAAAAAGGATCACAAGCAGAACAGGACAAACGCAAAAACCTTTGTAGCGTTCACATTCATCGCAGCTACATCATGTGAGAAAATATGAAAGAACAAACACAAGTCAGCTTTATTTAAATACCTCATTAGCACTGTATATTTACACCCTTCATACTGTGAATAATAGCTGCCAGTATCAGTGCTTACAACTTCCATGAATGAGATTTTTAGCCTGGAGATCATTACAGAGCAGATATACTGTAACACATCTATTCAGTTGCAAGTGGAGGATTTAATACCACATCGACACATGCAGTGAGGAAACACTTCACAGATGGCATGCTTACTTTGTATTCTCCATTACTTTAGGAAATAAGCGACAACACTGACACATATTCTGACATACTGTATGCTTCTGTTCAGTGAGCTGCTATAGTGGGTGTGTATGTATATGTATATGAACTGTATATGTACTGTATATACACTCATTCTGCGGTGAAACCATAAAGATATAATGTGGGATTTAAATACCAGCCTCCATGGTGTGAGAAATCAAATGCTACTAGAACGTGACGAGTAAAGTTTAAGAAAGCACAACACGAAATGTAATAAAATAGAATTTGGTAGAAAAACACCCAACTGTTAACTATTGCCCTGGTTCAATACTACAGATTTGTATCATTTTATTATAAAAACAGTCATCTGAGGATTCAATCTCAATACTGAGCCTTACAGAAACGTCACAACTTAATCACAACAAGATTACAGCGTGTGCTTGTGTGTGCGTGGCTTTTTTATGACCGGTCTCGTTGCACGCAGCACTTGTGTGTCGTGTCTCCCCCCCCACACACACACACACTATTATTTCATGTGACTATTACAGTAGTGTCTTCGAGTCCACTACCAAGAACAGGTTTCATTACCAAAAACAAACAAACAAAACATTTGGTCCTCATTATTTGATCCTGAATATCACGCTGATTATTTGTTTTTAAGAAAAGACACATGGCATAACAGCTCTATGTGACGAATCAGTGACGCGCTTAGAGCAGGAAGTAGCGTACCGTGGCGCACCTGGTTTATGTCTTACGCCTCCAGCTTACGTGACTGCGTTGCTATCTGATTTCTCTTTGCTGTGTTAGCATTAGGAAGTAGACTGTGAAATCCAAATCCATGTACTTCATGGTCAATAATATACTTTTCTATCAAACCTACAGTACTGTGTCAAAGTCTTAGGCACCCTGTGTTTTTATTCTAAACTTTGCTATAGATCTTTTTTTATTTTATGATTTTATGGAGGGTTGCGTCAGGATGGGCATCCGGTGTAAAACCTGTGCCAAGTTGCTGTGCGGGTCCGCTGTGGCGACCATACGACGGGAGCAGCCGACTTGTATGACTTTCTTATTGAGTCAGTACAAAATCATCTGATTTTTAAACATTGGTATTTTACCCCAAAATTTAAAGTTACAGAAAAATATTTCTAGGCCAGAAAAGAAAGTAGCACATTATATAAGGGGAAAAAAGGAAGTTTTTCTTCCTAAATCTGTACAAATTGTACCTGAGACTAAAGTGACTGACTTTGTTTCATGAATAACTGGGATTTCTATATTTTTTTAAGACATCCTTGCTCTAGAGTATTTATTTGCGCGTGCCAATACTTCTGCACAGTACTGTAAGTTTAATATCAACTTTATATTCAATATTCAATGTTCTTCATGACATATATCATGGATTTGTGTAATCTGAAATGTACAGTAGGCTAATCGGTCACGAGTTGATGATTTTGCAGAGAGCCAATAGAAAGCCTCAATTTTGGTCACATGACCCAAAAGTAACAAATTCTCCATACAGTTATATCACTGAAGTGTTTCGTGTGTTTTTTTAGCAGAGTGTCTCCGGACATATGAAACAGACTGATTATAGTCTTCATTAGTAGGTTAATAATAAGTTATATGAACTTTAATTAGTGCACATTAATGAAGTACAAACAATAACACAGTGTCTTTGGTGTCCTTGGTAGTGGACTTGCGTCTTTTTCTCCCTGATGTATTAGTGCAAGAGTTTGGGACGCTGTTACTGTCCCTTTGTCCTTTAGCTATAGTCATGTGTTTGAGTATTATTAAATACTTTTCACTGCCGTGTCTCAAATCAAATACTGCCACCTGATGCCTAAAATAATGCTTATTAACACTATAATAATCTAGAATATCGGTGATTAGACTTGTGGACTTGTTGGGTTACAAAATGCAGTACATGTAATTTAAAAATAGTGACACGTACTGTGATATCGGCTGCTTATCAGACTTTTAATTTGTTTCCTGTTATAACCATTGGAATGGTGTGCGATTTGAGACACAGCCTATTTTTGAGAAGGGCAGGTAGAAGCTACAAAACACACTCTCTCACTCAGATTTACCCTCACTAAATAAATAAATAAATAAATAAATAAATAAATGTCGACATGAAGTCACTAAATGAAATGAGTTGAAGTTCATGAACGAGGACAGATTTCTAAAACACCCAGCTAACTGGCACCCACTGATTAACTCCACTCAGCTTCCTCAAGGCCGCCTTCAGACCGCTGTACGTCCTGTCCAGGCCGTCGTTTACGATGGTCAGGTCGAAGTAGTGTCCGTACGCCCGCTTAATCCTCCAGCTCTCGTCAAGTATCCTGTTCAGCTCAGCATCCTGATCACAAGGAGATTAAAACGGACCCGGAGAACAAGAGCATCAGCTTGTTAACGTGAAATAACACCATGAAGACCATGTGTTGTAGTTCTGACGTGTCTGTTGTATGACATTGGGATTTAAGACTATGCTTGAAGTTTTGAGGATTAGGGGTCTGAGGTTAGAGACTGAAGTTTGAAAGGGTTAGTGGTGGATTTTAAAGGGGTTATGGGTTTGGAGTGTTGTGAGTGTTAGTGGTTAAAATTTGAAATTAGAGGTTAGAGTTGAGGGATGAGAGTTTGGAGTTTGAAGGTTTGGGTTGGAGTTTAAAGGGATTAAGGGTTGAAGTGAGGATTGAAGTTTGTATAAAGGTTTGGGATTGGATCGTGGAGTTTGGGTGTTGAAGTTTAAAGGGTATGGGTTGGATCATGGAAGTTATGGGTTGGACCCTTAAGGTTGTTGTGTGAGGGCTGAAGTGTGTTTAAAGGTTTGGGGTTAGATCTTAGAGCGTAGAGGTTGTAGAAGTTTGAATGAAGGTTAGGGATTGGAGTTTGGGTGTTGAATTTTGAAGATTATGGGTTGGATCGCAGAGGTTATGGTTTGGAGTCTGAAGACTGAAAGGGTTGGAGAGGGTTGAAGTTTGTTTGAAGGTTAGTGTTTGGAGCATAGGTTGGAGTTTTGGGGTTGGAGTTTGTGAATCAGGAGTTGGAGTGCGGGGGCTAGGGGTTGGAGTTTGAGGGTTGGGGTTGAAAGTTTGAAAGTTACAGGTTGGAGCTGGAGTGTGGGGGTTTTAAGTTTGAAGCTTTGAGTTTAGCTTCAGTGTGGGTTAGAAGCTAAACTCATAACCCATAAATAAAAAGCAAATGCATTGTAAAACCAAATGTACAGAGGTGCGCACCGTTAGCTCTTTGCTGACCACTCCTGCTTCGATGCCTGCTCTGTTCATGGATCTGAGCACCTCCAACTCTGGAGCATCAATGAACACTACATACGGCAGGAACTCTGATGTCCTCAAGATCTTCAGAGCCTAGACGAAACACATAAAACAATACTGTTATTCATACATCATCGTCTTATCCATTTTTTGACTAAAATAATCAGTAGACTGTGAATTATTCCTAATCTCACCTGTGGATGGACGTCCAGGATGCAGAGACGTCCCGCCTCGGCTACCTCGTGGATGGAGTCGATTTTGGTGCCGTACAGGTTTCCGTCGTATTCGCCGTGCTCCAGGTAACGGCCTGCTTTGATATCAGCCTCCATTTTGCTCCTGGAGGTGAATGCGTACATCCTGTTCTCCCTTTCGCCTGATTTAGGCTTCCTGGAAGTGTCTGAGGGATCAAAAGGCAACATTTACTCTTTAGGGTGAATATCTGATTCTGTAAAGGGAAGTTGTGTTCTTGTGGCTTTAGGAAGGCAACGTATACTTACAGGGGATTGTAGTTCCAAACAGATGAGGATCAGAAACCAGAAGCTTGTTTTTAAGACTGCGCCGGCCCACGCCTTGGGCTCCGATCAGAACCAGCGTTTTCCTCTTGAATGGAGGAACCCGGGCCACTTCCTCATAGAGCATCAGCTCGTGCATGTCGAAATCTGAGAGAGGTGAGATGTACAGTAAAGTATACACCAGTCTAACACTCCACAAGTAACAGCTTCATTCATTTCCTTGTAAAACTGTCGTCATACCTGCGGAGTTTAAGGCATTAAATGCTCTAATCGGTGGTTGATGTGACACCAAGCAAACATGGAGCACAAACCTGCATTTTTGGTGGTCAGATACATCATTTTCTTCTTCTTCTTGCTTCCGATCCCGCTGCACAGTGTGCCTGAAACACAGCAGCGCTACATTTAGCTTACACACTACACCTACCCATTGCATTTCTATTTCTTACATATACATATTCTGACTTTGGAAAGCCTCTCGTCCAATCAGATTGCGGAGTCGGAACTAAGTGTTGTAGGACATGATCTCATTTATTTTAAAAAATAATATCTAAATTTGTATTTTTTTAGTTTTTGTGTAAACATTTTAACAGTCTGATGCTCACCATTTACCCACAAATCTCAGCAGAATACGCTTTACATCCTGATCTGTCCTGATTAAGTCTCTTTATAATAATTTTAGAAAAACACTTGTTTTTAGTTTTGTTCTGTATAGCTAATACTTCTGTCGAACACATATATAAATTCTTAATGTCAAAAAATGTATGTTAATATCATATTATAAAAAGAATAAAACCATCCAAATGCATAAACTATCTTTTTTTTTTTAACTTAAACAAAATGGTAAATCGGATGTTAGCGTTAACACTGATGATGATAAATGTCCAACACCTTTGCTGTTTAGAGATTACAGTGGAGGAAGAGCGCTACCTGCTGGTCGAAGCTCCACATCTGGCTTTACAAAAGCTTTCCTCTTCTCCTCTAGCAGCTGACTGGGGATGAGCCCGGCGCTTCCTCCCTCAACCCGTCGAGCCTACACACACACACACACACACACACACACACACACACACACACACACACACACACAAAACACATATCCATCACTCCATGATCACATACATTACAGATCTGTGTGAGTGCCTTCATTTTATTATTAATGAATCAGACATATTACTGTAGATAAATATGCACTATACCACTCAGTATCATGCTGGTATTGGAAAGTAATCAGCATTAGCGTGGTGTGATGAAGGGGACGTATTCCTCTCACACCAGAGCAGTTTGAGAACGCTTCTTATAATTGTGAAAGACGTTATTCGGACAGTGTCTGTACGCGACAGCGGTCCGTCTGGTCTTCCCAGTCGTACCTGCCACCAGTTCACGTCCTCCTGGTTGACGATCTGCAGAACGTCTCCGCTGCTGAACTGCAGGCCGGCTTCCTTACAGGGAATCAGGTTGTCGCTGGCTGGGTCGTAATCGAAATGGCACTTCACAAAGACCTGTAAGAAAATGGGAAAAAAGAAGAAAAGACTCTGTGGTGTCTTTCCTGCTGTTATACTGTACGTATATATTTGCTGGGGAATGAGTTTTGTTTCCGGATTAAAACAGTGCGTCAACATCTACAGTGCACCGGGCTGAGGGTTGTTGTTGGATACCACAATCTTTGACTTATAAGTAAACTGCGGGATCCGAACACTGGAGCCGTGACTTTGTTGATTTTTGGACAGACATTTTTTTATTCAATTTGATTACATAGCACTAATGTTTACTGTCTGATTTATTTTTATTTTTTTTATTAGTACTTTTCTTGGGATTTTCCCCGATTCCTTTGATTAGCTGTAGAGCCGCAACTGATGTGAGAGCGCTAGAGCGCCTCCCATCCCTCCCCTCTGAGAGAGCTCGACCAATCAGCTCTCTCCAGGCCCCCGGCTGCGGGAGGCTACAGCATCACTTGGGATTCAAACTTGCGATCCTCAGATGATAGGGTCACTCACAGAATTCTATTTTATTTCTAACGTTATTTTTACAGGCTTTAAATCCCTTCCCAAACCCCAGCCACTGGATGCAGTGCCGGTCCCAGGCCTGGAAAAAACGGGAGAGCGACACTTAAACGGGAGCAGCTGAAAGACCAGCAACAAAAGTATTAAAAACTTCTAAACATATCTAAAATAGATTTAAAAAATGCTGTGTACAGTAGCTTGCGTTGTTGATTATTCATATGTCATGTCTAATACCAAACGATGTTTTGCTGGCGTGTGGCGATCTGCTGCACCACACTCCAGTCCAGTAGGTGGTGCCATTGCCCTGACCACCCATGAACTTTGAAAAGTAGGAAAATAGAAGACGGAGCGAAATTCTTGTAAAAAAAACATGGAGGATCAAAGCGGTTTCTGCAGAGACTATGGTGTTTTTGTAAGAAACTCGTCAATTTTAGGAATTTAATATTAACAAAAAGTTTACTTAAATTTGCCAAAAAGTGTGAATTGATTCTGAATTAAAAAATTGAGGCATCGATTCAACTGATCAATGAAAAATCGATTAAACTGTATAAACGATGAAATCTCACAGCTCTATTGGACAATGTCAATCATTTCCTTTGAAGAATTCTTGTTAATTAGAAAAAACAATGTGTTTTACTGAATTAAAAAAACTAAAGAATGCAAGTGGAGTAAAATGCATGATATACTCTCCAAACACTGTACCCAACATCAGAAGACACTCACAGCTGTATGTCCATGTGAATGAGCTGTTACTGTACTTACTATAACGTAATAGTATAATAGATTAGAATAAGTACATTAATACACATTCTGTAATTTACTAGAGAACTGCTACCTGTCTGGGTGGCTGGGGCTCCTGGTAGCTGGGGAGGACTTTGAGTACGATGCTGCCGCTGGCCTCCTGCAGCACCTCCTGGAGGACGCGCGGATCGTCCCCTACGTCCTTACCGTTCACCTCCTTTATGATGTCCCCTACGTGGAGGAGACCCTGCTGATCGATCATCCCGCCGTGCAGGATTCGCGCGATCACCAGCTCCCCGTTGTCGATTCGAAACGTCATGCCCTGAAGTGGGAGTGGATTTAACGGATCATATGACACGACTCCGCCCCTGTTCTGTCACTGCTCTGTTATGCAATGTGTTCACCCGTTTGATGGTCGGTTTGTTTATGGATACTGTACGGTTTCGGTGTCTCCACGCCTGACCATTTGTATTGTTCATTCTGAGTTTAATTTTATTATAAGCTAGAGATGGGGGAAAACATAATTCAGTTACAATACTAATACAATAGTACACAATTCTTTTGTGCAGCAATTCATGTATGGCCACACACACATCCAAATTAATAAAAAAAAGACATTTAATTTAAATATATATGCATTTGAGGTGGTAAAATATGGCCATTCTTCTATCATCCTGCAGGTGGCACACTCTACTATTCACACAGTGGCAGGCAAGTTTGTTTACAAGAATTGTAGAATTGTAACAAAATCTGAAGAAAATAACAAGAATCAGGATATTTATAAAATCATGATATTTACAAGATCGCAAT
>JAOTRS010000025.1:25106111-25117029 GCA_028565755.1 Dinotopterus cunningtoni
ACTAAACTACTAAATAGTACGCTCTAATAGATACTAAATCCACAGCTAAATCCCACCCTGCGTACTTAACTACTAAATAGTACGCTTTTATAGATACTAGTGTAAATCCATGGATAAATAGTATGCGCTAATAGATATTAAACCCACAACTAAATCCCATCATGCACACTAAACTACTAAATAGTACGCTCTAATAGATACTAAATCCATGGCTAAATAGTACGCTTTAATAGATACTAAATCCACGGCTAAATCCCACCCTGTGCACTAAACTACTAAATAGTACGCTCTAACAAAACTTTTTTTTATTGCTTTTCACCAATCACTAAATGTTTTGTGTAGTATTACCTTCTATAATTTTGCAATGAGATTACTAAAGAATATAGATTTGTCCGGGTTTAAAGATTTGAATGACAAAGCTATTGAGGGAATGTCAACTCTATTTCCATAAAATGCAAACTGGGACTGCCTGTTCTTTTTCTAAAATGTGCTATCCTTTGCAAAACAGGAACGCTGAGTTGATATTAAACGACGATTTAATCACCTAAAATCAATGAACTGTCGATGTGGATGCTGGAACATTGATTGGAAGTCAGTGTGTTCAGCTCGACATTTTCTCGCCTTGTGTCGCTCTGTAACTCCAGTAAAGCGTGGCAGTCGATTTCTGATGATCATAAGTGTCAAAAACTGCACAGACACCTTTGTTCTTTCATTCTCTCCCATCTTCCCGCTTTTTTTGTGCTGACATCTGAGTGAAGATCCCTGCCTTCATGACATTCTAATTAGACAGGAGCCGTTCGCGCTTTCTCTCCTGCGCCTGTTGCCCGAGGTCGATGCGCATCAAATATTAAACGTGGTGTTTTGGAGCCACACGGCAGCGAAAACAAATGGTGTCCCTCAGGCCTAAAATGTCAGAGAAACCTTTCCTGGCTCTAATTTCGGCCCTCGGGGGAATAGAGTGTAATGGCAGCGTTTGAGGCTTTTCATCTCTTCACTCTGTGCTGTGTAATTCCCTCGCTGGCCGTTCTGACAATAGCTTTCTCTCTCTCTCTTTTTTTCTTTCTTTATCTTTCTTTCTTTTTTCATAGCAAGTTAGCTGTTTCTAACGCCTCGGAACTTTTGGGTTCCAACCAGAAATCACACCAGATCATATCATGTACAGATTAATATTCTGAAATGAATTTTATTAATATTTAAACAATGCCCTAACCCTGGCCTCTCAGACTAACACCTGCTTATTTAACACTTTAGTTGGTTTTATTAACATTTTAAAGTTTGCTATTGAACATGTCCGCTGCATACCTATTCATTGGGATGTGCGATGAAATTTCTGGTGAATGAAGGTGTAAAACTGGTGATTGACATTTACAGAAGACTTCAGGTACAGTACGGTGATGAGACTCTCAGCCACAGTAAAATATTTGAACGGAGCAAACGTATTAAAGAAGGCCGTATACGTCCATGAATGACGATCCACTGCAGTCGTTCCCGTGAACATTCAGCGAGTGGAATCCCTGATCCCAGACGCATCTGTCTGTGGGAACCCGACACACAATCACTTGTCAAACAATGAAAAAGGCGTCTGCCAAATAATGGAAATGGAAATGTGACTCGTCTGGGAGTTATTCTCACATCCCTCGTGCAGTCCTGACCTCGCTTCAGGCCATTTTCACATGTTGGGACCATTAAAGGAGTTCCTGGGAAGCCAGCGTTTCAGATGTGAAGAAGGTCAGAAAATGTTCTACCTTGATGGTTTCCAAGAGCTAGTGAAACACTGGGATAAGTGCATTAGTGTAGAAGGAGTTTATATAGAGAATAAAGGGAGTTTTTACTCTCAGGACTGTGTTCTGTTATTCTACACTGTCATCAAAAGTCCTGGTTTGACTTGAACGCCCCTTGTATTTATGTATTTATATGATATCTACTCTAACCACAATGCCTGTAGCTACCAATATTCATTCATTTATTTATATGAACAGGGTGCCAATCCATTTTAGGTCACACACACACACACACACACACACACACACACACACACACACACACATGATGCTGCAAAGTACCTGCATTTAACTTTTTATTTTTTTAGTTAATGAATTATTAGCTAGATATTTTTAATTGTAGCCCTTTGTTATAATGGAGTTAGTGTTTTTAAAGGAGGCGTCAGTGATAACGGAGAATGATTGTGGAGATTTGAACTTAACAGCCAAACAAATTTACCCTGTCTATTAGTGCTTTCCCCTTCAGATGCTCACTCATTCACTCACTCACTCACTCACTCACTCACTCATCTTCTATACCGCTTTATCCTGTATTCAGGGGCGCGGGGACCTGGAGCCTATCCCAGGAGGCTTAGGGCACGAGGCAGGGTACACCCTGGACAGGGTGCCAATCCATCGCAGGGCACACATACATACACACACTCACACACTCATTCACACACTACAGGCAATTTGGGAACGCCAATTAGCCTAACCTACAGGTCTTTGGACTGTGGGAGAAAACCGGAGTACCTGGAGCCTTCAGAAGCTCCACCTCCCAAAAAATAATTAACATGCATTTCCAAAGCAGTGACACCAACAACCAAGCTAGCTCACAAAATATTAATAAAAATGCAATCAAGATAGAATATCCCTGCTGCTGATTGGCTGGAATAGTGTTATGTGGCTCGGTCTGAGACGCAGTGTCTTTATTAAACATTTATGGAAACAGGTCTGTATACGAATAAAATATTTCGTTTTTCAACTCAAACACAGAACGTACAGCTAGCAAACTATGAAGAGATCTGCTGTTGGTGTTTCGGCTGCTCCCGCCAAGGGATCGCCACAGAGGACCATCTGATCCGCACACACACAGGCTTGGCACAGGTTTTACACCGGATACCCTTCCTGACACAACCCCGGGCTTGGGACCGGCTCTGCATCCAGCGGCCTGGGGTTTGGGCACTGGGTTCGAACCCTTGCCTTCTGCATGGCAGGTGAGAAACCTACAAGTGAGCCAGCAAATTAAGAAGAGATATTGGGTAAATTCGACAAAAAGTGTCTTGGATTAAAATTACTGATACCTCCTCTAATATAAGACTTTAAACCACATTCTGTATCCTGATTGATCAGAAGGCGTTGATTAGTTTTCTACAAAAGCAGCTACAAAACATTATTTCCTTATAATAATAATATTTTTATATAACATATAATAAATAAATATATTATTAATATTATTATTATTATTATTATTAAATCCTTAACTGAATTCCCGATCGCTCACACTCATGCTGCTCTTACTCAGTGTGACATTTAGTTTTTTCATCCTCAGTGGAACTGTGACGCTCAGCAGATAGTGATAATACGAAATTATTTTGGGATCGTTAGATTACAGTTCCAGGCCTGCAGTGAGCATAACTTGCTAATCATGCACACAAAAGTGACAATACGAAAGCTCTCAGCTCGGGCGGTGTGTGATATCGATGACAGTATGAGGTGGCGTTTCAGGCGTGCCAGGCGTTTCAGTGTGTGTCGTCTCTCACTCACATGTCCACAGCACCATCATCTGACAGCCCAGATGAACTGAACATTAGAACATGAACATGAACTGAACATAGTTTTCCCTCACCTGGAAATTTTTACTGATCATACATGATGATGATGATGATGATGATGATGATGATGATTAATATTGTGTTATACTTTTTAAACAATGATATATTTTGTTGTTAGTACAGCTTGCATTTTTCTTTTATGGGTTACTAATGATTTAATAAATGACGGCATTTTTATTAAAACCTCATTAATAAACTAATCAATCTGATCCTTAATATTTATACAGATTTTCACATCTCATACACATTTCCATAATTTTCTTTCGACCGTTGTAAAAGCACTATGTAAATTAATTTGAATTTAATTGAATAAATTTTACATTCCTTTGTTTTAAATTATTCAGAATTCTAAAATCTTCTGTTTATTTAAAAAAAATAATAAAAACAGATTTTTATAATGTGCTTTCAGAGGTTTGGATTCCTCCGTATATCCATTTAATAACATTGGAGGAAAAATGATTCAGGATTAGTAGTTCATGATCTCTCACAGAATCAGTCTCTGTGGAGCAGAAATGTGAGGAACTGTTGTTTAAAGTACAGCACAAAAAAACAAGCATGAAAAGTTTGACGTTAACAACCACCAGATTTCAGCTTAATGTAATCATAGAGAGGAACGTTGTGAACACAGTCAGTCATGCTGTCCAAGAGCACCAACGCAGCAGTGCTGATCCTCTCTCGCCTGACTTCAGAACAGCTCAGGAGGATGTGTAGGCTTCTCACAGACTTACCCGCATATCACTTCCAGCTCACACCGGATAAAACACTAGATATCACATGGTAGTGAATTGGTCTATCAGGGACAGTTCACCACCAAACCAGCAGAGGGCGCCTTTTCTTGGTTGCCACAGACTCTTCCTGTTCCTTGTAAAAAAAATACAATTATTTTATTTTATGTTATACACATAATACAGAAAAGGTGTGACCTAAGAAGCTACTTCTGAAGTTTACGCAACATTGAAGTGACCGATCTCGCTCCCCTAAAAAATTCAAGTTGCTAACTCGAGCCGTTTTGGAAAGATGATTTTATATGTGCTCCAAAAATGGCCATATGTCAGTGTTACACTGGCTCGCTTCAATATTAGTCATATTTCTTTATGAGTATTGATACTAAAGTTGGTGGAAGCTTCTAGAAGCATATGACCTGTAAAAATTGTTGCTTAAATTAAAGCATTCCGTGCAAAATTACGTTGTTTTTTTCCCCCCAAAAAAATCTGTAGTGTCTGTAACCATGTCAAATTCATGTTGAAATATCTTAACGCTTTAGCATTTTAGATTAATACAGTTTTTCAGGTTTAGGAATTTTTATGTAAAATCTAAACTGACCAAGTTTCATCTGAATGACAGTTAAGATCATTGAAAGATTTTAATTCAAAAGAATAACGGACACTACAGACATTAAAGGGCATGAAATTGTATTTAGCAAATGTGTTTCTTTTTATCTGATAGAACTTTTAATGTTTATGTATACTTACAAAAAAATTGTGAAATAAGAAGCAATAAGTTTAATTCTTTTTTTAAGTGGTATGTGATCCTATCTGAAAATTGATTAGATAGAATCAAATTGTTTTAGTCGAAAGTACAAGGACAGTTAGAATCACTGTGAAGTCTTACAAGTGAGTTCCGAGTCATCGTTTAAGCCATGACATAGCATATATCCTTGCTTCTTGTCTTGAAATCTGTGCCTACTTTTGGCATGAGCTCGACCCAGACTGGAAAGCTGAAGATTGAAGATAAGACCAGGGAACACGCCCACTGTAGCCGGCTGAACACGCCCACTGTAGCCGGCTGAACACGCCCACTGTAGCCAGTGCTCCTGGCTGTCTGGAGGGGAACCTAATGTGGTCTTTCTCTGGTTTACCCCATTCGCCTAAAACTTAAAGGTATTGTATTTTCTGAGATGCTTTTCTGTTCATCACAGTTGTAGAAATTTCCAAGAAATTGGGAAATACCAAGAAACAAGGTAAAACAACGTCATTACTGATTATTAAGCAATAGCACAAACAAAGTCGTGCTATTGTACTAAATATCAGCATGGCTGTGATGAGGTCATAGGTGCAAGGGTGCATCCTGAGTACTGAAGATCTCACAGCTGTGCTGCTATTCACTACAACAGTGTGACCTCGAGTGTGATACTGCTTTTATACAACAGTTCCACAAACACCATTTATTATCAACAACAGGTTTATTTCTTTATTTAACCAGTTATTTTGCTCCACCAACTCATATCCTTCCCTGACTGGAGGAACTAACTAACTGCGACTGGCGGAGCTGGCGACCGACGGCTAGCAAACAACAGATAGTGTAATTAACAGGGGTGAAAGTAGTTTTAAATTCCTCTCCGTACTCTGTAGCCAAACGTTGAGGAGAATGGGTGTCCTGTAAAACTTGTACAGTACATTTTTCTTTATATTTCCACTAATTCCACTTTAGAATATCAGGTCGGTTAACTTGAGTTCTGGGGTCGAATCTCAAACAGCGGTAAATGGAAAGCTAGCGCGCTAGGCAGGGTGTACAAACGCTTGTTTCACACACCAGGTAGTGCCCTCGATCAGGGGTTAGAGAGGGATTTGGGATTCAGCCTTGTGTTAGATGAGCTATAATCTCAGATATAGATCAACAGATGTACAGTAGTAAGGAGAACAAGCTCATCCATGCTCTTTAGTACTTCAAGGAATAAAGTACAGCATCAAGTATTTGGAACATCTTTACTTTACTCTACCAGCGGTGTGTAATTAGAAATATAGAAACAAAATCAATATAGTCAGGTACAAAAAAAGACTTTATTTGTGTAGCAGCTTTTTAAATTAAAAGTGTCTCAAAGTAAAATTTTAAGGACATGCTCTAGTTGTAGTGTATAAACACAACATACCAGCAGTAGCACAGGAAAATACCGAAAGTGCAAACGAGGGAAAAAGAGAAAATACAACAAACTTTTGAATGATTGATTCAGTTCTGTCTGAAAGTGGCGTCTTTATTCCTGAATGATCGAAGCTCAAATAAAATAGAAAAAAACCAACAGCCCAACCTCCGACTGAATTCATTTAATTAGGCGTAAAAAGCTTAGGGATGGAATATAATACATTTCTTTAAAAAAAACATTAGATCATTGGGAAAACATAATTTCGAGCAGCACAACACAAGGTTTCAGTCTTTACTCCTGTTTCTCCTCTGTTTCATCTTTGCTCAGAGGGAAGTCCAGCGAGGTCCTGAAGCGCACCGGGACGTCAGACTCATCCGTCTCGGGTTCTTTTGCCTGAGACTCGATCTTGAGGAAGCCGTCGTCCCCTAGCGTGCAGGTGAGTGTGGATGGATTGATGTGACCTGGGAGCTCTACGCTCCGGGAGAATCCTGCTGCATCGGCGGACGAGTCTGCTCCGGTCGGCTTTGCCACCTTGATCTCCAGCTTTCTGCCGCACACTGTGACGGCGATGTCTTCTGGAGAGAAGCCGCGAGTGTCAAGGCAGAAAACGCTCGGGCCCGTGAGTTTGGCGGCGGATGTGGAAGATGATGCGGTAGATGATGTGGCAGTTGATGTGGATGATGTTGTGGAAGATGTGGTGGAAGATGATGGCAAGGAGAAGAGCTCATCCAGGTTCTGAAAGAGTTCGTTTATGAGACTGTCTCCAACGTCTGCCCTGAAGCTCTCCATCATCTGCTCTCTGCGTCGCAGGAACCGCTCGGCCACGTTGCAGCGTCTCGGCCACAGCAGAGTGATGTCCTCGAAGAAAGGATCGTCTCCGAACAGGCTCTCCATGATGGACTGGGTCATCTCCCGGTTTATCTTCTCTAGATCTTGAAGGCTTCTGTGCTTTCAGCTCTTGAGGCTTCTGTGCTTTAGCCACACACAAACCCTCGCTGTGCCTTATATACTTCTCCAGCTCCAGTGTAGAACCTCCTCCTGCTTCTACTTTACACCACTGAGCTCATCGTGACATGATCGGCATGTACAGCGTCACTGATCTAAAAGAAGACGTGTTTAAAATTCGACCTGCCGTGAAGAAATTTACGTCTCGGTGGCTCGGGTTTCTTCTCGATGGCACGGAGATTGTCGGAGACCTTTAACCTCTCAGGCACGCCACATGGACTGAGCTCACATGCTAATTTTAAACACTGTGCGCTAAGACGCATCTCGCTTTCCCTGTACCCTGTTGCTGACTCGCCTCAACGGGACGTGAGAACATTTCCCCAAACACGCCAAAAAAGTGATGAGAGATGGAGCAGGCAGCTTGAGATGGTAATGGCAGATGTCAAGCCCTGTTAATAACTTACAGTAAATACAATTTAAATACATTTCAGTGTAAAGAGCAATTTATTATTTACTTCATTTTATCAATATATAGTTAATGACACTTTGTTTACACCAATCAGCCATGACATTATAACTATCTGTGTAGTATTGAGTAGGTCCCCGTTTTGACACCCAAACTGTGATACACTTTGTGTATTGACACTTTTCTATCAAAACCAGCATTACCTTTAATTCATTTAGATCTACACTAGCGCTTCTATTGGATTGGACTCCATGGGCCAGCCCTCCGCTCCCCTTGTGCATCAGTGAGCCTTGGCCACCCATGACTCTGTCGCTAGTTCAACACGTTTCGTTCCTTGGAGCACTTTTTGAACATCTCACAAGAGCTGCAGTTTTGGAGTTGTAAACCAGTCGTCTAGACCAGTGGTCTCCACCCTTTTTGACCAGCCATTGCAACAAATCGTAACAAAGCATAAAAAAGTGCATCATACGTACAACACACAGTTGTGTTCAAAATAATAGCAGTCCAGCATCACTAACCAGATTAATCACTGTTTTTGGTAGAAAGTATATTTTCTACATGGCAAATAATTTACTAGTAGTTGAAGTAGAGTAATAAAAAAAAAACAGACCTGACAAACAGTCATGCTGCTGATTCTGTGTAATTGAATCATTAATTGAAAGGGCTGTGTTTAAAATAATAGCAGTGTGGAGTTCAATTAGTGATGTCATTCATTCCGTGAGAAAAAAAAACAGTGTCAAACAGGTGGCCCTTAATTATGGACGAAGGCAGCAAGTGCTGTGGGTGCTGGTTATAGTGCAGTTCTCTCTGAAAATCTGAGTAAATGTGTAGTTCCAGGCATAGCTTAGAAGAACAGCGTACGTTGATTTACAAAGTTGATTGTAGAGGGGAAAACATGTAAACAAGTGCAGGCAATGATAGGCTGCTCAGCTAGGACGATGATAAATGATTTAAAAAGGCAACCAAAACCTGAAAGACATAGAAGAAAATGGAAAACTACCATTCGAATGGATCGAAGAAAAGTCAAAATGGCAATGACTCAGCTAACGACCCAAGTAATCAAAAGAAGGTCTAAAGCACTGTAACAATTAGAAGACATCTTTGTGAAGCCAAGCTATTGACAAGAAGCCACCGCAAAGTCCAATTGTTTAAGTCAAACAATGTGCTGATGAGTTTACAATTTGCCAAAGAACACATTGACTGACCTAATGAGAAACAGGACAAGATTTTGTGGACTGATGAAAGCTAGATTTTTCTTTTTGGGTCTAGGGGCTGCAGACAGTTTGTCAGATGACCCCCAAACATTATTCCATTAGCCTAGAACGATTACGATTCCACTACGTACCACAATTCCTCTGCATTTCTTGGTTTTGCCTCAGAAACAGTATTTGTGACGTCACCCCACAGGTTTTCTATTGGGTTACGATCTGAGAATTGGGCTGACCACTCCTTAACCTGCTCGCTTATTGCTGTGTTTGGGGTCGTTGTTTTGTTGAAACACCCATTTTAAATAGGCCCAACACTATTGTATGAGAAACACCCTATTTATTACATGCCAGGGATTATGGATGAGTTTGAATAAATACATCAAAATACTTAAAGAGTATGGGTGTTTCAACAAGACAATGACCCCAAACACACCAGTAAGCGAGCAGAATCTCGGTTCCAGCCCAACCAAGATTACCGTTAAGGAGTGGCCGGCCCAATCCGCCAAATCTTAACTCAATAGAAAACATGTGAGATGACGTCTCACGTGCCGTTTCTGAGTCAAAACCAGGAAATGTAGAGGAATTGTGGTATGTTGCGCAATCGTAACCATCCTGGACTAATGGACTACATGATCACTGGTGCCAGAAGTTGGTCGACTTCATGCAGCACAGATGTGAAGCAGTTCTCAGAAACAGTGGTTATACAACTAAATTTTAGGTCAGTGATTCACAAGGAAGCTAAATCTGTAAGCATTTTTCAATTTATACATTAAATGTTTAAGGTTGTAAAGAAAAATGCAGACACTACTTTTCTTCTTCACTTTCTGTACTGTAATTGTTTTTTAATGCAGCTTCATGTTTGTTGGCAGTCTCAGAGCAGTTTTCCTTTCTCAACGAAGCTCTCCAGAGATGTTTGTTTTTTATTCACTTTAAGTGAGAGGTAGCTTGTGACATCAGGTTAATTTTTTCAGGCATCAAAACCGATATATAGAGATAGAAGCAAATGGGAGAAGATCTGATTATTATTAAAACACCCTGTAGACTCCCATAGTCAATAAAATGGAAATGAAATGAAAAAATATATATACATTTTTCATTCTTTCCAAATCATCCATGGCTCGGTGATCTGCTCTAGACATCGCAATATGGCCCTCAACACAGTAGCTACAATTACAATATCTCATAACAATGGCATCTGAAAGTGGGTGGGATATACTGTATTAGGTAGCAAGTAAACCTTTTCTTCTAGAAGTTAATGTGTTGGAAGCAGAAAAAAATAAGGATGTTATTGGCTTTGACAAGTTATGTGTAGACGACTCTGGCGTAATGAGAAAACTTTCTACCTTGATGGTGTCCAAGCACTAGTGAAACACTGGGATAAGTGCATTAGTGTATCAGGGGATTATATAGAGACATAAAGGAAGTCCCACTTTGACTTGAACGCCCCTTGTATTTATTCCTGATATACCAGATACTTCATGAATTTGCTTAAAAGTTGTAAATATTATGGCGTTAAATCAGAAATTATACTGTACAGAAATTTGAACAACTCTCTCACACTCTTTATACAACTTATGACATCAACATTATCAAAACAGTGCTATGAATACATTTGTGTGTGTGTGTGTGTGTGTGTGTGTGTGTGTGTGTGTGTGTGTGTGTGTGTGTTTGGGATTCCGGTTGAGGATATACCCAGTGAGGTAATGATGAAGGAACGCAGCTGAGCTGGAAACACACACACAGATACAGTTACAGATATTTATAACGTGACACAGTTTATTACACACTTACACTAAAGAGGTGTAGGACAGGCAGGCAGGCGGGGCAGGTGGGGGAGTGGGGGT
>JAOTRS010000025.1:25128885-25139997 GCA_028565755.1 Dinotopterus cunningtoni
AAATATTAGCAAATGATCCAGTGGGACAAAATAGTAGCTAATGTTCTAGCTTAACAAAATATTAGCTAATGTTCCATCAGCACAAAAATATCAGCTAATGTTCTGGCAAAACGAAATATTACTTAATGTTCTAGAAAAACAAAATATTAGCTAATCTAGCAAAACAAAATATGAGCTAATGTTCTAGCAAATCAAAAATTTAGCTAAAGTTCTAGCAAATCAAAATATGAGCTAATGTTTTATCAGTACAAAAATATTAGCTTATGTCCTAGCTAAACAAAATATCAGCTAATGTTCTCGCAAAACAAAATATAAGTTAATGTTCTAGCAAAACAAAATATTAGCTATTGGTCTAGCAGGACAAAAATATTCGCTAATGTTTTATCAGGACAAAATATTAATTAATCTAGCAACAAAATAATAGCTAATAATAAAATTCACATTTAACGCTCACTTCAGGTATAAATCTGAACACAAACACAGATAGCTGTAGTTCTAGCACTGAGCAGATACAGATGGTGCTACTGCATTATTTATATTATACACCTAATAACAGGTGATTGTGTGATATGAGACGAGGCTCTAGTGTCGAGGTGTCTAGACGTGGCAGCCATCTTGTTCAGTGCTGTGTGCTCGAGCCAGCTCTCGTTTAACAAGCTGTAATTTCCACCTAATTAGTGTTCAGGCCTTTAATTGCAGTTTACTGAGCTGCTCGGGTTTATTGGGCTCGTGAATATGTGCGTGCGTATGTGTGTGTGTGTGTGTGTGTGTGTGAGTGCACTGAGGCCTTGTTACGCCCCAGTCTGTGAGTTTTTCCTTCCTCTCGGCTGTTTCGTTGGCAGACAGTGTGGCTCAGCATGATGATGAAAACCAAGTTTCAGCTCACTGTTAGCGTCTGAACGTCCTCCAGTAGCTCCGTGCAGAGACTTGAGTTTAAGATTAGATCCTAAAAATGAACCGTGAGCTTTACAGGTGCGCGTAAATAATATAAATGAGACATAAAACAGACCTGTGAACGGTAAATGAATAGAGATAGCTCGGTGTAGCTCGACTACAACGTGGTGATCGAAGGAAAACGTGATGCAGCAGCGATTCTTAAAAGATCTCTCAAATTCTTAAAAGGAACAATGCGGATTTGTTTTCTTTTTTCCCCCTCCTACAGCCTTTCATGTTTTTTACATTGCTTTTCTCACTCTTTTCTTTTCTTTATTTCATTTCTATAGCCTTTCTTTGCTCTGCTCTTTTCTCTTTCACCCTTGTCTATTCTCTAACATCTTCTCCTTTTCATCTCTCCTCTTCTCTTATTTCCTTATATTTTACACCTTCTGTTCTATACTTTTTTTTCTTCTCCATATTTCTCTTTCTTTTCCTTTCCTTTGCTTTTTTATTCACTTAGCTTCTCTACATTTCTTTTTTTCCTCTCTGCACTTCATCTCTTTTCTCTCTTAACATTTACTTTTCCTCTCCTCTTTGTTCATTCGGTTCTGTCTATTGTTATACGTCCATCTAATGGGCCTCATTCCACTGCTTCGACTTGGCAGGCAGCCGACCGCAGAAAGATGAGAGAGAGAGAGAGAGTGAGAGAGGGGGCATTTGAGTTCGTTTCTCTAAAGAATATCAGTCATCTCGCTCTCCCAGGCACTCACACACACACACACACACACACACATACACATACACACACGTGGCCTCCTCCCTCCTGAACATTTCTCCTGCCTCTAATACACACACATTAAGCTTGCTGCTCCTCCAGTAAAATAACCGTAGGCGTGTTTGTGCGCCTATAAAGTGCCAGCCACAACAGTAAAGCTGGAGTAAGCGTTGTCGTAAAGTTAACGACGACGATGTGTCAAAACTCGGGGAAAAGGCTTTATGACGGCTTCCCGAGTGTTTTCAGATGACGTTTAACAAGATTTCGCACATGGTGCTCCCGCACAGGCCGGACGTTTTCTCCAGTGGATGGCTGCACAGTGCGTCCATCATCGGCTACTGGAGCAGGCTGATGTTATACTGTTCTATAACACCAAATGAGTGTATGAGTGGATGTGTTGACACACTCCAGGTGAGTGTATGAGTGTGTGAGTGTGTGTTTTAGATATATCACAGCAATCACCATCTTCTCATGAATTCCAAGCAAAATAAATCAGGTTGATCTAACTATGAAGATTAAAGATGTATTCAGTTTTATGTTTGATAACATAAAACTAAATATTTTTTTATTTTAAATTATTAAAAGTCAAAAGTCAAAGCGGGACTTTCGATTCGTGCAGAATAACAGAACACAGTCCTGAGAGTAACATCTCCCTTTATTTCTCGATATAATCTCCTGCTACACTAATGCACTTATCCCAGTGTTTCACTAGTGCTTGGACGCCATCAAGGTACAGTAGAAACGTTTCTTACTGGTCTGCAACACCGGCTTCCCAGGAACTCCTTTAATGACTTTTCCAAACATGTGGAAATGTCTTAGCGCGAGGTTTAGACGTGTACGAGTGATGTGGCGATAACTCCCAGCCGAGTTCCTGTAATGTGCAAGTGGTGTTGGTGAATGAGAGAAATCTTTCCACCTTGATGGTGTCCAAGCACTAGTGAAACACTGTAATAAGTGTATTAGTGTAGTAGGGGATTATACAGAGAAATAGAGGCAGTTTTTACTCCCTTTTAATGGTCCTGCTTTGACCTTGAATGCCCCTTGTATATAACTGGCAAATCTTTATCTCAGAAGTTTGGAAAAACCCGAATTGGTTGTCGATGTACAGTAGACGCAGCTTACCTTCTGTATATAACTTATGTCCATTTGCTAAGAAGTGTGTGCACTCGGGCTGTGATCTAACAAATAAACAAACCAACTATCATCACTAACATTTCCATTCGCAGATAGCATCATGTACAATAATAAAAGCTGCATGAATGATGTCAAGTGGAAGAAAAGTGTGAATGAAAACGTTTCCACATCCCCTTTACTGCTGCCAGCATCACAGGTGTGAGCGTGTGGTCTGATACCCGACGGGTTTTTTTTTCTTAACCACAGGACCAGTGCATGTCATCATTAACAGGAACGCAGTATTTTGATATCATGGTAAGAAGCGTAAAGCGAAACTTTTAACTTGTTAGTGATTATTTTTTTTTTGTTTTTGTTCTTTGCTGAACTGACTTACAGTACTGTTTAAACCTGCCTCTGTTCATTTGCACAATTTGTACACGTGACCACCAATTGGCTAGCGCGGCTGTGATTGACAGGAGAGTGAGAGATGATGCCCCTCCCACCCAGACAGCACAGCTAGGTTTACTTGCTCTTGACCCCTGGTGGTCTTCCTATCATATATAATTGCTGACCTTTTTTGACCAGGTGGTTACTAAGGATAAATGAAAGAATGCTTGAAACACATCACACACATTTATATAAATAATGATGTTGTCTCCCCCCGCCTCCCGCCAGCTTCATTTCCTATTTGACTTGACATTTGTGTCGTATCCCTATTTCGCTTGTTGCACACCTCTACCAGAATCTGTACATTTTGTTTGCAAAGGCAAATCGCGCTGCTCAGCTAGAAATGTCTAATGTGCATCGCGTATCACTTATGACAGATTCAGTGCTGCTTTGCTCATGAGAAACACACAGTCCTCACTCTGCATTCATTTTTACACAAATCAGAGCCTGAGACTGCAACTCCACACCAGACGTATAGATCATCTCTGTCTCGGCGTCAGCAGCTGAAGGGTTAACGCCGGCCACTGCCCACATCTGGGAGTCATTTAAGACATTCCATACAGCTTACCACATACGCTTAGACAGTCCGAACCCCACAAAGCCCATTTCACCGTCCGGCGCGCGCTGGAAAAACGCTTCTCAGAAAGCGCAGCTGAGATAATTAAACAGCGTTCGAGCTTTTTACAGCTCGGCCCCGCAGCCCAAACAGCGCAGCGAGAGCGGTGCGGGTTCGTGCGTGCATGCGTGTGAGAGAGACTTAAACTAACATGCTCATCTTTGATGTAGCATGAAGACGCTTAATGGTGCTAACTCTTTCCCAGGCTGAGATAGGATCTCCACAAGCTGCATGTTCCCAGCAACTTTCTCCCCCCCCCCCACCCCCCAGTCAAGCCTCGTGACCCGTCAAAATCACGACCCGCTCGCGGCCGATTCCGGCGCGCCAAACAAAAGGCTAAGCCGCAATTAAACAAGGGCAACAAAGATGGAGTTTGCTCAAGCGAGTGCTCTAAAGCCCCTGTGGAGATCCCTTCACGGACCCTGACATTCCTGCAGAGGTTCTTAATTTGGCCAAAGTCACGCAATCACGAGAAATACAGAGCACTTTGAGATAACAGAGGGTTAGCGTGTTAGCATTACCACACACCAGTCTCCTTATTAGCTTCCCATGGGGAAGATCATAGAAATAACACATGAACCACATCATGCAATTACTTCAGCTGTGGTTGACCGCAGAGTCACACAATACCGCTGATGAATTAAACATGAGCGTACAACGCGGCAGAGAGAAATCCACCCTGTCTAGCTGTCCTTCTCACACTTCCATTAGTGTACAAAATGAACAGCAATTAGACTTAATTATAGTCCGTTTTACCAGTTGCTACCTATCTCGGTTTTCTCACGACCTGTCCTGGAAAATATATCGCATTGTGTAATGTCCTGGGCTTTTTTTGGACAATAAACCCAACGTTGGTCCACTGCAGCGGTCTAGCAGGGCTAATCACTGTTCCTCGAGACATACTTTTCTTATCATCGTCATCAACGTTTCTTACTCTTTAGTCACTTTACTGTAGCTATTTGCTAACAACATCAACTTAAAAAACATCATTATAAAATGTTCTATTTTTACTGTTAACCATCATTTCCTTTCGTTACATGTGTGTATAAAGACATTTTGGAGAATAAAACACTCGGAAGAGGCAATTGGAACGATCGTAAAAATGCTAGTCCAGTTAGCCTGCTTTGCTAATCTGCGAATGTAGCTTGTGGAATGAAGCGGAAGCAGGAAACATGCAAATTAAACTCAGACACGTTTTAAACAACAGTGTGTGTGTGTGTGTGTGTTTGTAAACCCGACAGTGGGATGTAGGCTGCTGTTTTTTTTTCAGGCCACGCCCAAAAATAGGATTAGAATGAGGGGGAAACTTATAAAGGGGGGAATAAACTTCCACACGAGTCCCTAAACACTCTATTCTAGACATAATGGCTCGTATCATCATTTATTTAAAATGATTTCAATAATTTACTTTAAAACAGTACCTGTAACCCCAATCAGATCAACCCGAGCTCTTTCTCTGGTGTGGAAGAAACTTTCAACATACAGTTTCCCGAACCATTAGGACTCAGCTGACTGTAAACACGTCGCGACACGTCAGTTCCTCTGCCATCGCCGCTTTCTCACACCTGCTTGAATTAAACCAGACATTATGTCTTGTAAGTGTAAAGTGTAAAAGACCCCCATGTGACTAACAGATACAGTTACACACCACCGTCACACTCACTGTATTAATGTTCAATGTGGGTTTGGTTTTCCCTGTGGGTTTCCCTGCTCTGTACATCTGACCTGATTCATTAACTCACACTCTTTATTCTCTTTATTCTAATCTTTTTATTCTTTATTTTTACTCTATTTCATTATTGTTAAGTTCCTCTCTATTGTTTACACCACAGGAACAATACAAAGAGCAGAACATTTCTCTTTGATTACAACAACAACAATAATAATAATAATATTAATAATAATAATAATAATAATAATAATATGACAGGAAAATACTAATTGTATTATTGTCATCATGAACAGCTTATATACTAAAATAAAAAAATAAAAAAGTAAGTAATATAAATACCAAAACAATTAAAGAAATAACAACTGTAATAATATTCAAATAATCAGATTTTTTAATCTTATTATTGTAATGTTTAATCTTCTTTTTCTTCTTTTTCTTATTATTATAGTAACACTGTGCTATATTTATACAAATGCTGTTTCGTTGTGTTTATAAAAATTACTAGCAGTAACTAATACATTATAAAATAACACTAAATTAATAATTATATACACCGATCACAGATAATATTGAAACCATTAACCACCCAGGTTTTGGGTTTCCCTCATGGGCAGCTCTGGCGCCTCGGGCGTGGCTCCACGAGACTTCTGAGGTGTGCTGTGGTGTCTGGCAGCGGATCTTTTCGGTGCTCTGGGTTGCAGGGCGGGGCCTCTATGGACTGGACTCGTTTGTCCAGTGCATCATTTTGGTGTTCGATCGGATTGGGATCTCAGGAGTTTGGAGGCCGGGTCGCTGGTCCTGGGCTCTTCGCCTGCTGGACCTCATGTGCAGTGGGCTGTGGTATACTGGTTGATTTGGTGCCTTTCTATTGCGGCCAGAATTGACCTTTCTCAGCGATTTGTGCTGCATTGGCTTTTCTGTGGGATCGGACTGAGTGGTTTTTATTTCTTTCTACATTCTAAAACAAAACGTGCAATAATGTCATTTGAACAGTTGATATTGAGATGTAAATCTGCTACTTCTGCTCTGTAAAGCTTCATAGCAGCTCTAATTTGAGGTGCTGTTTGTTAACTGGTGATTTCTGAGGCTGGTAACTCTGAATAAACTTCTCTTCTGCAGCAGAGGTCAGTTTTGGTCTTGCTTTCCTGCGATGATCTTCATGAGTGTTTGCGAGAACTGTTCCAGAAAAGCTGACTCCCTTGAGGCTGACTGTTGTTGTTATTTAATTACCTAATGCCGTATGTGGTATTTGTTGGTTTTAGAATAGTTCTAGAATGTAGAAAATAAATTACTACACTGTATATACACTATATTGGCAAAAGTATTTGGACAAACCTGCAATGACATTGTATCCAAATACATACACTTTAATAGGGAGTCCGTTCCCTTTTGCATCTCCAGTTTTAGTTCATCCCAAAGGTGCTCGATGGGGTTGAGGTCAGGGCTCTGTGTTCGGGCCGGTCAAGTTCTTCCACACCGAACTCATTAAACCATGTCTTTATAGTGCTTGCTTTGTGCACTGGGTCACAGTCATGGAGGATTAGAAAAGGGCCGTCACCAAACAGTTGCCACAAAGTTGAAGGCACAGCATTGTCCAGGATGTCTCGGTATACTGAAGGATTAAGATTGCCCTTCACTGGAGATACATTTATATATACCTATACACGCTACTTCTTCTTCTTAAAATTATAATTGAAAATTTACCCACTCTCACTCATGGCGGCACGGTGGTGTAGTGGTTAGCGTTGTCGCCATGCACCTCCAGGGACTGGGTTTGATTCCAGGCCAGGTTTGATTCCCGTCTGTGCATGATCTCCCCGGGCCTGGTGGGTTTCTAATGGGTACTCCGGTTTCCTCCCACAGTTCATAACTTCAGATTGGCTAATTGGCGTTCCCAAATCGCTCATAGTGTGTGAATGTGTGTGTGCCCTGCGATGGATTGGCACCCTGTCCAGGGTGTACCCTGCCCCATGCCCTAAGCCCCCTGGGATAGGCTCCAGGCCCCCCGCGACCCTGAATACAGGATAAAGTGATATAGACGATGAATGAGTTTTCTTTCAGTTGATACATCCCAAATATTTTAGTTTATAATCTTAGTTTGTAGTTTTGTCTTAAGCTTTATACCGTAATAGCAACTCTATTATTATTATTAAGTTGCTATTATTTTTAAATGTGATTTTATCTTTTACTTTATATAGTTTTGACTTATTTGCAGATAAGAATAATAGCAGTTTATTTTCCTTCTTCTTCTTCTTATGTTTTTATTAGTTTTAAATTTTATTTTACCCTTTACTTTATATAATTTTGACTCAAATAAGAATAATAGCAGTTTATTATTATTATTATTATTATTATTATTAAAGTTACTATTATATTTTAAATATTATGTAACTTTTTACTTTATATAGATTTGTGTCAAACTACAATTTGCAGATAAAAATAATGGGGGATTTTTATTAATAATAATAATAATAATAATAATATTAACACCCTTGACCTGAAGTGACTCGGTGGGCGGGGCCTGTGGTGGTGTGGGCGGGACTTTGTGGGGGGGGGGGGGGGTTCCACCAGTGGTCACGTGACCGCGATGGCCGCCGCTGTGCTCGCAGGCTGTGAGCTCGCGCTCCGCTCCGGTCGCGTGCAGCAGTGGGTTCGGCGCCGCGCCTGATTCGGTCACGCAGCGCAGCGCGCGCGCGCGCGCGTTCTCCCTCGAGCCTCCGCGTGAAATAAACTGAGCGTCTCGCGCCCTGCGGAGCAGCAGAGTGTAGCGCACCCGGACCGGAGAGGGAGAGAGGGGAGAGATTACCGGGGCATTCGGACCGACAACTTGGGAGAGGGAGCGACGCGCGCGCAGAGGAGGCGGAGCCAACAGGTAATCATCCTTACAGTTACAGTGTGGTACAGTGTGATCAACACACACACACTAGCCCATGCACGATTCCTGTTCCGTGTACTTTTTCTCTACAGTGCTTGTGTAAAGCTGTTTGCTTTTGTTTTTTTGTTTGATCTTTATTTCTAAACTGTGCATGGTGGAGATCAACAACAGGGTTGCCAGATTGTGCATAATTCTGTGTTAGAATGGTTTCCCAATCTCCATAATGAAAAAAATGGAGAGAAAGAGAGAGAGAGAGAGAGAGAGAAAGAAAGTAACCTGAGAGTTTCTCCAACATTAGTGTTTCCCCTACTGTTTCCTTCATGTTGGCTGTTCTATAACATTTTGGCAACGTTGCCTGAATCATTACGCACGATGTGGATGTGATAAAAAAATAGCACATGGGTAGTGCTGTGTGTGTGTGTGTGTGCGCGTGTGTCTATTTTATGAGACACGAGTGCTGCATCACTGAGGAAAGTGCCTTCTACCAACTTCCACATGCTTGAGCTCACAGACACCAGTGATTGGCTGGTGTCACTGTGATTGACAGGCGAGTATGCCCCTCCTACTATTAAAGCATAACTCTCTTATGAGGTTCTGCACTCCAAGACAAGACAAGACAAGATCAGGGAAGGAAGTCTGGTCTGGAAAATCAGCTTCAAGAGGTCGGGAAGACGAGTGAGAACGAGACGTACAGTTGGCAGTAATGTAACCAATCTACTGGATTCCAACCACCGTTAAACAACAAAAAGAAGAAGATAAACAAAGAGGTTCCGCACACGTGTTGAAATACGCTACCTAATAAATTTGAACATAAAAATCTTGTTTTTTAATTGCAAGGCTTTGATTTATAAAAAGTAAATATTTCATGTTTTTGGTGCACAACCCTGGATGATAATGGTGCGATGAAGAAAATTGTAGAAATCTTAAAGAAATCGTTTTTGAAATTTTTTGTAATGATACCGGTTTGCTCTACAGTAGCGCGTTTTGACAAGGCAGCACAACATGTCAGAAAGTTGCTCATGAATGGTTGTGGCTTCGTCCAAATTCAAATTTGCGATGCCTGAATGATGTGGGAACAGAACTTTTGTATTATTTTCAGCATTTTATAATAATTACATTTAATATTATAAACCATTCAAGAAACTAGTTCTCATGTAAATGACGTAACCAGTCATTTTATGTCATTCTTGTTCTCTCTCAAGATGAAATAGATAAAAAAAAAAGATGAAATGTTAAATACGTTAAGCATTTTATACTTACAATTTTATTACTTTACCAGTTAACCGCATGTTACCAAACGCTGATACTGGAGACTCCTTCCATAATTGTTAAACATCTCCTACCACAAAAAAACATATGTACCATATCAACGAATGCATGTTTTCCTTTCTGTTGTAAAAAAAAAAAACTTTTTCAAATGTATCTTGGAGCGTCTGTGTTGTTGCTATGGAAACATTACCCTATCTGATCAGAGAACTGAACAGCGCAGGGGTGTCAATTTTTTGTACGGAAACTTTCCTGGAAAAACCAAAAGGGAACTATAAACACAATTGTTTCTGGGACTAAAGGCAACTGAAGACAGACTTATAACCGCGGTTTTATCTTACCCTGTCATACGCCTCTTTTTAAATACGGGTCGAAACATTAGGCATAATAATAATAATAATAATAAAAAAGAAAATCACCTTTATTCTAACTCTGTGCCAACCCCATAACGAAGCCGAGCACGTCGGTGGAACCGGTTACCTCGTTATTGAATTTGTGTTTAACTCGTTAGCTTTAGGAGATATTTATAGCTGCTTGTTGTCTTTCTTTGGACAGGCCACGCCCACGGGAGCCATGAATGACTTTGCGTGCTAGGGATAATCCTGTCCTGGCTGTTATTCAGTAGATTAATAGCCTCATTGATCGTCTGGCTGAATGAAGTGTATGCGTCGTGCGTCATGCGTTTGAGGTCTAGGACAAAAGCGCAGCAGTTAAAAGGGAAGTTCCCCCGGGCCTGATGGCGCTCGTAGAGGAATGAGTGCATCATTGGAAGTTTGCTTCCTCAAAACACTTCTGCATGCCTATCTGCGACGGCGTTGGTCCCTCGTGAGAGTTCCGATTTCGACGTCTGTCTAGGAGACGCTGCTTGTCTTTCTCTCCGGCGCGTGAGAGGAAAATGAAAATTTTTAAGTAATGAGGGAACGCTGCATTTTCTGTGCATTTTTCAAAAAACATTTTCTCTTTGGAGGACGTGACAGGCTGAATATTAGCCAATGTGTGCATTTCTCATACACAGACACACACTCACACACATGCACTTTACTTCGCAATCTGATAAGTCTCTTGTGGAAACTGAGTGTGTGAGGTGAATGGAAAGTTGTTAAAATGTCATCCAAGTACTTATTTTAGTGTGTGTGTGTGTGTGTGTGTGTGTGTGTGTTTGTGTTTGAGGCTTGAGTTTGAGATGTGCGTCTCAGCACTTCTAGTATCTTGCTCGAGGTTGAAGTCGTCTCTCTTCTCTCTATACGTATATGACTGTATACAGTGATGCACACACGCGGTTAAACTCAGGAATACGCAGCTGATAAAGAAGCACTTTTGTCATCTTAATAAAAATCTGCTGCGCATTCTTGATTTCAATCATGCATGTAGTGTGCCCCTGTGTGTGTGTGTGTGTATACAGTGAGGTCAATAAGTATTTGATCACCCTGTGATTTTGCAAGTTCTCTTACTTAGAAATCATGGAGGGGTCT
>JAOTRS010000025.1:25222695-25235456 GCA_028565755.1 Dinotopterus cunningtoni
TGCGATATATGTCAACAATATTTTCGTAAATTGTTTTATACTGTATCAACTTGTTCAAGAAATGCAGCCAGAACACCCATACAGAAATATAAAATATGTTATTAAATCATTAGAATTGTTAAATAGGATGAATCTTACTTTCAGTAACAAAAATAAGCTTTTTAAAATTAGTCCTTTCATATGTGCTACCCAGACACAACACCATTTTGTCGCAAGACTGCAGCAGATAGAATCTATAAATCTGTAAACTGTACAGAGTAAAGCTGTGCCCTCAATTCAGCAGCTGCATCACAGTCATGCTGATATTCAGTACAACAGCACTCCCTCTAGTGTGATATTGCTGAATTATAGACTATGAAGTATATGCTCATTATAATATTTTATCTATAATATAATATGATTTATATGACAAGGGAAAATGTATGAGGATTATGTTGATCAGCTGACATGTTCTTGTGAGGACATTTACTGTACCTTTTATGGAAGGAGTCTCCAGTGTCAGCACTTTGCAGGAGTGGAACAGAGGAAAGTTAAAGGTGCAACTAAAATTTTCATAAACAGGGAAGTCTTTAGGACCAAGAAACTTAAGCTGACTGATTTCTCAATAACATGCAGTGTCTTTTTCTGGTCGTTTAACATTTAAAAGAATTTTTTAAAAATCATAATAGATTGAAAAAGTTCCTTTTAGAGCTGTTATAACATAAACAGCTTGCATCTATCGGTTTTAGAGATCATGACATATACTGTAAATAACCTGTATTTTGACACAATCATTTTATAGGTGCCAAAAATACATATCAATATTCCCAAAGAGAGAACGAGGCCGACAACGAGCCTGATTATGAAAACGTAGAAACTACTTTCCACCAGGAGGACGATTCAGATGGCTCGGATAATGACTACGTTGATGTCTCTGATCATAAACAACCATGTGATCTGGACAATGACTACGAGAACAAAGAAATTTATGCAAACTGTTAGTGTAAACTAAACAATTATCATATTATTTATAGTCTACAAAGCATAAGAAGTTTTATTTGGATTATAATCAGTTAGTAATATTTTAATATTTTTAAGATGTAAACATTTAAATTATTGCAAAGTTCATTAGTAAACAGGTTTTATTGCTACCCAGTTGTCTAACTGATATTTGACATAAAAATTGTTTGGAGATCAAATGTGAATTGTTTGTTGTATTGAATTTTATTACAGTATCACTTTTTTTTTACCATAATTGTTCTATTTCTGAAAACTGTGCACCAGGGATGTGCGTAGTAAAATCTTTATTCTACCTTTTCATTATGTTATGTGTAAGAATGTGTTTAAACGTTTTACATAAAATCTTGTGAGTTTATGCTGTTATTATGATTATGATATTCGAAAGCATGACTATTATTATAATTATTATTTTTAATTCATTATTGTTATTCATTGCTACATGTTCTTTTTGATAAAGCTGTAACTGTAACAATGTATGTTTTATTAATCTTATTAATTCTCATGATCTTCAAAAATCTTTGTAGTTGAAACGCCTTTATATGCAAATTTTATTTGTCCAATTTCTAGTGGCTCACTACAAAAACACAACCAAAGCACAGACTTGATAGTTTTTGTTAAACATTTTATTGGCACAAACAAAAATGCAGGCTGATTTATTTGTACGAGGTGAACAATCAACACAAGCCATTCAAGAGATGAAGTTATTACATATTACATTTGTAAAAACTAAGAATGCACTGGTGAGCCCAGGAACACTTAAAAGCCTGGAAGACTGTTGAAAAAAACTGTGGTCGTTGGCAGAAAAAAAGAGAATTGTTTCTCTGGTTAAAAATAACTAAATACAAAAATGTTCACAACAGATGGCCAGATCACGAACATCCTCCATGAGGTAGATTTGTTGGTGTCAAAGTCAACAATCAGGTGACAGACCATGAGGGCTGAGGTTTACCCATTCCCATGGGGACTAAAAGCCAGACACTCTAGCCAGATACGGGATGATAAGATTTTTCCTTTTGTCCGTGTCTCAGCGCTCTCTGGAAGCTATTTTGTTGAAAGCCCACTTGGGATACCTGCAGGCCTTGAGCACTGTCTTCATTCAACCCCAAGAAGATCAAGACCTCTTCACAGGTCCACCAGGAAAGCCACACTTATGAACTTCCCCTTACTCTTGCTCGAAGGTGTTTGTTACACCTTAACAACTCCCCCTAATTTTGTTCTATTGCTGTGTCCTTTTAACTCTCTAATGACTCTCCCTCCTACTCTCACCTTCTTGACTGTTCACAAGTCAAGTCTTATTAAACAGAAGAGGATTCTTTGGCCTTGGAGGATTCAAATAAGAGGAACCTACCAACTTCCCTCAGACTGAAGAAGCTCCTTGGAGGAGTACAAAAACATATCTACCTAACAAGAAAGAAGTTGACGACTCAACTTCCCTGTAAAAACATATTATACAGTTAGTTCTGACTGAGTAAGCTCATTGGACAAACAGCTTTCTATGAAAGTGGTGATACAGAGCATAACAGCACAGGGATGGTTTAATATATGTATTGATCTGAGTTCCAGATGTTCTACAGTGCGTAATTACACTAAATGTCAGTCAGAGTGATCCGCTGCCTGCCAAAACCCACATTCACAACCAGTCACAGAAGCACTTTCAGTAAGAACACACATCTGATAACGTTAACATAACGTTAAACAACACTTTGTTCTGAATCGCCCACATTGTTCTGTTCAGTGCTAATGCGAGCTACAAAGCTGACTTAGCTTTTAACACAAGGCTACAATAAATCCCAAATCCCTTTCTAACCCCTCATCAAGAGAACTACTTGGTGTGTGGGACCATTTCACACTATTTGGGATTCAACTCTGGAACCTGGAAGTTAGCTGATATGATTTCCTTTATTAATGAATGAATAATATTACAGCTTTATGTCTGATTGATATAAAGTTGAACATCTGGACAGGTGTACAGTACATGTGTTGCAGAGATTATTGGATATAATATCCATGGCAAGTTGTGCTGATGTCAAGAGTGGGTATATAGTATAGATATTCCAGATAAAACAGTGGAGCGTGAATTATATGAGCTGATGTTGAGTAAACCGAGGTTTACGTTAATCAGTGTCCTTATGCGTGATGTGTAAAGATGGTGTGTATATTTGCTTAGGGAAACAAATAGATACTTTTTTTGTTGTTTGTTCGAATGTACATCACTTTCACAAATACCAAATTTCTTGTCTCAAAAATGATTTACAAATAAATGTGGTCATATTAGGCGGCACGGTGGTGTAGTGGTTAGCACTGTCTCCTTGCACCTCCAGGGTCCGGGTTCGATTCCCAGCCAGGATCAATTCCCGTCTCTGTATGCATGGAGTTTGCATGTTCTCCCCGTGCTTGGTGGTATTCCTCCGGGTACTCCGGTTTCCTCCCACAGTCCAAAGACATGTAGGTTAGGTTGATTGGTGTTCCCAAATTGCCCATAGTGTGTGAATGAGTGTGTATGTGTGTGTGCCCTGTCATGGATTGGCACCCTGTCCAGGGTGTACCCTGCCTCGTGCCCTAAGCCTCCTGTGATAGGCTCCAGGTCCCCGCGACCCTGAATACAGGATAAAGCGGTATAGACGATGAGTGAGTGAGTGAGTGTTCATATCACACTACATCAGCGCCACGTAGTGTCAGAGTAAGAGTGTATAAAAAAATCTCTCTCTTTCAGCTTCACTTCAAGGGCTCCACAATGACTGCAGGACGTCTCCTCATGTTCCTGCAACTCATCATTCCCTTTTTAAAGCTCCATTAAACAACCAAATATCAGATGACTAGGAAGAAGGAGGAAGAGTGTGAGCTGAATGAAATATTGCACATTATCTCATCAGAAAAATTTGTTTTGGATGTGTCTGAACACAGTTAGAGATACATATAATAATCTGAACTGGGTTCGAAGAATTGGCAATTAATTCTAAATGACGAATGTTAGGTAAATCTAGGTGTGTCAGGTGAATGTGTCCCTGTATCATTCGGCAGGTGCTGAAGTCTTACAGGAGGAGATTGGACGATGAACACAATCCAGGAAATCATTACACATTAAAATTAAAGTTTTTGAAAGAACTAACACATTTCAAGGAAAATCCAAAACATTAAACCTGACTATTTAAAAAATGATTTAGATATTCTTTAATTAATAGAAAAAAATAAAATCTTATAGAAATAAAATATTTGGGGTTTGTGTTACATTTCAGGAACTTTGTCTCATTAAAATCAAAATAACTTAAAAAACAAAAAAGGTACCATAAGTGTCAGATGTCCCCATAATGCTGTTAAAACCTGTTAAACGTTTCAACTGAAACACCGCTCAGATCATGCATTCTCGCATTTCCTGAATTTCTTTTTCCTTCACTCCTGTTCCAAACAGGCTGTTTCATTGTCAAGAAGAAAACGGAGCCACTTTCGGTTTGGTTTATAAAGCAGCAGGTGCCAAGATGTATCATAAATTACAGTTAAGGGAGGTTTAATCTTTATTAATCATAAAAATATGATTATAGTGTTGGAAATTAGTAAAATTTCACCTTAAGAACAGGTTAAATTCGTATGCTGAGGTACGCTGTACTGCGCCGCTAATGGCCAAGCTGAACAGGCTAACCTGATAAACAAGTAGTAAAATAACTTACATGTAACTTTAAATTAGCAAGACTTACAGCTTCGCAATCTGAAGTTGAGCCATGGTCAGTCTGAGTCGATCCACTTCTGCATTTCAGACTTGAGGAGAATCCAGTGTTTACCTGTCCGTCACTGATTCAGCAGTCTGATGTGAAATTATTAGCATGTCCATACACGACTTTACAGCTATCGGAAAATGACACTGTACACCAACGACTTCCACTGTTACATTGCTTTGCTGTTTCGTGGACAGCATTTTGGTATTTGGTTGAAAGGCATCATGAAATCTGAGGATTACCAAAGGATTTTGGGTCGCATTGTAGGGCCCAGTGTCAGAAAGCTGGGTTTGCGTCCGCGATATCGGGTTTTTCAGCAGGACAATGACCCCAAACATACTTTCTAAAGCACCCAGAAATGGATGGCAACAAAGCGCTGGAGAGTTCGGAAGTGGCCAGCAATGAGTCCAAATCTAAATCCCATTGAACACCTGTGGAGAGATCTTAAAATTGCTGTAGGGAAAAGGCGCCCTTCCAATATAAGAGACCCGGAGCAGTTTGCAAAGGGAGAGTGGTCCAAAATTCCAGGTGAGAGGTGTAAGAAGCTTATTGATGGTTGTAGGAAGCAACAGATTTAATTTATTTTTTCCAAAGTGTGTGCAACCAAATATTAAGTTACAGGTGCCAATAAATTTGTCCAGCCTACTTTTGGGAGTTTTGTGTGACATTATGTCAAATTTGCTTTTTTTGTTTTGTTCCAATAAACACAAAGAGAATAAACATGTGTATAGCAAAACGTGTATATTTTTTTAAAAATCAAACAAAGTAAATTCATGCAAATTGCCAGGGAAGATGGTCCTGGTTAATATTTAAATAAATTAATTAATTAATATTCTGCTTTGTTCCTGAGATGCTGGACAATAAGAACTGAGACAGATTTATTTATGATCATTTATTACAGACAGATTCATACATCAGGTGTGTCGTGTTACATAAAGAACAGCATGAGGTGATTGACAGCGCCGCTTTCCGCTCGTCACGGTGCAAACAGACAAAACATTTCCACTCTAATAAATAAAGCACATGGTCCGCACAGGGTCTTTTTGGTCTTTTTTACATTTCTAATGATTCCCGAAAGCACCGAGGGACGTGCCGAGCCGATGGAAGAAATCACGAGATGCATTTACAGGAAAAAAAAAAGGAAAGTCCTAAGAATCAGAGCGAGTCAGACCGTAAATGTAAGAGTACACTGTGTGTACATGTAGAACGTGAAATGAAAAGTATTTACACCCTTTCCGACAAACATGAGGTTCTTCGGTACCTCAAAAAAAAAGGAAATAACGAAACACAGCATTAATGCGGAATGCTTCTCGGATTCAGATCACGCTAAAGAAAGTAAAATAAAAAAAATCATTAAGGTGCGTTTAGATTTTACACGTTATCAAGTCCAAGGGAAAGTGAATCATCAAAATATAGATCATTCCCACAAGGCTTTTGTTCCGCTTCTTAACTATAAGCATTTGTACGATGTTGAATATCAAGTGTTAATACTTTATGATTGCCACTCGAGTCGTTAATCAATTTTCATATATATTAATTATATAATGCAAAAATGGTTCACAGCATGATACAGTAGTTAACCTTCCTTAGTTTTTAGTTTTAAAGAGTTTTGATTGACGATCAGCTGATCTTCAAGTGCATTTTTCTTTTATCTATGAACAACAACGAAAAAAAATCAGGGATGCACCGATACCAACACTCATATACCGAGATTTACAACTTGAAAATAAAAATTAGAAAATGCTATTAATAACTAGACGATGTATAATGACTGAGATCAGGACGTAATTTACAGTTAATGCTCAGAAAAAAACCCCAAGAGATAGAAGGACGTGTCTTCTTTATGCACAAGTGATTAAAAAGAACATCTTAAGCATAAAACAACTCTGAAGGACTTTAACACTAACAGGAAAGAAATGAAAAGGAAAGTAGAACGATACAGAATTATTCTGACTTTCTACTTCCAGCTGTACAGAAGTGAAAGAAAAGCTGCTACAGTATTTAACCCGACTCCGCCCAAGCTAACTAATGTAGCTAGCGAACACACACTTAACTCTTTATGAAACTCAACTCCTTGGCGTTATAAAGAACAAGTCTAGTAGCCTAAGTGCACAAACACACGCGCGCTTATCATGGAGCTAATCCAGTGAAGATCATGACTGATTAATACTAAAGTTCAGTATCAGTACTGAGGAGTAGCAAAAAACATGCATTCACACTGAAATTAACGGTATCGCTGCATCCCAGTCGAAAGAAAAGAAAAAAAAAATCGCGTTCCTCACATTCTTAAACTTAGAAATCCGCAGCCTTGGCTAAAGTTAAAGCCACACACTTCACACACGGCCGAATGGATCTATTGCACATCGAACTCCATGTTCTCTCGCGCTCTGCAATTCACACGCAAAAAAGCTACAAGCAGAAACACTACAACTATTTATAAATTACTGTAAGTCAGTAGTAACACGCTAAACTTAACGAGTCGCCATTTTCTCTGTAAAATGTTTCACTGTCATGCATTATCATGATTACATTTTTTATTTTATTCTTTTTTTTTTTTTTGCATTATGGTTTTCTTCTGATGAAGACGAAAGTGACCACACACACACACAGACCAGCAAAAGTTTCAGGACACCGAGCTTGTGTGATCTATTGAAACAAATAACAAATTAAATTTAAATAAAAATAAAGGATTTTTCAGGATTTCTTCAAAAGTATTTTTTTCCCTTTTTTTGTTCTAGATTTTTTTTTTTTTTTTTTTAGTTTTTTTTTTTTTTTAGATCAAAACCTTTGAGGTATTTTAAATTCCAAAGATTTTTATAAGGGTCTTTAGTGCAGATTCTTAACAGGATTTTTTTTTTTTTTTTTACCTTTTTGTAAATTATTTTTGAAATCCCTTTTGGTGAATGTTTCAGAATATTTAAACTATTAGAGTTTTAAGCTATTTTTTATTTTATTTTTTTTGTTCCGGAACATCTTTTCCCCCCCTAACAACTGCAGAACATTTTCATTTAGTTTTATTTTATTAAACGACAGTATTTTTAGATCTTAGTTCTCCAGAAGAAAAAAAAAATCCTTGACTTTTTTGAGATCCAAACAGACTTATTTACCGAAAAAATAGGATTTTTCTTCTTTTTTTTTTGTGGAACTCTAAAGGACTTCTATCAGAGTTTTTTTTGTTTGTTTGCTTGTTTTTAAATACATCGCATAATTTAAGGTTACAAATTCATTTAAAAGGAAAAGAAGACAGAAGAAAAAAAATAAATCACTAAACTGTGCTGTGCGTTAGTGCGGCTTTCGTTAGATTTGGAAGCTTTTCTGGAAACATTACCCAACCCTTTCCATGTACAACGAGCTCACTAACATCTTTATTATTTGTCCTCCTCTGGCTGAAGCGAATATATATTTTATTGAAGCTGGTGGAACATGTACAATTATAAAAGCACAAGCAGAGCAGGTCCACCGTGTCTTCCTAAACACACTCCACGTTCTCTATATGAAGCTTTGTTTCACGTCTCTACCTGCAGCTCTGGAACAGGTTCAGGGGTCGCTGAAAATCAAACGTAAGGTGTCCGTAAACTTTTGAACCATTCCTGTAATGTCACGAACGGAAACGCACTTCATCGCATCTTTCTCAGACACACACACACACACACACACATACACACACACACACACAGGGAATGCTGAAATCATTGTGAGTTCTCTAATTCTCTAATCAAGGGACACACGCTGCATCTCTCTCTCACACACACACACACACATTCTCCAGGCAGAAGGGAGATAAGAGTGTGTCAGTAGCGGGTGTTGTACCAGTCGTTGTCCTGCATGTGCACGAGTTCATTAACGACGTCCAGGAGGTTGGGGCCGTGTTTCTGCAGCAGACGCTGATTCAGTGCGCGGTCGGCGAACCCCATCTCCACCAGGACGGCCATCATGGCATCCTGAGTGGCCGCTTCTTCAGGAAGCTACGGAACGAAGAGAAGGCGTCACTCACAACCAGATGTGATATTTAGAACAGCACTGGGGAGATAAAGTGGGAGGCGTGCGCTGACCTGTTTAGGGCCGGACTGTCCCGTGAACAGAGCTTTATACGCAGACGCTGCGACAGACAGAGCGCCCTTCACCAGACCTCCCGTTATACTGTTCGCTCTGAGGGCAGGACAAGACACAACACCACACCATCACTCATCACTCCTACTGTAACATAATCAGATCTCATCACTCAAACAAAGTGGAGAAGAAGCTTTCTGTCGTACTTGAGCTCCTGGATCTCAGAGTCAGCGGCTGTACAAGAGTTCACCGCGTCAGACGGACTGCATGCGGCGTCTACGGCGCGGCAGACGAGAGACAGACCGCACACATCATTAACAAGGAGAGGAGAAATACGGTATATATTTAACATCCTGATTCAGTGCCAACTCAAACAGTATGATGTTATATTACTGTAGTTTGAAATAATAAATAAACAAAAGCAAAAAAAATTTAAGAAAAATAAAAGAATGAAAATCTGTTTTAAAAAAAAGAAAAGCAAAAAGGGGAAATATATGTAATTACTTAATATTTAAATTACTATTGAAAAATGGGAGTGAATAAATAAAGGGGAAAGTAAAAAAAGGATTTTGAAGGATTTTGTTAAAAAAAAAAAGAAGGAAAAGGACAAAAAGAGTTTAATTTAGACTTTAAGATGTAACTCATTGCAAGTTTAACATTTTTTTCCCAACCAGCTGCTTTACCGTTAAATAATTTTCTTCAGGATCAATAAAGTATCGATCTATCGATCTAGTTACTCTTCTTGTCACAGTAACTATTTAAAAACTGGAAAACAACTGGTGGGAATTTTTTTAACTTGCAATGAGTTACATCTTACAGTCTAATATAATAATAATAATAATAATAATAAATTAAGTAAAAATTCGACAATTTAAATAATTTAAATTTGTTGAATTATATATTTAATAATATATAATTACTTTAGAATGTTGAAAATAGTAATATCAACGTTTTTAAATCTTTATGGCAGTAAAAATAGATTAAAATTATAACTATACAATAAATATTATACAGTGAAACCTCGGATTGCGAGTAACGCGGTTTGCGAGTGTTACGCAAGACAAGCAAAGATTTTAAATAAATTTTGACTTGGAAAACGAGCAAGTCTTGGTTTACAAATACCGAGTATCATGTCTCACGCATGTGCTTCTTGTTTTGACGCCGAGCGTCACGTGATCACAACTGAAACGGTTTTTCTCTCTTTTGTGCTGCGGAATTGTGGGTAATCGTCTACCCTGCTGGGTCTTAGTGCTCGTCTCTTACTGGTATAACCAACATCCATGTGCGTGTACTGTTTACTATAACACTGTGACCACGTGTGTGTAAAATATATTTTACTTTGTGTCTGTATGTGTGTGTGTACAGCGTGCATGTAAAGCAAAAGCAAGTCTCATTAGAGAGGTTAAAGATCCATTTTCTCTCTCTGTATCAGCTGCTCTGTCTCTCTGCTCTACACAGAAACACTGCTCTGTCGCGATTCTTTTCAAAGGTAAAGTGCAGGTTCATTTTTTTTTTTTTTACTTTACAGCAGTGATTCCGTTAGTGTGTCGCTCAATCGAGTGTCATTAAAGAGATTTCTTGTTTATTTTTTCCGATAAAACAGCATTTCCGTTGTGTGCGCGTGTGTGTGAAAAGAGTGAAGGAAGTCTTACACAGTTACTCCTTACTTTAGCTTCAAACAAACACACAAACACACACAAACGGAAACACTTATCTGACAGGATTTATTTTTCGTTTTTTTTTTTTAAGGTAAAGCGCAGGTTAATTTGTTTTATTTTTACTTAATATTTTTTGTGTTAATTATTTTAATGTATTTATTTTTTTGGGCTGTGGAACAAATAATTTGAGTTTCTATTATTTCTTATGGGAAAATTTGATTTACGAATGTTTTGGAATACGCTTCCGGAACTAATCATGCTCGTAGTCCAAGGTTCCACTGTATTTAAATGAAATAAAAAATATAAAACATATAATTATATATAAAAACACAGTTTTACAGTTCTTTGGACACTACAGACCTTGTGTGTTAGTGTGTGTGTGTGTGTGTATACCATGATCTTCTGGCTCCTTCTCCTCTGTGTCTCTGGGCTGATTAAGCTCTTCCTCCTGCGGCGTCTCTGCTGCTTCGAGCTGCTCCTCCGTCTCTGAGCTGCAGTTCAGTAAAAACAGAAAAAGACAAAACCACAGATATAAATTCTGCACAGTTGTTTGTTTAGTGAGTGAGTGTGTCAGTCACACCACAGGTCTCATGTACAGCTCTGTGAAAACAATCCTTTAACTGATGGCTGTAAAAACCTCACACACACACACACACACACCTGGACTTGGCTGAAGGTCTCGGCGCGGCTACGATCACGGGAGTGAGCGGCACCGAGTCCAGCGTCTGAGACGCACACAGCATGTCGTTAGCGTCTGCGCTGACCCGCTCCAGACTCTCGTCTCCCTGCTGAGACACAGCCGAGCTGTACATGGACTCTCCCAGAGGACGCGTCGTGTCGAAACAGTCCGGCAGGATGATGATGTAATCCTCAGAGGAGGCGGACGACGTCCTGCTGCGACTCTCTTTACCCTCTTCTGCCTCTTTCGCTTTCTTCTCCTCTTTCTCCACCTCCTTCGTGGTCTTCGTCCTCGTCCCCTCTGAGTCCTCTTCCTCCTCGGAGCGCTCGCCTCCAGCGGCCGGGTCCACCACGATCCGCTCGATGTCCGACTCGTTCCCTTCGTCTAAACAAGCGCACGAGACGCGAACATGTACAGAGTTAATCAGGCAGGACAGCAGCGCCTCACTGGGCTACTGATGTACACGATATAAAATAAAATAAAATATAAAATGGACAGACGAAACTGAGGAGGAAAAAAAATAACAAAGGAGAATAAGAAAAATGTCTGCGTAAATAACAAGCAAAGACAAACACAAATTAATATAAATTTTAAAATTAAAACCAAAAAAGAAAACTGGATGAAGAAAATGGAAATAAAAACAAAAGACAGAAGAGAACAAAAAAAATGGATGAATGAGAAGGAAAACGAAACATGAGCAATAATTCTGCATGAACTGGTGATGAAAACACTTAAAAATGCAAGAATGAAACGGAAATGTCGTCCTAAGAGATAACGGATGCGTGGCGTGAATAAAAACGTGGATAAAAGCGGTCGGCGTGATGATGTCACAGGTGCACCTGCAGCGCCGAGGTCAGCAGGGATGGAGACGAGAGGAGAAGGATCCGGAAGCTCCTCGGGCTCGGCTCTGGGCGGATCTGAGAGCGGGACGCCGGCGCTTTCGGACATCCTGTCCATCCTCCTCTCACACAGAGACACCGAGCCCTGCGGCGCTGGACGCAACACTGACAACACGCACACACACCGTTTCGTGTGTGTTCAATATAGGAGTGATTAAAACGAGCCGCTTTGCTGCGTACTCACCCGTGGTGGCGACTCTCCCGTGCAGGGCGCCGTGATCTAAAACTCCGCCCAGCGTGAGGGAACGGATCACCGACTCGCTCACGAACTGACGGCCAATCACGTCCTCCTCACCTTTCTCCTGAGCGGGGACTCCGCCCGACTCCGGGGCCGGGGGAACCTCTGAGGAAGGGGGGTGGGGAAGGGGAAAGAGATTTAGCTCACTAACACACTGCATAAAAGAGTTATTACAGCGATGACATCACAGCGTGAAACGAAATATTAAAATAATAAAATCATTGTGTTTTAACCCTTCGTGAAACCCAGTCTCTGTAACGCTATAGATCTTTATTTAATCTGTACATTATGGATTATTAAATCACAATGTGTTAAAGAGCTTTTACAGGTGATTTAAATGTCATTATGGAATCATCATATAAATGATTATATGTGTCTATACTCATTTCACCTGTAAAAATAAGTCTCGTCCGTTCATCGAAAAATAAATTGATATTAATGTCATTAGCATCATATTGTTAATGCTGTTAAATTCTCAATTGGAGCAAATCATACTTAAAGTCATGTTCATAACAAAATGTTATATTT
>JAOTRS010000025.1:25348506-25364262 GCA_028565755.1 Dinotopterus cunningtoni
CTGATCAACCCCAGATCATAACACTGTCTCCAGAGGCTTGTACAGTGGACACTATGCATGATGGGAGCATCGCTCCCTTTGCTTCCTTTCCTACCCTGACACGCCCGTCACTCTGGAATAGGATCAATCTGGTCATCAGGTCACATGACATACTGTCCATTTTTTTTTACCATGGAACTTCACCAAGAGTTTCTGTGATGTTTGATCTCAGATGTTTTTTTGATGTAAAGTTAAGAGTTCAGCACTGTCCTTCCAGGGTTTAATGATGTTTTGGACAGTACGTGACCCACTTCCAGTTATTTTAATGTTTTCTTTCCTTGATGCACTCTCACAGAACCAATTTCTTCCTTAAATAAAACGAATATTCGTTTTCATCTTTGCAAGGTTGTACTGAGAACCTGGACTGAGGTACCTCAGGTATCTGAGATATAATGCTTCATCTACGGCAACACTAACAGGACAACAATGAAACCCCCTAAAACACTGTCACCATTAGTTTTAGTGTTACTTTTTGTGCAAATTGGATGTATATCTGAAATACACACACACACACACCCAGAATGGTGAGGGCAAGCAAGAGGTTGCGTGTGAACCAGCCACAGTGTTGTTGCAAATAGCCAGCTTTAGGCTCCGCCCTCCCGTCCTCTTCAACCAAGCTGGCTCCGCCCATCTGTTTCTCCAACTGATGATTCGTCATCCTGCCTGAGAAAGAGAGAGAGAGAGAGAGAGAGAGCAAGAAAGACAGAGTGAGAGAGAGACAGACATTGACTGAAATACAAAATGTGAGATACTGTACAGTGAGAAAATCTGAAAACATCCAGGCAGATAGACAGACAGACATGCGGAAAAAGAAAGACAAGAAAAAAGAACGTGAAAAGGAGACTAAAACAGAGCAAGAAAGACTGGAAGAGAGACAGAACAAGATAGACTAGACAGAGAGAGTTTGGGCGAGAGAGCTGAGAGACAGAAAGTGTGAGAAAGATGTAGAGAGATAGAGACAGATAACCAAAAAAGAGAGAGGGGAAGACATAAAGACAGAGAGAGCGGGAGAGAGATGGAGAATTAACATATGTACTGTCACACTAATCACGGTGTGTTTGGAGGCTCAGTGCTTCAGTGATCAGGGTGAGTGTGGTTTAGTCATGTGTTGCTCTAAAGGTCATTCGTCCCACACAGCTGTAAACACACCTCTCCACTCCACACACAGCCTACAGGCATGCAAGTTACACACACACTTGCACAAACACAAACATCTATCATGGTCCACCAGGACTCTCACCCCAAAACTGCCTTCCTGTATATCTCGGCCTGTCCCGCAATCATTTATCAGGAATTATACATTTAAAAATGAATACTGTTTTAACATTTCACACTGATTTCAGCCTAAAAGTAATGTCAATATGTCAGGAATAACACTCTCCACGCCATGCAGGTGAACCCAGTTCTCATGATTTCTGTCTTATCAGCTTTCTGTTCAAGGCTCTTGTCTCCCCAGTCACTGCTGTGCAGGTAGGAACATGTTACTGTACATCAGTTCATTTGTAACTGCGGTGCGAGCAAAAATGGACGCCTCGCTTGTGATTTGCACGAAAGAAGAGAAGCCTGCAGTGATTCGATTTTTTCTGGTCTGAAGGTGTACCAGGTGCTGAAAGAACAAACAGAAGAGCATAAACATTCCTTACTTTAAGGGAAGTGAAATTTTCTTAAAGAGAATCATTACTGGTGATGAGACACGGATTCATAACTACAAGTCTGCGAGTAAACAGCAGAGTATGGAATGGAAACGTCCTCAATCGCCTACCAAGGAAAAGTTCAAAAGTCAACCATCAGCTGGAAAATAAATCAACGCTTACAGTTTCCTGGGATTCCTAAGGGCCAGTATTGAAACATTATTAGAAAAATGGTTCAACAATCAGTAGTGCTCATTACAGTGAGACACTTATTGAAGAGCTGAAGACTGATTAGATTAAACACAGATGACTGATATCCAAGGGCGTCAGGATCTCGCATGATGATGCATGTCCTAAAAGCTAAAAGCTTGGTTTTAAAGTGTTAAAGCATCCTCCATATAGTCCTGATCTCGCTTCATTGGACCTGTTTGGTCCCCTGAAAGCAGCCCTACGAGGACAGAGATTCTGATCATACTACAAATGTACTGCAGGCCAAAAGGTTATAAAAATCCATAGCTTGGACACACACTGGTAAGCCACATTTTTACTGTAGGACTCATCTTGATTTGTAAAATCAGAGCTGTAGGGAAGATGAATCAAAGTTATGTGAAGCTGATTATTCCCTAGCATGTGTTTTATTCCTCTTACACCACTGCAATAGTCCAAAGCTAACATTATAAAAAATGAATCAACACCTTTTTTATTAATCGTCATGCAGCCATAATATGCAGCCAATTTAGTTCAGTTGCATACTATATATTTATTTATTTGACACAAATATGGATGTAGATTTCAATCCCTGATGGCACTGCTGCATGAGAAAATGCAGAGAATATCGTTTCCTTGTGTTTCCTCATGCTGCTCCAAAGAAAACCTCTTCTGGGTGATACAGTATAGTCGGATGCTAAGTTCCGATGCTCTTGACCCTGTAAGGCCCAGACTGAATTTTTTTTCAATTGTTCGTAGCTGTTCAAGGTCAGTAATTCCCTGATGGCTTGTTTTTAAGGGAAAAACCTTTTTATGGCTAAGATGATTACATATACTGTAGAACTGTTGTCCTGTTTTTCATTATAATTTGTTTTCCACATTGAGCTCACTCCCAAGTACACTGTGATCTTCTTGTGGCCTTAAAAGTGTTATTGTCAACAGGACTTTATTAATATTGGAAAATAAAACAAAATGAAATTTAGCGTCATAGCCAGAGAACAATCAACGGTCAAGTGATTAACCAACAAAATAAACAAGACAGGAAGAGCAAGACAAGGAAACCAGAGACAGAATCAGGGCCTGGTAACCAAAACAGATACCCTTTTTCCACCAAGGCAGTTCCAAAGCTAGATCGGAGACAGTGCTTGATTTCAGTTCTTAGTTTTCAGACAGGCAAAGCACTGGCCCTCAGACTGAAAAAACTGTTCCATGGCGGCACCAACATTTGGCTGGGCTAGAACAAAGAGCCTTAGCCTGGGGGGTGGGATTATTATAACCAGCTAAACGTTTGTGACTACTATTATTAAAAAATGGATCAATATGAAGTGGGCAACTCAAATGCTTTCTAGCAATGATAAAGCCAGGAGAACTGCTAGCAAAACTATGGTAAAGTTCGCAATTATTTAGTTCTTGCCACTGGCTTTTTTTGCCACTAGATTTTTTTTCTTTTGCCTCTAGAATTGCTACTATTGCTAGCATTGCCACTAGTGCGTGTGTGTCGTTGTGAGAGGGCATTTGCGTTCCTGTGTTGCTCGCCAGATCTGTGAATCACAAAGAATGAGAAGTCCTATATGGAAAGAAACCAGTGAGTTATATGGAAATTGGTATTTTTACCTCTTGCCAACCACTGTAGAGAAGCATGATCTGTGATCAAGGTAAAGTGCTGCCCTCCTAGATAGAATCTGAGCTCCTCTACTGGCACTTAATGGTAAGAGCCTCCTGTTCTATAGTTGTATAATTATGTTCAGCAGACGATAGCTTTCTACTCACATACAGGATGTTCTCCATCGGACCCCTGAGACGGAACTGCCTGTCTGTCTGGACAAGGAATGGGCGGTCGAGATCGATGTTCTGGAGGATGGGTGACTTGGTGAGGGCTTTGAGATCATTGAACACCTTTTCTTCTTGTTGAGTGCAGCATATTTTCTCCGGAAGCCCCTTTTTCAGGAGGTTGTAGAAGAGTGCTGCCAATGAGGAGATAAAAGGCACAAACTTTAGGCAGTAATTAGCTAGCCCCAAAAAGGCATGTACCTGCTTTCTCATATTGGACGGGAGTGCATGATTCCACTTTCTGCTTTTGCGGCTTCAGCATGCCATGTCCGATCTGATACCCAAGGTACTGAATCTCGGTCAGCCCCAGCCAGTGGAAGCATGCAGTGTCTTGCGGACATGTAGGATCATCTGGTCCCAGTTGCGACTGCTTTCATCCACAACTCTCCTCAGCAGAGGGTTAGATTAAACCACTTTATGAGTCTGTCAGTTTGGGGATGGTACACAGAGGTGTGGATCTGCTTAATCTGCAACAGCTGGCACACATAACACATTAATTTGGACATAAACGGAGTAGCTTGATCGCTTGGACCCACCAGGTCCATTCCAATCCTTTCAACGGCACACTGATGATGAGCAGTGGAATCAGAAGGTTCTTGACACACAGGATAGCTCTGGCAGAAGTTGCGCACCTCTGCATTGAGTCCCAGCCAGTGAAAGTGATCTTTGCTATTTTTTTTAATAGAACTGTTTATCGCAAGGTGGCATTTAAAGGGAGTTGAAAGGGCCAGATGCATGAAACTGTCTACCTTAGCCTGCAGGGCTACATTATCAAAATAACAACTGTTTCAGCAACTGTATTTTTTTTGTCTTGTCCCAAAGGAAGTGTGTTTAATAGACATTCCAGCACACTCACCATCTCTCGCATGTTCTCTGGGTGTCTCATGCATACGCTCCTCTTTTGAGAGGGACTGGAGCACAATCCATCACCACACATTCTGCCACCTTGTATGGCATGAGAGACTCTGGCAGGACGCACCTGATCGCAATTTGACTGAGCCGGTCCAGTTGCTCCCTCGGTGCACTGTGAGCATCATAGGATCACTTATGAAACTCCATAGCAGCTTGTGTGCTGGAAAGCCCACAGCGGGCCAGGATCTCAGCTTTAAGTAGCTTGTCCATGCGAATCCTCGTCTGATAGTATATAGTAGGCACATTGAGCATCACCTGACAACAGCGGTATGAAAATACCACTCCACTCATGGCCAAACCCCTCCTGCTCAGTATTTTTTCAAAGGTGTGCAATTACGCTTCAATGTCATTATGTGGTGTGAGCTTAGTGAGCAGGTGTTGTGCATCATGGCAGGGGTTGGAGAGGGGAACCTCATGTGCTGGGTAGTGTTGGAGGTGGGAAATCTCAGCAGCTGTAGCCTGAAGTATTTGCGAGAGCTGCTCGAGAAGCGCTTGTTGCTGGATGCTAATTTCGAGCAGGTATCTGAAGTATTCCTCAGGGGACTGTTGTGGGCCTGGTTCGGTTCTTTTGCCAGCATTGCCACCAGTGTAATGGCTCTGATACACAGAAAGAACACACGGGAACCAAATGTCACATTTACAAAAACAAGCTTTTTTAATAAGCACTTTCGAGGAAGTAAGTCTTTCTTCTAAATTACTTTTAGATGTACCTAGAGTATTTACCGAGTTTGGAAAAATGTCTTTCGCTTTTTATGCGCCTAGATTATGGAATGAAATGCAGAACACTTTGACGTTAGAAGAACTTCCCTCTCTAAATATTCTTCGAAATCTCTTTGAGTTTTATATGAAGGAAATATGTACATGTTTTGTATAGTTTTAGTGGATGTGTGTATGTTTAGGGTTATATGTACCTTCGCAAAAGTGTTTTATGTGAAACTAAATGTGCTGCCATTTTGGCCAGGACTCCTTGGTAGAAGAGATTTGGATCTTAATGGGATTTTTTCCTGTTAAAATAAAGGAATAATAAAAATTAAAAAAATATGACTGCAGTTTTAGCAAAGTTACGCTCTGTATAAGTATCATGGCTCATGGGCCACCTCGGTGAATGTTGCGAGTCCATGGGTTGAGGTGAGTTGGACTCGAACGTGGGTCAAGTTCAAGCTCATGCACTGCAATATACGGTGTATGTGTGTATATGAAAGGCATGTTAGAAACATTGCTATGTGATATGCATATTCACTTGAATATAGCGTTCTGCTTGACTTTTTCCTAAATATTTGTGGTTGGTTGAATCTGATGCAGAACTTTTGGAGAGTGTACTGAACATTTGGGATTTACTGTATATCAAAAAGCATTTAAAAGGAAGAAATAAAATGATCGTCAGAAGTATGAGCCTACAGTACCAATATTTCACACACATTGTACTAGTGTTGTACCCAAGACCAACTAATCTGAGACCAGAGTATCCTGAGGCAGAGACAAGACCAAGACCTTAAGGTGTCTCAGTATACACTTGGGGCCAGCATTGAATAATTATTTAACCACAAATGGCTGGAATGATGAAATATAGCTGCTGTTGTTGAGCCCATCTCAAGACCAAGACGGGGTGAGACCGAGTCAAGACCAAGACCAGACCAGTGTATCACACATTCACAATAAAATGCAAAACATGCAAACATCTGACATCATTTTATTCAAGATCCTTTCTACTTATTGGTCCAGTGAACTTTTTAAAAGCTCCAAAAGAGTTGGACGAGTTCCAAGACAAGGCAATGAATAAAGCAAAGTTTTTCTTCCTGCACCTTGGTGTTCTCTATTTTCATCATATTATGTACACCTGCTGAATTCTGGAAGAACACAATTAACACTATATGAAACTTTTAAAACAATTACGTGAGATCATCTAATCAACTAAATCAAACGTGACAAAGATAAGCCTTTACATTTAACCAAGAGAAAGGAAGTGAACACACAGGTGTTTTGACACACAACTTAGGGTAAGTAATGACTAACTGTAACTGATGGAGCTAAAGGTTTGTTTTGTTTTTGTTTGGATTTGGTTGCTTAGGTTCTGCTCACACTTTGCCTCAGCTCTTACTTTTTTTTTTTTATCTAAAAAAAAAAGATTATTTTTGCGCAATAGCTCACCCAATTACGAATACCTGGAGCACACATGCTGGTGTTTAAGTGCCTCCGAAGTGCGTTGCTGTCATTCCTGCAGGTAATTTTATAGCTCTTGTTCTGCTCGGAGCTTGGGCGGAGTCGGACAGAAGAGGCACACTTTATTCTCGGCGAGATCTCTATCAGAAAGCCGACATGTTCCAGGGCTTAAAGTCGCACAAACACGCTTACAGTACAAGCATACCGGACAGCTTCCAGCTGTTTGTGAGGCAGGAACCTCCATCTTCCCAGACACTGTTTTGATTAGAGATGGATAAACTGATGCTTAGAAGTAAACGGCTGCCAGCACAGCAGAAAAGCAGGTCAAATCTCCAGGAAGAACTAAAAACTAAACAAGATGACTTTTGGCATCTTTCAGATTTATCCATCCTGTGCTATCTACTACACTGCATGTTTTTTCCACCAGAATGTTATGATTCTATGCCCAATTAAATCAGCAATTCATCTTTGTATTAGTTTGTGGTCCCAAAAGTTTATGCATGTGTGATCATCACACCCACATGTCCTTACTGAAGATCCCATTCCAGATTTATTCCCCTTTCCTGATATAATGTGCTCATATAATGTTCTTATTTCTTGCGAAAGCTTTCCACTTGATCTTGGAGCGCTGCTGTGGGGATCTGTGTTAATTCACACACTCTACAAGGGCGTTATCAAGCTCAAGCGCTGATGTTTGGATGTTGTGGAGTTCTGGCTCCAGTCCCAGTTCATCCCAAAAGTGATGGTTCAGTAGGGCTGAGTTCACTCAGGGCTCTGTGTGGGACACTCGAGTTCTTCCATTCCAACCATGTCTTCATGGAACTTGAGCTGTTCCACAAAAGATTGCTCAACATTATAAATTGGATTGGGGTCCTTAAGGGTATAGACGTGGAGGGCTACAGGAAAGCCTTTCACCCTCCCAACATGCCAATCACTCTATCCCAACCACTATGAGATCTTTCCCACCCCAGTGCATCCATATTTACAGCCTGAAGACACACCACATTCCACATCACTCTTTAGAATTATGACTATATAATTATATAATGGATTTTTGGATCCATGATTTATAATCCAACTATCTGTCTGACCCAGAAGGAGATGAATGTCTGCTTCCTTACAGGGTTTCTTCACAAAGGTTTTCCTCACTATTGGATTGGTCTTAAGGGATCTAAATATTAATCTACATCTGGATTCCTGTAAAGCTGCTTCGTAATGAAATCCATTATAACAAACTGTTAAAAGAAATGTTTGGTTGTTGACTCCAATTAAATAAAATTTTCATGTTACTCCGGCTGCTGAGTGTGTATGTTTTATAAGAAGGTTGAATGTCTTTACCATAAAGACTTTTTTTTAACTGAAAGGGCCAGTATGTTCATAATGCAGCCACCACGCGAACCAGTCCACACACATCCTAATTAGCTGTCATGTTTTATATCATGCCATTCTAATTAATTTCCCATTGCAAAGCACATTAATGACCCTCCCAATCTGTGCCCATCTTATTCCACTCTCATCCTAATTCATGCTCATCTTATTCCACACGCCTCCTAATCCATGCCCAGTTTATCCATGCCATTCTTACTTTACCCCCATCCTAATCCATGTAAATATTAATCCATGCCCATCCAATTGTATTTCCATCCTATTCCATACCCATTCGGATCATGCCTGTCTAATTCTGTGCCCTTTCGAATCCATGAACTCTACACTCATCCATTGATCCATGCTTTGTTCCACAGCCATCCCATCTCATGCCCATCTTTAACCATGCTTACGCATCTCAACTTATAACAAGTTCAACTCCAGACCAAGGAGGTATGATGGTAAAGTTATGGATCTCTAGGTGGCATCCTTTGTCAATGCCTGGTCCTGGACCCACTCAGAAATCAGTTGATTACAGTAAAACACAGACACCTTTTCTAATTACCACAGATTCATTACAAACATCTGCATGAAAATCAGCAAGACAACACACACTCACAAACACACACACGAGGCTTGAGAGCTGCACCGTCCATTGGTGCTCACAAACAAGAGTGACGTCATCTTCAAAACACAGCTGTCTCTGCTGTGATAAACCATATGCATGAACCGCAGAGTATTGCAGCAGCATTGCAGATTGAGTAATTTGTTGTTTCTCTTGGCTTGGCCAGGGATCTCAGTCAGTCCTGCTCTGTCTTGCTGTGCTGCTTATCTCAGATCTGAAACTGGGACGCTTCTTCGACATAAAAAGCAGAGTTACAGTTACTACAAGCAAGTTGATTATTTTTTTTGTAACACCACCTTGTGAAAGTGTTTTATTTCTCTTACACCACAGCAGTTTACTAACAGAATGGCTTTCAAAACAAGTTATCTCATCCTTTTCATCACTTCCTCCTCAAGTTATTAAAACATCTTTGAGGAGCTAAAGAGGAACCATTTCTAAATCCTTAGTCTGCTTGTAATTTAGTGTTGTATAAAGTACCACTTTAGAATTCATCAGGATGATAGCTGGAAAAGTTTTCAAAAAGAATAATGATTAAATCATCTATATTTACATTACAGCCTTTGGCAGACATCCGTATCCAAAGCAAATTAATTTTTTTAAACTCATACTGTAGACATCTAAGCAATTGAGGGCTAAGGACCTTGCTCAAAGGGCCCAACAGGGGCAACATTAATTAATTAATTTATTATGTTAGTGGACTGACTCCATATATATCATTCACTGATTCATTTTATTTTATTGCATTTTGTTTCATTTTATACTATATTTATGTTATCTTGCGGATTAATTGTCAATTCGATTCAATGCAATTGTATTGTATAGCACTTTTAACAATAGTTATTGTCCCAATGCAGCTTTACAAAATCAAAAGGAAATTATGAAAATAATTGTCTATGATTATTATTATTATTATTATTATTATTATTATTATTTTGCTTTATTGGTGTTCATACTAAAAATGATAACACTGGGTAAAGCTTGGGTAAGTAGAAACATGTTGGTTCCCCTAAATTCAAACTAGGCCTGGGTAGAGCTTTGATTTTGACTATTGTTCCATACATCAAAATTAATTGCTAAAGAAAATAAATCAGCCATTTGTAAATACACAAGCAGATTTACATTTTGTCAGCTATAATTATCTATAGGAAAAGTCTTTGCAAGTTTGAGCTAGGCAAATTTATGTGTAAATACCCCTTCATTGCAGTAAAAGCCTGAGACTTATTGTCAAGATTTCTGCAAGCAACAACATGCGAGATCAGATCGTGAAACAAACGAGCATTCGTCATCTGCTCCGCTCGACACAAAAATAAATAGAACAAAGATGGCAAGAAAGAGACTTTGAGGGCATCGGAGGATCAAATCTCTTTTCTTGACTTGTGCTATGCATATCCATTATTGCACGCATGCACATGTGTGAGTGCTGAGGGCCTTAAGGAATAGCTGAGATATGTAATCCCTCCACACAGAGAGGAGAAATTATCTCCAACTCTCTTTAAGCAGAAGCCAACGTGGAATCCCGAGCATAGGCCTGAAGTGAGGATGTACATCACAGACGGCAAGCGGGCACATGAGAACATGCTCTTAGAGCTGTAGATCAACAGTTTATGTAAGGTTCGGTCAGCAAAAACAAGCCTCTTCATTAGGAGAGCTTGTAATGGGATAAGAAGCATGCACATGGTAGGTGAATAAACATGGGGTTTGTGAACAGTGAACCTCAACGGGCCTAATTTATCAAACTGGATATGAACAAAAGGACCACTAGCGCCAGCACGGCAATAAATGGCTATTGGTTTACCTAATAACAGAGGACAACGTGACCTGTATGGAGGGTAAACCAAACAAAAAGGCCAATGGTTCTAAATACAAGATCGCAAACCAAAGCTGAGCGCAAACAACCGTTTGAGTCCAGACAGTGTGCAGAAATGAGCAGTTTAAGAGCTGGCTAATGCAGAAAAGTGCCAATAATTGGCTAACGCAGACCTCCTGCTGATGTTTATCCTGAGAACTCAGAGTGTTAATGTTGATGCCAGCAGGGGTGAAGATGTTCTGGCAGAAAACACTGTGGTCAAACCCAAATCCCAGAGAAGGGAGAGAGAGAGCTGGGAATGGCCTAGGGGGAAAAACAAGATGACAAAAAAGCACCGTGTCATCATGCTAAAACAAGCTGTAAAAGATCTAAGAGGGATTTATAGTAGGGGAAAATCTGAGGAGTCAGTTTAAAAGGGAATGTAGAATCCACTGGAATGTTTTGCACACCCACGTCCAAAGTCCTTTTATTCGTTTTTCTGATGTTGTACAATGCACCACAGCATCTTTTAAAGATGTCACATCAGTTTAATTTAGTTACAGCAAGGCTGCCAAAAGCATGAGTGTGTTAAACATGCACGTTGGCTGTTCTGGTTCTGTCAACGTGAACAGGTTTATAAACTAATGGCACACCAGAGTGTGATATGACCAATCAGGCATGTGCATGTGTTTCTGGAATGACCACACACTCTACTTTCTTGTTTATATTACTAACAAAATGTACCTCTTATTTAAACACAAAGCAAATGTGATTAAACATAAAGCTTTTACAGTGAGTTTTAATGTCAATGACAAAAGGTTTTACAATTAATGCTCCCACAAAATTCTTCTTTAGTATAATATGGTGCTGTATTTCCCATTATGGCGGCACGGTGGTGTAGTGATTAGAACTGTCACCTTTCACCTCCAGGGTCTAGGTTTGTGTCCCGCCTCGGGGTCTGTATGTGGAGTTTGCATGTTTTCTTCGTGCTTGGTGGGTTCTCTCCAGGTACTCCAGTTTCCTCCCACAGTCCAAAGACATGCAAATTAGGCTAATTGATGTCCTCATTACATGAATGCATGTGTGAATGTTGACTGGAGAAAAATTGGAATAAATACAGTGGTCATCATTGGTCTCCATGGTCCCTAGTTGGACTACATGGTCGCCACTAGTTGGTTCCCAGATGGATTTACCATCCATCCATCCATCCATCCATCCATCCATCTTCAACCGCTTATCCAAGGATTTACCATTATATACTATTTTATTTAATTTTATAATTACAGTATATCATCCTGGTGCAATCTTTTCCCAACACACACATCAGCCATTAACATGATGTAAATAAAAACATGATTTATCAGACCAGACCAACGTCTTCTACTTCTCCATGGTCCAGTTCAGATGCACACGTTCCCATTGTAGGACCATTTTGTTGTGCACACATGTCTGCTTGAGCACTTTTATAGGTACTGACCTCCGCAAACTAGGAACATCCCACAAGACCTGCTGTAATGGACCTATTTTGAAGCTTTTGTCTAGACGTCACAATTTGGCTCATGACAACGTCACTTCAAATCCTTCCACTTGCCCTGTTTTTCTTGCTTCCAACACATCAACTTAAAAAATTGACTATTCAGTGTAACGAAATAATCAAAGTTATTCACGTCACCTGTGAGTGATTTTAATGTTGAAGTGTATATCTTACAATAAGAGAGTGTGTGTATGTGTGTGCAGTAGGATTATTGTTTTCTGCTGTTGATTGTTTTGTGTGAGCTTTGTGACAGGATAGAGTTATAATCCATTAAAACCCCTCCCTTTAACCATGAGCAGAGAACACCCTGTCTGAATGAATGGGACATGATTTTTCTATCTGAGGGTGGGATAAAAATCTGCTGGTTATGACTGGTCCTGATTTGAAATGTTTTTGGACAGCTAGTGTTAACTACTGTATATAGTTATCTTGTTTTGTGGAATTGGGACATAAACCAACTCAGTTCACTTTAATCCCTTTGTTATGGTAAAAAGAAAATCTCAGGGCAATATCCCAAGGAGCCTAAGATATTCTCAGTAGGGCCACCGTTGGTAAGGGGTAAGGGGAAGAGGAAGGGTCAAAATGCCTTGCCAAGAGAATGGCTACACTGACCATGGTAGAAAGACTCACCCCTGTAGCAGCCCCAAGATATTGTCCAGATGTGAACCCCACCCATGAGCTCCCTTTTACCACTCCTTTAAATGTGAAGCCAATTTGTAGACCTATCACTTTCAAGCTAAAGGAAAAGTGTCAGATGCAAGACCAGTCCATCTGTGATGTACATTCTTACATGGACTAGACCTTACCATTAAAACCTGTATTCGGAATATAGGGTGTTTGCTTGAAGGGAAAGTGTGAGATTGGAAGAATGGACTTCATAAAGATGACCTTGTATTTACGTATACACTGTACAGGCTTTAGTACCAAACTTCTCATTAAGGGGAGGTTTCTCAATTTCTCTAGAGTTCCTACAGGACATAGGCCTCAAGTTGATTAAAACTCACCAGGCTCAAGCTGAGAATGTTGCCTTTGGAATATTTACTGTATCAGTTAACAAGAGTGATGCCTCCATGAACAAAGGAAAAATCTGAATTTTGTTTGTGCATATGCAGCAAAAAGTAGTTTGGAAGCACAATCACCATCTTGTAGAAAGTCAGCAGGTTCTCAAGTGGAATTCTAACACTATAGTTCTTTGCAGCTTATGTTGGGAATGATGTAGTTGCCTTATTGAGGGTACAGGTTCTTATACCTGACTATGTACATTGCCAGACAGGCTTGCATAAAGCCTTCCAAGTTGCTTGAGAATGTCTTGCAGAAGTTCAGTGGAGACTGAAACTGCTCTAGGCAGTGATTGGAAGGCAGTTGGTGTCTGTCATAGCAGTAATCAAAAAGAAGAAGCCTTCAAGAGAAGGAAGACTTCAGAGTAATTCTCATTGGAGCTTTCCTGATTTAACTAAGATGTTTAGGACAGCCAGATGGGCTCTAATGAATGCAGTTGCCAAAGCAAAATCTTAGGCATGAAAGATAATTGTAGAAGTCATTCAGCATAAAAAGTCATCTGGACAGCCTTAAGGATGTTCAAGCATACCGCAGGAGCCAACGCTTTTTTGCAATCACTCCTGTGTAAGTGTGGACAAGTGTTGGTCTACAGTAGGTATACTGTTAAGTGGTAAGTGTGAGGAGCACTTGAGTGGACATACTCTCTCTTAATATGCTATGCCATAAATCTATGGTGTTTTGAGTATCTAAAGCCGAGGTCACTATAGTGGTTTAAACCTTTCAGGACTAAAATCAACTAGACAAGGTGTGTTGTTATCACAGCTTTTCAATTTTGCATGGAGATATAGGATATCAGAGATCCTTGGGCCAACAACCTGAGATGGTGGCAAACATATTAGTCTCCTTTTCCAAAACATGCAGTAGGTTTTGAAAAAGGAGACTAATATGTTTGTCACAAGCATAGTGTAATGGTACTCCTCATGCTCCTATTTGTCAGTGTTTGGAGCAGAAATAGTTAAACCTTCTGGATTCAGAAGGAACAATGCAGATTTTACCTACGACACAGAGCTGTCCATTTCTGTAAGTGGTCATGGAAGTAGGCTAATCCACAGGCCACATATAATCATGGACCTCCACATTTGTTTTAAGAGATCCTAAAGGACTATAGGGTATCTTGATGACTACTTCAAGCAATCTGAGCTCAGGGTGACGGCAGTAGAAGTTGTGTTTACATTCTTGGTGTAAAACACATAATAATAATGTCATACTTTGTTTAGGTTGTGTCTTGCCTTCACACTGTGGTTTTAATAAATGGAATATCAAGATGCTGACCAGGTAGGTGAGGTGTCCATTATGGTGGCTCCAGGTAACATCCCTGTTATTTGCAGATGATGTAGTTCTGTTGGTACAACTTCAAGTGGACATCTGATGTGCATACAAATAATTAAATTCTTTCCCATTATCAATATGATTTTTGCTATCCTTAGTAAGGCCTTTACGAGGTGTTCCTGTCTGAATAAGTAACTACTGAAAGTACGTTATTCCTCTTTCTCTCTCTCTTTCTGTCACCCAACCCTCTCTGGTTTAGTCATCTTTCTCTGTATAATCTGACTTAATCTGGAATCCATTCATCTGTTGTTTGAACTTCTTAAGAACAGACTGTTTATCACATCTGCTCTCTGCACCCTGTAAAATCTCGGTTATTTATTTATCCATAATCCTCTATTCCCCCTGGTTTTCTCTCTCTTTCTCTTTCACCTAATATCTCTTTCTCCTTTTATAACATATTTAGGTTTTATTTATAGTGCACCTTTTTCTTCTTCCCACATACACTGCCTGAAAACAGGACTGTTATGGCATATTGTTAGGCCCTCAAGGTATGAATGTAAGTAATCTAGAAGTAATCTAGGAATAGGTAATTTTTTTTTAAAAGTCTGTCTTAAATCAAAATTGAGGTGCATATAACTACAATACAATATGCTATGTCCACCTGGAGTGTGAGCACAATGTAAGTAATCGGGGTCAAATTCCACAACCCTTATGGAAAAAATGTTTTCTACAGATAAGCTAAGACTCATATGAAACTTCAGCTTTCCCACTGAGCTAAATTGAGTTGGTATCTTTGAAAGTTTTACTGGAGTACAAATTAAATTTTTTCTTTCTGCAGAAATAGCCATATGCCTAACCAGACTGGCTGTTTGGCTAACGGGAACTAGACATACAGCTTCTTCCTGGGAAAGAAATATTTTTTTGTGTAAGAATAATAAGAAATGTGTTACTATAGCATAACATTGAACAATACCAACTTGATTTAACACAACTCAACTGAAAAAAGCTTTATAAGCTTCAGAATCTCAGCTGAACTTTAGAATATATTTTTGCATGGAATGAAGGTTGTGAAATTACTTACACCACAATTGTACTCTGGGTGACAAACTGCATAGTCATTGTGCAGAGCAGGAAAAATTATAATGACCAAGACCTATTATAATGTACTTATATGCATCTCAATTTTGACTTAAGACAATTAACTATTCCTTTAAAGTGCAGTTATATTGTGAGGGTTCACCACTAGAGGGCACTGTTTTTGATTTGTAGTTTTTGTTGGTAGACTCAGTTTCCCAGAAGGCACCTCGGTCAGGTGATGCGGGTGCTCACCTGAACGAGG
>JAOTRS010000025.1:25397084-25408213 GCA_028565755.1 Dinotopterus cunningtoni
TCTTTGGACTGTGGGAGGAAACCGGAGTACCCGGAAGAAACCCACCAAGCACGGGGAGAACATGCAAACTCCATGCATACAGAGACGGGAATCGAGGCTGGCCGGGAATCGAACCCGGACCCTGGAGGTGCAAGGCGAAGAAGAGTCTTAACTATTAGTTAATTAGTTAATTACATCGAGGTGGTGACTTTTTTGGGCCAGGCAGTGTGGACACAGTATATATTTTGCCATATTCTGACTGAATCAGTCACCTAATCAAAGTTCATAGAAGAGCCAATGGATTAATAGCAGATTGTGGTATTGATATTGTTTTTGGAGTTCTGCTCTTCAGCAATAACACAGAGCTTGTAGTTTGAGGCCGTATTTAAGTGGGGAAAGTTATGCCTGACTAGATTTGTTTTTTTTGCAGCTGCTAAAGCTGAGTTTCTGGCCTCCCTGTACAGATTATTATAACCACCTGTGCACATTGATCACACTACTGAAACTGCCAGATATGTAGTTGAGTAAACGCATCCAAAAGGTGACCTTTCATTAGCTTTCTAGACTTCCAGCTTTCAACACAAGCCCCCACCTTTAAACCAGAGACGCCGCAATTGCAGTGTTCTTGGACGATTCTGCTTTCTGAAGTCCGAGCTGTCAATGCTGATTTTCCTTCTTTCTAAGGAGAGCATGCACAAACATTATTGTAACTTGAATTTTTTAATAGATAATTCAACTTTATGTTCATAACAAAACATGTAATTAAAAACTGACACATGACACCAGACACCAGTCGACCCCATCTCTCTTCCATTAAACTGCTGCTCACGCACCATTAGAAAAGCAAAGGAAATGCGATTGACACAGATGCCCGCGATTGGCCGAGATTGAATATTGTTGCTGTATCACCTGAAATATGAAGTCTGTCCCCCTTGCTTTTACTCCCTCACTCACTCGGCGTGTAGTCGTATGTGCATGTGTTGGACCTAGACATTTAAGGTAGCATAAGTGGGCAGGCACTTTTTTGTGTGTACTATGAAATATAATCTCGCTGCCGCCCCTGACCCTTTCCCCCTCTTAAAGTATGGACTCCCTGGACTCAGCCGGGATTGGATGATATTGTAAAAGCCTTTCTGTTGCACCACTCTGGAGTTCCCATGTAGAAATTTTACTGCCACTGAATCAGATGTATCTGAGGTTAATTGGCTACCGGACTCAACAAATCAGACTAAAAACTTTTCTTTAAACCCCCCAAAAAATCTGGGAATAGAATTTGTTTTCTTTGCTTCCAACCTCTAAATGATGTAACAATGCTATGAGCAAGCCTTGAAATAAATATAACATTAGGTATGTTGCTGAATTTCACCATCATAGTGTAAAATACAGGTTTACTGACACTTTGTCATACTGACAAAATCCCACCTGGATAAGGCTGTAACTCCACCCACTCTGATAAAAAATAAATAAAAAAAAACCTAGGTAACATTAGTACTCATACTAGTAACTCATACTGATAATCAACTATATGTTACACCAAAATTCTTTATTACTTGCTGAAGACAAATTTTTTTGATCACACACCCTGGTTCATGCCTGAAACGCTGGCCTACCAGGAACTCCTTAATTGGCCCAAACATGTGGAAATGGGAGTGAGGTCAGGACTGTATGGGGGTTGTGGCAATAACCCTCAGCCGAGTTCCTGTAACGTGCAAGTGGTGTTGGTGAATGAGTGTGTGTACAGTTCACACAGAACGCAAGTTGGCAACAAGTTATCTGTTAATTTTTAAGTATCGAGCGTTCCACTCACTGAATGTTCACTGGAACGACTACAGTGGGCTCCGAGCCACCTCGGCCATACAGACGTATAGCATCCTTTAAAACTTTTGCACCGTTCAAATGTTTTACTATGGATAAGAGTCACATCACCGCTCTGTGCTTGAAGTCTTCTGTAAATGTTGTTCATTTCTTTTATCCCTTCATTTACCAGGAAATTAATCAGAAATCTTGGTTTAATTAGCACACTTTTTGTACATAAAACATGTTGTTCAAAAGTACGAAAAAAAATATAAATGATGCCTCATATTGTACTTGAACTTGACAACTAAACATTTTTTTATATTTAATTTAAGCATTATTCTAACATCTTGAACTTTTTTTAGAGTAAAGTTTTTTTTTTTTTTTGGTTTATCGGTAAAGAAAGAAAAACTTAATTATAGTTTCCTTGATTTTTTTGCTGATTCCAGAAACGATCAAATTCAAATTCAAATTCAAATTTTATTTGTCACATACACAGCCATACACAGTACGATATGCAGTGAAATGCTTAGACAACTGCTCGTGACCTAAAAATGAAAGACTATGAATAGGAATAGGAAATAAATATGAAAATTAAAAAAAATCCGTGACAAATCCATGATGTGATCCGAACCTAGGGTTTTTCATCCTCCTAATTAAACATTATAGTTTTCATCGTCATTGTCTGATCGTCTGACAGCTTATATAGTACTATAAATACTATATTAATATAAATGCTTTTTTTGCACAAGCGTTTGTAGAATGTACTGTAAGAAAGTCAGAAGGTTTAAATCTGGCTTTATGCTGCTCATCATTCTCTCCAATTTATTTTCTGCCCTCTGTGTCAGTAAGATGTTATCTCTAGTGATATCCTTGATGCTATTTGCTAATTAATAATGTCATTTGTCATTATGTAGTCAATATTGGCCTCAAATGGCATTCAGTGCCTCTGGCTTTAACGCTGCATCTTGCATTCGAGCAAAGAGAAATCAAGTTAAGTACAGAAGTAAGGACAGAATCTGAAAAAAAAAAAAAACGAGACATGCCTCAGCTCGGTTCTCAATTCTCAGTTCTCCACTGTGTGTAAACATAATCAGATAGCAGCTACTGAATCTGGATGTCTCCATGGGGATATTACAGAACAGAAATCTAATCTTATGTCAAGTTAGACAAATATTAATATGTACATGAAATGGGACGTAATGTATGTATTTTATGAACTAAGTTGTTTAAAAGGAAAGGAAAAAATGTTTTCTACACCCGTTTGCAGACCTTCAACATACAGGGGGAAAAAAGAAAAACAAAAATGTTCTGTACCTTTCAGAACTCTGACATCAGCCATTATCATCTCCTTTAAGGCAAAACAAAGCGTCATGCCCATCCCTTTATAGAGATCACTTAGCAGTGATGGATTTATGATGATGGCAGGACAGCAATAATAGCGTTATTTATAAGTGGGAGGACAGCAACAGAAAGCTAAGGTGGTAAACAGGAAATTAGGGCCTGTCAATCATTTAAAGGACCATTATTTCTTCATTTTATTTTTTTCATTTGTCTGCACGAATAGCTATGAAAGAGAGAACTAGCCAAGGGTGGAGCGGTTAATTTTATTATTATTACATTTTTTTATAGTGTGCAGGTTGTAATGCAATAAAAAGATTGTGTTTCATTTCTCCTACTTTTTTTCCTCGTTCTCTCTCTCTCGCTCTTTCTCAGAATGTGCCTCTAGTCAGTCGTGCCTGGGGTTACCCAGGAGGAGCCACATCCTTCACATTCTAAGCATTCCTCCACTCTCTTTCTCCGCTGTTCACTCCTGTCCCATTTGACGCAACACAAACAGCAGCAGCCTTTATGATTGACGCCTGGCATTCACAAGAAATTTAAGGCCAGCTGCTCAATCCTCGCCATGAGCAAGACCACAAACACGTACACAGCAAACGTGCGAAGATGTGGCTTTGTTTGCCCCCTGGTGGTCGTGCCAGACGTGTGCTAGTGTGCCGAAAGCAAAATCCCCCACACGCTAATTATTGCTTCATTCACTGGCTCCGTTAAACCATCGTCTGAAACACTGGCAGTCGGAGGGACGGTGCCAACTCCCAGGATTTCACTCAGCACTCTCTTAAGTCTGCTGTTTATTACAGGCTCTGGGGAAAACATACGGAATGCATTCTGTGTGCAAACCAAAGAGGGGGTTACGGCTATTAAAAATCTAATAACATTTTTTGCGTCTTTTCCTTTAATTTATTTAACCTTTACTTAATCACAGGGAATGTTTAGAGCTCAAAACGAGTTTTTGGCATGGGAACGGTGTGCATTTGCCAAAAAGCAGTTTCACTGATGCCAGAAAATGCAGTTAACCTGTACAATCACTTATTCTATTTATAATTATGGAATTTTTTTATTGTTCTTGAAACCCACAATTCCTACAGAACACACACATTGCGTGTAGTCGAACCCTAATGGAGATTTATAGCCAGTGAGTAAAATCTACAGTAAACGAGCTACTGACTGTCAGAACCTATATTGAGTTACTTACGTTCTCCACACTCTTTGGTTTCCTTCTTTTTTCCAACCCAAGATGAAGTATAGTTATAAAATTCTTTACCTGAATGACAGCTAATGCGGCATACATCGTTTCAGTTTATTTGAGGGAGGTGCAAGGCTTGACATTTTTTTGCTTTGCTTGCAACTAGCTTAGTTAGAGTCCCATCAGGACTCTAAGTGACTTAGAGTAGGTCTCGTAGGTCAAGGCAGTTCAGAAGGACGGCTGGTTTTTGTGTAGTGTCGATCAGAGTTGCACAAAACCAAAGCCGGCAGGTTGTTACAGTAGCTCATGTACACAGAATGAGGCAGTTAGCATGACAAGATGTAGTGGTTGGATTAACGTCTTTCAAAGGCAGAGGAATTGGTTTCATTTCATCACTCTTTTTCAACAACACTTTGTCAATTTTATCTCATCGTTTCGGCCTGGAGAGATTCTCATGGCCATCTTGAGGGTTCCTCCATCATTGTTGGCACAGTTGAAGTTTGTTAGTTGACACTTTGGAGAGGCGAGTCAGCACGGATACAAATCTGATTGTGATCTGACCCAATTCCATGAACAAAAAGATAAACAGTGGGTCTGAGCTATAAAAAGACATTTGCTTTTCATGACATAGCTTAATCAAGTTAACAAATTCACTCACTCATGCTAATCTTGAGCCAAACCACAAAGCTGTTAATGAAACATACAAGACCCTGTGAATATTTTTTGAAACTGTTGGTGGTATGAAGTAAACTTGTGGTTTGAAGTAAACTTGTTGCATAAATCACCAAGGAATTACTACAAATCCAGGTACACTTTATATAGGTGACATAAATCACTAGGATTTATGTCACCTATATAAATCCTATGGCCTGGATTTTTTAATTTCCAGGTCACTCACAAGTTATGTCTTTCTCTTCCAGTTGATACGTCCTGGGAGTGATGCACTGGCTTCCCCTGGTTGCCATGGTGATTGCCTCGGCCCTGATCTTCCCTCACTGTCCCGGTCTGCCCAGGCTCGTTGCAGCGACAATGGAGCCTGGCAACAACTCCAGCACCAGATCACTGGTAAATCCAATCCCCAAGTCCAACGACTCATCTCATGCGGAATACATGTCAAGTGCTAAAAAATCAGCGGAAAAATTACCTCACCAGACAGCAGATGTTCGTGTTCTGAGCAACACAACGATTAAAGGCACATCTTCGTTAACGAAGGAGGACTTCTCACCTGAAAAGACGAGACAATATGAAAAGGCAAAGCCAGGCAGTATGGACCACATGCTGCAAACTTCAAGCAAAGTTCAAGAACTCCACAAATTCCAGGAGAAGCACATACATAGGAACTCAAATGATGATCATTTTCAGAAAAATCACAAGGTAGAACCTCATATTGATGGAGACGAGACTAGTGACAATGGTCTAACAAGGAAAACTGAGCAGGTGTCTGTGAAACGATTGACTTTTACACAGAACCCAAGGAACCTGCACATTGCAGATGGACCTAAAAAGAAGGAGGATCTGAAAGACATGGGCAGAGAGGGAATGAAGGGAACCTCATTGCCCACAATGCCCGCAGTGCCCCCTGAGCGCCTGGGATTAAGTCTAGAGGGACACTTGCAGGTGGATGATGAACTTTTGCTGCTGGATACACACCCTCGAGTGCTGTTTTCCACTTCCCCTTCACCTCCCAAACATCCACCTTTGCAGATAATGCTGGAATTGGGGCTCATGCCCGAGCAACTAGAAGAACATGAAATGGACGACAAGGAATCAAAGTTGGACAAGAGCGAAGATGGGGAATCCTACAAAAACCTAGTGTTGGATTTATCAGACTCTTCAGAGCAAGCAACACAATCGCTGCGACGTATAAAGCGCCAAATCCCACACACAGGCTTCGAGCGGTCAGTTTGTGAGGCCACGAGTGGATGGGTGATGGATCGGCGAACAGCATTTGATGCGTACATGCAGAATGTCACAGTACTGGACAAATTTCCCACCAGGAAGGGCATGATGAGGCAGTACTTTTATGAGACACGGTGTCGTGGACCGGATCACCGCGGAGTGACAGCTGGGGAGCATGGACTGGCCGGAGCTGGCTGCCTTGGCGTGGATAAGCGCCACTGGGTGAGCGAGTGTCAGACCAAGCAGTCATACGTGAGAGCGTTCACATCGGACAACGCCAGGGGAACAGGATGGAGGTGGATCCGCATCGACACGTCCTGCGTCTGCGTGTTGTACTCGAGGGCACAAAAGAAGGGATTAACCACACGTCAGGGGATGAGATGAGTGTGAGATGGGTGGAAAAAAAATTACCTGGTTGTGGTCTTGTTATCAGGTACAAGTGCCTTATAGCCCGTCACACTGACTGTAGCTCATCGCACCCATCGTTGCATAGATATCACCAAAAAAGAAGATTTTTGGGAGATATTTGGGTTCATTCTCAGAACAGCAGTCGCACTGACATGCTAGTGTGTGGTACACGTACGAGTGCATAAGTTGTAGCAGGGTCGTTATTATTATTAGGGGGTTTAATTAACTTTAAAGAATCCAAACCCCCCTTAAGTGCTGATTTATTAAACACAGTATAAGATGGAGGACAATAAACACACACTCTACAGTGGGATTTGGTCTTCCATCATGATGACCAACAAACTAGTGGTGTGTAATTATGTATATGTGTTAAAAACCCCAATGGCGTTTTTAACACATATACAGACACACTACCACAGTGGGAACCTTATACGCAATCTTGCACAAGAGCACGTTATTTGAGTTTTTGTTTTGAGTTTTCCAATCTTTGTTCTTGTTGGTATTTTGCAGACGTCAAGTACAAAACTCTCGCTGTATACTGTACTTTTATGTGAATCAGGTGAGAAAATTATCATGAAAACAATATTGTTTCAATAGTATTTGCCATTTTATCGTAAAGACTGAAAAGACTTTAAAAACGCAGCAGTTCCTCTCAATGACCATGCTGCTCACTGCTCACTGTCGTTTATCCACATCAGGAACTAAGACATTAAAAGCTATAATATTTAATTGAATTCAGCTTCAACTTTTGTGTTTTAACAAGGCTGTTTTCATAAATTTCTTCATCTCATTATACGCCACGTGATTGTCACATGCTCCTGCGCATTGTTGCGTTTACGGTCCCCACTATGCCATTGTACATGATTACCAATAGACTTACCTCCACAGTGCAGCTTTGTTTTGCATGTGTACCTAAAGCAGCGTTCACACCATGGCAGACATTTTACACTTTGCACAGTTTTCTGTCTTTTGGTTTTTCTGTCATGGTTTCAGTAGCAGCCCTGAGGTAGTGTAATACTGATACATGTTAGCTGGAGGAAACATAAAACAAGGGTTCTGCTAAAAATGAAAATAAGGAAGCAATTAATTTGTGCGTAAAATGCACCACATAAGTCTATATAATAATGAATCTAAAACCTTTTGGTCAAATTCTTCGTTTAGTTATATTAAAAGCAGAAAGGGTTTGATGTATCAAAATACTAGAATGGAGACATCCCCGGCGATGTTTAGTTTTTTTGATAAATCAGAATCTTACTGACTGACAGGGAGTGTACTGTATGTTAACACTAGGGTCCAGGAATGGGGTCCACTACCAAGAGTACAAAATCGATGATTAAATCGATGAGTCAGTTTTCCTTTAAGAACACACAAAATTATTTAGTTAAACTATATAATATAAAATGTTAAGTATGCTTAAATTGCCAAATGCCTTAAAAATAAACTTAGTCCCCTACATACGAACTTTTGAAGTTTGCACATGTTCAGTTGCAGAAGTTAGATCACATGTCCGGCAAACATTGTCACATGCGTCCAACGTGCATTCCCTGTGAGTCTAGTACAAGCCCAGGATGTCTGGAACCACACTTAAAAGCAGCGGCAATGAAGCTGGTACTGCTAAGAAGCGGCAAGCAATAACCATGGAGACGAAAGTGAAAATAATTGAGAGAATGGAGCGAAGTAAAAAGATGGCTTGTTCTTTAAACATTGTATTGTAATATACTGAGTATAGCCCATTGTGTTAGTATCCTAGTACCTAGACAATGTTTGTTGGACTTACACACAAATTTGACTTACGAACGAGCTCTCAGAAAGGAACTCGTTTGTATGTAGGGGAATTACTGTGTACCACAACTTTTGCCACAACTTTTGCAGAAAACTTGAACCGCTTGCATCTTCTGAATTTTTCAAGATTATCTCTTCCTCTTGCTTTTGTTTTTTTTCTTACGCATGGTAGAAAGGTGTTATACTGCCAGCTACTGGACTGAAGTGTGAAACAGAAGATAAAAGGAAGCAGGATAAAAAGATCACTAGTTAGTAGTCTGTAATGCTTTAAAATATGTAAGAAATATAGCTGCTTGAGACAAATAAAACATTAGTGCTGTTAAATCAAATTGAATAAAAATTGCAATGCCCAAAATCAAATTGAATGAAATCAACATTCTTCCTATGATTCACAGCTCTGTAGAACAGAAGCTACTGTGCCCATTCCATTTGAGTAAACTGACTATTGTAATCCAGAAAAGGATAGTTTTCAGGTGGACCCCATACCGCTTTATCAAGAGGTAAAAGTAGCTAGCCACCGAATATGTAAATATTATATAAATGTAAAACCAATTCTTCATTTATTTATTTTTTACAAAGCTAAATTTTTTGATGCAACAATGAAAACATTTAAAAACTAGGAATGGGAATTAACAGGGATCACCCGATGCAATATTGTCATGATACATACTGTAGGTGCTGACTCAATTTGTATTGCGATAAGGATGGTGATTTTAGAAATATCCTGAGCAGATACTGTTTTTTTTTTATTTTTATTCTAAACAAACTTGCAAATAATTCACTTCTATCACACAGGATGCTGTGCTGCCTGCTAATGTGTGATTAGTTTATCGCAGCACCTTTAGGATTATAGAGGAGGCAGAATTTTACCATTTCAAATGGAAAAATACAAAAATTTCAAATGTAAAAAGAAATTGATTTTGGAGTCAGTGCAGTGATACATGTATCGCCACATAAAAGAATCATGATTTGTAAAAGAATCGATTCTCTATTAAAGACACCACCCTTCATTTCTATTGGCAGTTAGAAAATTGCTTCACACTCACTTACATGAAGTTAAACATCGCTCATCTCTTCGCTCTGCTTCGCTGATTATCATTTGGAATTTTATTTACGCTTTTCCTGGAACTTAAAAATTTAAATATATTAAACACTACATCTTAATAGTTTTTGTTTGTTTGTTTTGTTTTAAAGCTGCGGAGCCAGTGATCCGTCTGTGTTCGATAACTAAGTTTTGGATATTTGCCATCTCTTGCTTCTATGTAGAGAAAGTGTGGGTGAGTTCTCTCTTTTTGCTTTTGCCCCACGGTCTCCCTCCATCTCTCTCGTCCACAGCAGCTGTTGCTCTTGAGGCCAGTCTGTTTAGCACAAAACCACAATAAAACACAACAACAACCTCAATTTCTGACTTTTTTTCCCGTACAAACGTACAGTACCTGTTGCAATACCAGATCCATAAATGCTGTTTTTTTATTCTATATATTTGTTATGTATCTGTTATATAAGTTATTACTTTTTATTAGTATATAAGCATGAGTACCTGTGATATTAATATATTTCCTTGTAAATGTTCAGTATGAGAAACACATGCATCTGTGTAAGTATGTAACTGTGTACATATTTATAGGATTACAAAACACTCGCTCGTGGCCTCCAAGAGGCACCGACTTGCGTCTGGTGCTCAGGAGTCCAGAGTGTGTGTGTGTGTATGTCCGTGTGTGTGTGTGTGTGTGTGTGTGTGTGCACGTGTGTGCGCGCATATGTGAGGAAGAATTTCACTTTGTGCCTGCAGAGAAACAGGAAAAAAAATTTGTTTACTGAGATTTAAAGAGCTCTCTTAGATCTTGTCACTATGACAAAAATAAAGATCATGTAAGTAAAAATATATATAAAGGCATTAATAAACAATGAAGTGAAAATTAAAAAGAATGTGTGATCCTTCTTTTAAAAAAAATTACTGTGGGTTTGTTTTTGCTTTTTTATAAGTTAAATTTGTTATGAAGTTATTTTTAAATTCATTGTGGACATACACCATGGTAATCTATTTAAGCTGATTAAATTGTCCATTTCATTTGGGAACTATTCCCATTCATAATGATGCTAATCACCTTCTAATTAAGCTCATTTTTGATAATTAGCTTATATAATAGTACTAGATAAAGAAAAACTCTTAATTCTCTCTTAACCTATGAAAACTGATTCTTCCTAATATGGTGGCACCATGTAGCAGAATGTGGATTAGCACTTGATGCTAAATATAGTTAGGGTGTAATTTTTAGCCATAAAGAGCCTTTTCTTACTAATTCAGAAACACATCTGAGAGCAATGTTGACGTTCCTGACACTAGATTAATCTGACATTTTGCTTTTACTTTACATTGAAGTCTGAAGTTTTGATCTACATGGGCCTTATGGCCAAATGTTGGAACCCAAAAAATCTGCATTAGAGCATGATGTTACGTGTAATTATTAGTGTGGGGTTTAGCCATACAGAGTGTTTGATAAGTATAGTAGAGTTTACACTGCTGTTTTGATTTACTTTAGTTCTGATTATTAAGATTTAAGATCAAGATTAAGATCGTTAGTTGAGATTATGTAAAAATAAATTGAGAAGACAAAATATTTTGATTTAAGTGATTAAATAAACTCAAATTAAATAGAAACTGTTAGTTTTTAATGCTATAATTTCTTCTTCTTCTTTTTTTTTTTTTTTTACTTTTAAAGCAGTCATAAAAAATAAG
>JAOTRS010000025.1:25519786-25531775 GCA_028565755.1 Dinotopterus cunningtoni
TCAGAAATCACCAATTAACAACCAGCACCTCAGATTAGAGCCGTTATGAAGCTTTACAGAGCAGAAGTAGCAGATAGCCTTCAGTATTGTTTTACAGTGTAATGGAATTAGAAGGTGAATGTATCTATTCTAGTTTAATATGTTGGTTACATGGTAATGTTAACTTTGTAGCTGTAACAATGAAGCTGTGGTTGCTGATTTGTTTTACGAGAGTCTATGACGAGTGCATGTGATCTCATTATATTATAAATACACCTAATTGACCGAACAAACTGACTAAATCACAGCGACCAATGTCAAGACATCACCGTTTTGGCTTCATTAAGGAAAATTTATGAATTGGCATAGACGAGATCATCATCCACAGATTAAAGACAGGATGAAAACCTCTCAGAAGCTCACTATGATGATAGCACCACCATGTTTCACAGTGTGTGTGTGTTGTGTGTGTGTGTGGTGTTCTCAGGATGGGTGAGCAGTCTTTCTTTTTTTTTAAAGTCACACTGAGAAAGCCAAGAAACTTCATCACACCAGAAAATGTTTAGGAGGGGCAGTGGCGGCTCAGGTGGTTGAGACTCCTCTGGGTTGCTAGATGTCACTTAGAGAGTAAAAATTATGTCGTCATGTCCCAGTTTGGTCCTTCTCCTGTAACCAAGAGCCATTTCAACTGCTCTCCTTCTTCTCCTTCACCTTGCTTTCCATGGTCATGAGCAACACAAGCAGCGTTCCAGGGTCCAGCTTCAGCTCTACTGCAGAACTAACTCCTAATGAAATATACACAAATTTCCTGAAAAAGAAAGAAAATGTACCAGCGCGATGATGCAGATGTAGCTAATAAGTAACTCAAACTTATAGCTATGAGGTTAACATGGTGCACAATGTGCTGTGTTTAGGCCATGACCTGATACTGATGTTGGTGCACCAAAGTGACACTAAAAACTTATACATCATCTGGTGCCCCTTTTCCACCAAGGCAGTTCCAGAGTAAGTTCGGAGCCGGTGCTCAATTTCAAACCAGTTCTTTGTTTTCAGACAGTCAAAATACTGGTTCTCAGACTGAAAAACTGGTAGCACCAACACTTTGCTGATCTAGAACAAAAGAACCGTTTACATTAGAGGCTGGGGGTGAGATTATTAAAACTTCAACTAATACCTGGTTCACTTTGTTAAAACAGGAGTATGGGTTTCACAGTCACTAATGAACCCTTTAGGAAATGTAAAGATGTCTTGATGATTTGTTGATTGTCCTTCGGGGAAACCCTTGATGATGGTTGGGGGTTTGAGCCCTATCACTGCAGAGTTGACACTGTTGAGGCCTTGAGCAATGCCCTTGACCCATGTATATACACATGCCCATATACCCTCCCTGGTTAGGCAGAGTCCAGACCTTAACCCCATTGAGAATCTTTGGGATGTGCTGGAAAAGACTTTACACAGAGGTCCGGCTCTTCCATCATCAATGAAAGATCTTGAAAAGAAATTAAGGCAACTGATAGATGGAAAAAAAATTTGTGACATTCCATAAGCTTATCGAAATAATGCCATGACTGTAATAAAAGGCGGTCCAATGAAATATTAGAGTGTGTTATACCCGGCTATTTGAGATGCAGGGCATCTTCAGTTCCAGTGCCGAGCATGGAGACATGCTGTGCCAATAACTTGTGGATTTAATGATCTGATGTGGCAAGCCGGAGAAAATAGTCAAATCTCAAGAAGAGGAGAATATGTCAGTGCTTGCTAAATCTAGCCTTATATCTATCTATGTGGAGTAAATATCCTGTACAGTATGTCTGGGAATTAATCTAAAATCCTAAAAAGTGATATGATTCGTGACTTGAATGAACAGGTGGCACAGTGGCATAGTGGTTAGCTCGGTGGCCCTGTACCTACGGGGTCAAGGGTTCAATTCCCACCGCGGGTTGTGCGTGGAGTTTGCTTGTTCTCCCCGTGCTTGGTGGGTGCTTGGTCCTCCCACAGTCCAAAGACATGCAGATTACACTAATTGGCATTCCCAAATTGTCCGTAATGTGTGAATGAGTGTGTGGTGTGTGCCCTGTGATGGGATTGGCACCCTGGTCAGGGTGTACCCTGATGTGTGCTCTAAACTCTCCTGGGATAGGTTCAAGGCTCCCTGCGACCCTGTGCACAGGATAAAGCAGCATAGAAGAGGAATGAAGGATGTATGACATTTGCTTTCTCTGTGCCAAGTTTTGCGCTGTGTTTGCTTTTCAAGCCTACAATAGGTGTTGAAAGCCAGTGATATAAATAACACCATGAAAATTAAATACTTTGGTACCACATTAATAAAGTCTCACTACTGACTGTGTAGCATATGGCCTCTGAGCTGCTTTTTATAAAGATGTGCCAATGGATTCCATGAAGCAGCATCAGCACATGGTCGGTGAGGGAACGAGAGTTTAGCGAAGTTGATGCCGAGCCAAACACCCTGCTGGTTTTTCTGGGAACGGCTCTTTGGTGTTGAGTCTGAGTTACACATTCTGTCACTTTCAAGCTAACAAACGGTGCATAACAATCCTGTATTTAGTTTCTAAAATGCTCTTTAATGTGAGTTGCTTGGAAGAAGTTGTTAAGTGTAAATAGATAAAATGCCTATGTGGAAATTTAAACGGTCACAGAGTCAAAGAACAAGATTAACCCGACACCTATGGCACCAACAGCAATGACTCTGCCGCCTACAAGTCTGGCATTTCTTCGTACAAATATCTTTGCCTGAAACGCACTGAAAGTAAACCCTGCTCATGATTGGATTCACCAGGCTCAAACTGTGAAAGAGTGGTTCAGGGAGCATGAGATATTATGGACTTGATTTGTGACACCTCGCAACGGAAGAAGCATAAAAACAACCAATGCTAAATTGCCATTTTTTTTGGCTCTCTGTGACCTTTGCCTTTTATGGAGTTGTGTGGGTGTGGCTAAATAAAGTAAAAAAAAAAAAAAAACTTTTTAATTACATATTTGAGGAAAAAAAACCCTCATTGACCTGGTGGGTCTATTTAGTAAATTTAGATACTTAATAAATATTTACACAACTTTACTGAAAGCTTGATTAATCACACACGCCCACTGTATGTACCCTGCTGACTGTGATGCATTGTGGGATTGAAGAGTACACTCCTTTTTCTGTACTTCTCCAAGTTTTGGACAAATGATTGGATATGTCCATTTGTTAATTCACTAACAATGTTATTAACCATTATCTAGACAAGCACAACATCTACACACTCAGAATTTCCAGCACATTTTATTCAACGGATCAGTAGTACAAACAAACAAACAAACAAACAAACAAAGTGTTCAACTCCTTCTTCTTAGTTTATTAGCATGTGGATTCTGCATTACATTAATTTAAGTTATTATGTACAGTTTATAAACCAGGAGCAGCAGAACAGCGGTTGTGGTTGCCATGGGAATCATCGACCGCCACCACTGGCTGCTCCGCCACTAGCTCCGCCTCCAGACTGGTCTTGTGCTCCGGACATCATCAGGAAGAGGACGAGAGGGACGATGTACATCCACTAACGAGAAGTAAGAAAAGAAACGAGCAGGATTAAGGGTTCAATGTCTTTACCAAGAGTACTGAGGGACAAAATTAAAAAGGTGTTAATTATTACAATGTCTAGATTAGTGCAGCGATTTCGCACAGATTTAATAATTGGGTGTAGGCTCATTTAGAATAGTGGCTCTCAGCTCTGGTCCCGGACGACCACTGCCCTGCACATTTTAGAAAATTTTCCCAGCTCCCAGTGCACTTGACTTAACGAATCAACTAATTAACACAAGTTTCTTGGGAGCGATAGAGCAGGAAAACACTACAATATGCAGGAATAATGTTGAGAACCACCAATTTAAGAGAGTCAATCAGAGAGTCATTTACAGGGTCAGAGTTGTTTAGAGAGTCTTAAAAAGTGGATCAAACAATTTTGGAGTCTTTCAGTGGGTCGATCAGAGAGTCTCTCTTTTAGAGAGTGGATTCTGAGGGTTACAATTAAACAGTGTTGATTACACACGCGCTCAAGAAAGGCTTATTGAATGCTGAACTGGTGCTCAATGTGTTTGATTAGGGATGAGTGTGAGTAAGCGCTGAATTCCAGATCCATCATCTCACTTTCGTCAGTGTGCTATTCAGTTAATCACACACACAAACAGAATTAGGTAACAAAGGTCTGAGTCCACTAACCAAGATCTGATCTTATTTTATAATTAGAATTCTTTCCGCTTTGATATTTTTTTCCATCACAAGAATATTTCATTTGCTTGTTTTCTCCTGAAGGATGAAATAAAATCAGCTCTTTTTTCTTAAGTGCTCTCAGACTTTGTTTATTTTGAGGGAAGGAGTGTATATGGGAAGGGACTGTGTGAGGGACTGCTGGTACTTGACGGAATGAATCAGCTCTGCTCTCTGTCTCCCCCTGCTGGGGGCTGTGCTGAACTGGTGGCCATGAGGAACACTGCACCTCCCAAAATCAAATACCACTGAAACACACACCAACACAAAGTCAGCATGCATACACACACACACACATGGTGGGATGTCAGACGCTGCTCCTAAACTGGATGATTTTCAAGAGCAGATTCCTGAATCTTCCGCCAATTCGACTCGGATTCGTTTATTCACCTGATTCTTCATTCGTCAGGATGAGACTCGGTTCTCTTTTCCTGACTCTTTTCCTCGGATCTTTGGTGTCTAATCTCGGAAAAGGCAGACGTCTTCTCAATCTCTTTTATCATCACTGATATAAAGTGAAAAACCTCATAAAAATCAAAAAAGTGTTCCTAAAAGTCAGCTTTTAAAAAGGATAAACAGGAAGTACCACATCCTACATCCAGGCTCGAAATGCATTAAAATGCACTTATGTATGATGTCTTGTGTGTTAGCTTTGGCATTTCATACAATAAAAAGCAACGTGGCTCTAAATCTAATAATACGAGAGAACGTTGTCGGCTCCTCAAGCACTCGACACGGGGTTTTTCACTCACGTATTTAGCGAAGAAGGATTTCTGCTCCTGGGGTTTTCCTTTCTTGTCCTGTTCCTGCTCCATCCGTTCGATGAACAGCGCCGTCTCAGGCCTGGAGGATGTAAACACAGTGTGGTATTAATAAAACAAAGCAATAATTTGATCTCAGGACCCTCGTTTCTCATTAGACCGTTTCTAATATTCTGACAACTAACACAGAGCTTATTTTTTTTTTGTTATTTTTAGATTTTTTTCTTATATTTGCACTGGAGTTATTACTACTGTTTTGTGAGTGAGCAATCTGGGGGGCGGGAATTATTTTAATATAAGATGATGTTTCTACAATACACAAGCATAATAAACATAATGAACTATAAATATAATACAAAGCAATCAATACTAAACACCAGAACCAGACAGCCAAATCCAAAGCATTAATCAGACTTACAGATCAAATTTATGATTTATGATCCAAAGTGTTTTTGGACTAATTTAGGGATTCCCATTGTGGTCATGTGACCTACTAATTGGGTAAGCATGGCCACACCCCTTACACTAAGCACAATACAGTCTGTTTGTATTTAAATATGATGATGTATCTGTGTGTGTGCTTGTTTGTTTCCTCACGCCGGTGCGTTGATCGGTGCCATGACACTGATGGTGGTGTTGAACGCTTCCAGGTCCACGTCGTCCTCGACCTCGGCCCCCTGACACGCCCCCGGCACCGTCACTATGGAGACGCCGATGAGGGAGCCGCTGACATCAGTGTGCAGTGTGATGACATCACTCAGGTGAGACTCCACCAGAGAGCACTGACAGACGAAACAAGGTGCACATAACAATAAATAAATAAATTAATTAATATAAAAATTATTTATTAATCATTCATTTAATGTTTACTGATAGAGATAACCAGAAATCAGAACAGGGAGTGACGGAGTGAAAGATGGGTGAAAAGAATAAAAAAAGAGAAAGAAATTGTCCTAAAAACAACAAGAAACCTGTAAAACGTTTTTAAATAGATAAATAATACCAATAAAAAATAATCCATAAATAATAATACATTTACATGTGAACCAAAAAGGAAGCTGAAAATAAATAAATAAATAAATCACTTAAAATCGGGGATAAAAAAAAAAAAAAAAAAAACTTACGTAAACTTAAAGCTTAAAAACTAACAAACAAAAAAGACTAATATATATATATATAATTTAACATGGGCATAGCTTATACATAATAATAGCAAATAAGGTAATATTATGCACCATTTTGTTAATTTTTTATAATATCTTTCATTAATCTTCCTTGGGGGAGGGGATCAGACTCACGGCTCTGACAAAGGCGCTCAGGTGACCGTCTGTCTGCCTGTCTGACTGCAGAGACACCCGGGGGACTCGGATCCTGTACAGACCGTCTACAGCCGCTACATCCTGATCACACACAGACACATGTTATGTTTTTAAACACACAAATCATATAAAGAGAAGTCATACACAGTTTTATTTAATTTCTTCTTTCCTGAACTGTACAAATGTTTTTTTTTTTAAAACGCTATAAAATTTTCAGCGTATGGCTCGGGCGGTGAGGGACGTCTCAGACCTTGAGTAAACGTCTGTCCTTTTCTGAGAGCTCCAGCTGAGACAGAGCCACGCTGTTCTCTCTGCCGGCCTTCAGCTGGATTGAGCCACGAGTCCGGAACCTGGGCACATCGTCTGAAACCACAAACAAAACAACAGAAAAACAACAAGCATCGATATCAGTGTGAGAGAGCTTACATTTTTAAACCTGCATAACCCAATATAATTATGTATTTATCACACAGTGGCAACCTCACGTACTCCAAGGCTCTCTAGTCCTTCCAGTTATCCTCATCATCCTCTTAATTTTTGGTAACCAAATAACAATCCTCTTAAAAAGAAATCAGACAGCTTTTATTTATTATCTCAAGCCTAAACTCACCGACTTCGAAAGAGTGCTCGAGCGGCACGGAGAATCCGGCCAGGTCCGACTCCACGACCTCGGGTCCCTGCACACATTCACCACCAAATAACACGTTCATACAGAACTTTTAGTTCTTTATCACAGCTCATTAACAGGGACTAGAAACTAAACGTTTCATACGAACAGTGTCTGATATCCTGAGGATTTATTGAAATACAGAGATATTTAATACTTTCAGGACAGAACAGAACAGAACAGAACATGACTGAGAACAGGAACCAACTCGGTGCATGGATGCTAAACGTATAGGATAAAAACTGAAGAATATAAAGAATAAACCACATTAGGATCAGGTCACGTGACCAGGTTAACTCATTCATGTACCGACACACAAACCCATTCATATCAAGAGTATTACTTAACCAAGACAGTCATTAAAATATCAATGGCATATTACAGAACAGAAAATACACTTTTATGCATTTAAAAAAAAAAATAGTAAATGTTATTCTCTTACATAAAAATGATATAAATAGAAAGGCTAAACAGCTAACGTTAGCCGATTAGCACAGACTGAGCCCCCCGACACCGCTGACAAATATCCGGTTAATTTTCTTAAATGTATACCTATTTAATCAGCGGGTTGTTTCACTAAACACTCACTTACCCGCCTGCCATTATTACAGCCCGCAAATTCTGTATAAAATCCTAAAACTGTAGTTAAAATAATCACTGCAAAGGATAAGGATCCGGTCGGCGCCATATTGACGGTGCGTGCACAGGAAGTTACATAATGACGCATCGCGGTTGTTCCTGAAGATCCCGGAAGTAAAAAAAAAAAGATCCCGGAAGTAGTGTTTCATACGGAAGAGAAATAACGGACTAAATGTTTGTCTTCTGTCTAAACATGAATTAACCAAAGGAATTTAATAAACACAATATATTCCCTAATGCAGTTTACTCTAAATATTAAAGTTTGTATTTATAAAAAAACAAACAACAAAACCAACAAAAGTAATGTATGTTTTAATCCCTAATCGATCAGTCTTATAACAGGAGAATTTCAGCAAGTGAGTTTAGTAAAGACACTCAGTTTTTTAGGTTCTAAAAGCCAGTTCACTGCAACAGTTAGCATTTCCACAAAATCTATCCGAAACTATCCTCAGCCCTCATATCGCTTGTATGGCACGTCATGAACATAAACTTAAGTACAGAACAAATTCTTTATGATGTGCTTCTTATTTTGCCCCCCGGCTGATTAGAAAATTAACAAAACCCTGTCAGTTTTGTGTTGTTCCCAAGTCACAGACCTTCTGAGCCCCTAAAGGGACATGGGTGGGGGGAAAAAAGCATGGATTCCAAAAAAAAAATAAAATAAAAAAATCACCTAAAAAATAGGTGAAAAATTTTGATTTTTTTCCCCCACGATATTTCGCAAAATATTGGTGAACTTTTACAACCAAAAGACATTTTCTTTTTTCCCTCTCCAATGTTTATTTCCCCCCCATGTCCCAAGGCCAATTATTTTTTCCTTGCAAGTGAAGATATATATTTTTTTTTTAATTTTTATTTCAGGTGAATTTTTTTTTCTCTTAAGGGATCAGTAATTTTTAAACTCTTATCAAGGTCCCTTTTCTCTGAGATGTTTGTACAGTATTTTATTTTAATGCATTTATTTATTTATTGAATATGAGTATGAATAATAGAAAATTCAGTTAAGGAGAAGTTCACATAAAAATATTCAACTACAGAGGGCGCTTGTGTTTAAGATCATACTCCAGCACATGATTGAGTGTTTGAAAAAGAAATCATTGCCTTAATTCTTTTAAGCAACGAACTGCATTTGACTTCATTAGTATAAGTAACCAGCCAGTTATTACTTGTGATCATAAATTACCCTAGGCCTACATAATCATAATTTCTGCTCTTCAGTTACTTATGGAATTCATAAAATTAAACCCAGTAACCAGTGTAAGGATCTAACCAATGATAGAAACTTCAAAGCACTTTTGTAAGTCATTCTGGATAATAGCATCTGCCGAATGCCTAAATGGTAAATGTAAATGTCATTTATTAAATTAAATTAAACTAACAATTTGTATTGAGTCACACACACACACACACACACACACACACCCACACACACACACACACACACACACCAGTCATTTTATATATTTTTATAGGAAACCTTTGTGTTTAATATGAATGCTTACACTTGAGACATGGAGATGTTCTCATTACTTCTATAAGTGGAAGCTGCACATTTATAGAGATGTTAACCGATGCTTAAAGTGTCCTACAAAACTGTTTAAAAATAGAGCCCTTGCAAGAAACCAAGAAATGCTGACTATGCACAAATTAAATCAGAACAGAAATGAGTACTATACATTCAAGGAGAATAGCACAAACAAAAAAAGTGAAATTTAAAAAATGAACGTTTAAAACCTTTGTAGCAAAATAATCAACAATGGGGTGTAATGAAGTACTGCTACCAACATGAAGTGGATTAATTTTCTGTAACAGCATGCATCCAAGTGATTTATTCGTCATATACCACAGCAAATTACCAAGAGTTACAATAATGAATTATCGATTAATTATGAGTGGCATTCAAGTCAAACTAGAACTTTTTTTCTGAATGAAAGCGAAAAATAGATGATTATGGAAACAAATTAGCATTGTAATTATTTGACTTATATCAGCCTTTGAAAAAAACATTTTGAAATGTAATCACTGTTAAGTTGTTAACTTTGAAATGTAAATACTACTGAATTTATTAAACTGAAATGTTTGACAATAAAAAGCAATCTCTCAATTATGATGCCAATTTGCTTCCATAGAAATTCATCTGTCTGTGTGAACTGTACACACAATCATTCACCAACACCACTTGCACATTTTACAGGAACTTGGCTGGGAGTTATTGCCACATCGCCTGTTCTGTCCTGATCTCGCTCCAAGATATATCCACATGTTTGGGCCTTTAAAGGAATTCCTGGGAGGCCAGTGTTTTAGGCGTCAATCATACAGGCAGTCCAATTACAGTATGCCTTTGGCATACTGAGAAAACTTTCTACCTTGATGGTGTCCAAGCACTGGTGAAACACTGGGATATCATTCTGCACAATCAAAAGTCCCACTTTGACTTGAACATAATTTAATTTAGTTTAGTTTAAAAAGATAATTATATGAATATGTAATGGAGTGCCCCACCTGTAAGTCAGGTTAGATCCTGTTCTCAGTTTTATTATAGAAGCTATAACCATATTGTTACACCACCAGCTTCACCTTACATCTCAAAATGCTGATACGAGAAGAATTTCCCACTTAAAGATGCGCTGTTATAGGAAAATAATCAACTCTAACAGTAACTCCATCATTTAGTATGTTACGATAACAGTGTGTGTTGTTATTGTCCTGTAATTATTTTAGTGTATTATTTTGTAGAGTACAAACTCACTCAAAGCTACATGATTGATTTTCATCTCCAGCCATCACATTGATTTTTTTTTTTTTTTGCTTAGGCGAATAAGGTATAGATTTTTCCTGATGGTTTTATCGTCTCTGTTGCTTAGTGTAAGTGGTAATAAGAGTGTAGAGTGTTTAGGACAATCAGTCAGCACTGGTGTAACATCTCAGAACATGACCAGGTCATACAGTGGCTATCTGGGATATTTAAACTTTGCCCCCTGGGATCTGAGATCATAGTCACTCCGTAGGTTAAAATACATGACACTAAACGAATCCAGGGTAATTGTAATGATAAGATTATTATAACAGTAACAGCATAATTAATTTGCGTTGCTTTACATACAATGTAATCACACATCAGATCCAAAATGATCTTTGTTCTGTGTATGAACCTCATTCGAGTGCTAGCACTTTTTACCCCCAATAAACACCAATCCATTCATAACTTTAGAATGATTGACAGCTCCATTTCAAGCTTTCTAGAAGCCCCGCCCCTTTGCCCCTTCTCATTAATAATGCCTCATTTGTGTGTGGGTCTTTTAGTTTCTTGTTATTTGTGTGTTTCTTGAGATGACCCTCTCAACCTCATCCTTTTGACAATATGTCGTTAGTCATTTCATCCCAAAATCAATAATCAAGAGCCAGGGGGTCACAAAAGGTCGTTAGATGATACAGACCTTCTTGTTAGGTTTCTCCGGTTCCTAAGAGACCAAACGGTCCTACTGTATGTTCTAAAATGTCCACACCTTTTTTTGTATGTTCTAAAATGTACACACCTTTTTTGTCAGCCTGTTGCTGCCTCAATTAAAATGCTCCCACGTAAGCAGCCCCAGGGTCAGTCCCGGGTCAAGGTCTCAGTCATTACAATAAACCTCCTTCACTTCTTCGTCTCTCTTCTTTCACACCTTCCCTCCACAGACACTTAGGATTATCTGAAGATCTCAAGTGACACTGCACTCTGCTTGTGGCCCTCCCTCGCTCTCTCTCTCTCTCTCTCTCTCTCTCTTTCATTCCTGCTCCAATCACACACCCTCCTCCATATTGCTTAATATAGCCTATAAATGCATAGACGACCCAAACTGAACACCTCCACTTAGAGGGAAAGAAGGAAAAGAGACAAGAGACAGAGACAGAAACGCATGAAACAGGAACATGCCCGAGCCCAAGAAGCCAGGTACGACCATCAAGCTCCTCTAAATCACTAAAATATGTTAAAACATTACAGAACTAGACAGATTACAGGACTTTAAAGATTTTGAGTTATTCTTGGTGATGTTAAGGAAACTTTGAGATATGACCCTTAAACTGCGGGAGTACTATCATTGGTTGGAATTCATTCAACAAAGATTTAAAAAAAAAAAATCTAAAACAATTTTACATCACCATTCATAGAGATTTATTTCTGCAGCCTTTAATTTTGGGGAAAAGAACAGGCAACATTGACCTCAGTCCAGAATGGAGCAACAGTTTTTTTTTTTTTTTTAATATTTGAATATTTATTATAAAAAACAAAAAACTAATCAATGAATAACAGTTATGATACAAATGATCATTATTGAAATAATTAAAATATGCTTTTCTTTTAAAAAATAACATT
>JAOTRS010000025.1:25611806-25623605 GCA_028565755.1 Dinotopterus cunningtoni
CCCCACTCCACAGTGTTTCTATAGAGAACCCTACTCCACAGTGTTTCTATAGAGAACCCCACTCCACAGTGTTTCTAAGGGATTTTATTTTACCAACTTTGTATTATTTGTCATAGCCAAAGTCATTAAACTCATGGTTGTAGAAATGGGCGTGTCTGATCTGACACAACTTCAAATAAACTTTGACTGGATCAAAGACGGAGCTCAGACTCATACACTCTCCACCTCTTCTCTTGTCCTCAGTCCAACTTTACTCTCTGCTTGTGCTGAAATCTTCCTGGATGTTTCGCTTTGTATAAAGTCCTCCTTCTCTGTCCACTGATTCAGACTGAAAGCTCACTGACTATCCCTATCTTTATCTTTCTTCACCTACCATTATCTATCTACAGCTTGCCCCATCCCCTTTAATCATCTGGTTTAAACCGGTTTCTGGCCCTGTACTGAGCACTGAGGTGATGTGCAAATGGTAAATGTAAATAACATGTGCTAATAAACGAGTGCTAGTCACATGCTAATGCAGCGGTGATGCCAGGTCGATGAATACAACAAAGGTGGAATTTTAAAAAATAATTTACACTACAAAAAAAAAAGATAAAATTTGGGAAAGAATAGAATGAAGAAGTTCAAGTACAGATTAAATGTTACCATGTACTTGTTTTTCATCTTAGAAATACTCCAAAATGTCCAAAAAGATAATTTATCATTCTATGGAGACAGTATATCATCAGCATATGATCAGAGAGCATGCTGAGATTACCTGAGACCTGTCAGAGTGTGTAAATGTGTGTTTGTGTGTGTGTGTGTGTGTGTGTGTGTGTGTGTGTTGTACAGATTGACACGGTACAGATGTTCAGCTCTTGCAAGTTATTCAACAACATCTGGCCCACTGCAGTGCAACCAAGAAGCATATTTAAGTTCTTCTGGATAATGAAGGGTTCTAAGAATTCCAATCCAAAATAAAATTTGTAAATTAAAAATAATAATAAAAAAGTTAAACCATTTAAAGATTCTTTGACTATCTTTTAAGTGGAACCCTTAAAGGTTCTGTCTAGAACTCTAATAATAAACTCTACTAATACCGAGTGTTTTTTATTCAAAGCTTAAAAACCCTTACCTATTGTATCTTGTCTTGAGGAGCTTAAGTCTTAAGGAGTCAAAAGTTAATGATTTAAAAAACCTGGTTTTAAAAGTAACCATCAACTTATGTTCTAAGAGGAAAGTGACAGTGAAGGGTTTCTCACCTTCTGAAAGTGTTGTTTTTTTGTTTTGTTTTTTAGATGTTTGTTTATTCTAATGTCTGACTGAACTAGAGTCTTCTGCCCTTTAGGACTTCAGATCATATTCATTTAGGAAGCTAAGAACAATCTAAAGAGACCTTAAATTAAAAAAAAATAAACCCAGTCACTGTTAGAGAGAATGGTTGCTTAAAGTTGTTCTATTCCACCTATTTAGGAAATCTATAGTACCATTAAAAACCCTTCTTGGACAAAAATGTAGGACGCTTTGGATTTTAAGTGTAAGTTAGCTTACATATATACTTAAAAATCACAAGTTCAAAGAAAAATGGGCAGTTAAGTGACTTCGAAACTCTGTACTAGCATTCTATATAGAACCTTAAAAGAAAAAAGGGTAAGAGGACAACTTCTGGTTTGTGTAGTGTCCCAGTAAGAAATGAAACACCAGCATTATCCAACCAATCAACATAATCAGGGGTCTCTACTCAGGAAGAGCTCATTGGTTAAGGCACTGGACTATAGTTTGGAAGGTCCCAGGTTCAAACCCCACAACTGCCAAATTTCCACTGTTGGGTGCTTGAGCAAGGCCCTCAACTACTCAGATGTATAATGAGTTAAAAATGTAAGTCACTCTAGATAAGGGTGTCTGCCAAATGCCTGAATAAATGTAAAATTATTCACACCTTTACTAAGGGCTTTATCATGTGCCAGTGAACCTGAAGCTTCTTCTAGAAATGCTTGATGCTGGTGCATTGCAGAGTGGTGTAATAAATTTAGTACTTCTACACTGACCACAGAATCCTTATCTACGAAAATAATAATAATAAAATCTAGAGCTAAAACACCTTGACTATCTAAAGAACCCTTAAGAAACATTTTTTTCATTATGGGTAACTAGCTTTGTTTGTCTCATTAATGATTTATAGAGACTCAAAGGTCCGACCTTAAACACTAAATATATGTTTTAACCATCACTCTTAAAAAACAAGCCATTATTAAGCCCAGAAACCTGAGGAGAACCCATTACAGGTAGTAGGAAAATCTTCACCATGCAATAAACCATTAAAGAACTCTTTTCTCTAAGGATCTGGGCCTCTGGGTTGCTTGGAATTTGCGTTTTAATATGGTTAGCTTCATATAACTTCTACTGAAATCACAGACTAAATTTTTAGGGAAAGAGCCATTTAAATGTCCCACTTTATATAGTTAGATAAGAGGTTTTAGCTCCCTAAGTGTGTCCTGTATTAAACTAAGGAAGAAAAAAGATTCAGATGTTGTTCTAGCAAAGATTCTTAAAACAAGATGAACAATCAGATAAATAAAGGAACTCAAGAAGAACTCATTCACAAAGTAAGAACAATTATGCAAAGAACCTGGAAGGAAATATTTTCTCTAAGAACATTTGAACAGAATGCAATTATTTGAGTTTTTTTTTTTTTTTAAGAAAATAAACCATCAATTATTCTCCATGGGCTCTTTAATACTTAAAGGTTCTTAGGATGTTTTCAGATTAGGGCCCTGGGGTTTTTTCCCAGAACACTTGGTCACAAAGTCTTGTTCATTTTCATCAGTGAGAACAGAATCGGTCCTGAGAACAATACAGTACTGTATATTCTGGCATGGATCGAATCAGCTAATCATACCGGAACACAAAAGTAGATTGCTGTAAAGTCAATAATATTAAACATAGCCTTAAAGTCGCAGGATTAGCGCAGTGGTTAAGGTGTTAGATTACTGACTACTGCTCGGAAGGTCCCAAGTTTAAACCCAATTACCACCAAGATGCCACTGTTGGGCCCTTAAACGAGTCACTTTTTCGACTTTTTTTTGAACGAGTCACGAGTCACTAAGTACTCAGATGTATAATGAGATAAAAATGCAAGTCATTCTGGATAAGGGCGTCTGCCAAATAAGTTTAAAGGTGGCTTACATACCAAGTAGGTGCATACTGCCACCTGCTGTATCGGAGAATGTAAATATGCAAGTGTACCCGAGAAAGGAGAGCAAAAATTACATGAATGCTGGCCAGTGGGGAGGCGATCAATCATTACTTAGTATGGTACAAATCAATCATGCTTAATTCGAAACACCCTACCTAGCTTCCTAACTGAAACTTGAACTGGAGAAAGACTCTGCAGCTTATTCGGCAAGACCATTTTAGAAAGCGTGAAACTCAACACTATCCAAAGAACCCTTAAGAGAGAATGTAGGAAGCTGGAGATTGTTTGGATTTTAAGATTTTTAAGAATATTAACTTTTCTCTAATAAACTCCTCAATGGTTCCCTAAAGTTTCTTAACATAATTATGAGCTCTTAATCTATTACGTTTTCTATCTTAAATGGGGAAACTCCCTGTAGGAAATGTCCTATCGAAATTAGTTATACGGCTATCAAAATGGTTCAAACTACTATAGGAACCCAAGTTGAACTCTTTAAAGAAGTAAAAAAAACCCAGGAGGCTGGAGCCTATCCCAGGAAACTTCAGGCACGAGGCAGGGTACACCCTGGACAAGGTGCCAGTCCATTGTATAGAACATATGCACACACTTATTTAGACACTACGGGCGATTTGGAAACACCAATTAACCTAATCTGCATCTTTTTGGACTGTGGGAAGAAACCAGAGTACCTAGAAGAATGGGGAGAACATGCAAACTCCACACACACACACACACACACACAGACCTGTTGTGGAAATCGATCCTTAACCCTCTGCGTGCTGGGCCACAGTGCTAATCACTAAGCCACTGTGCCATGGTGTTGCTATCCCTTAATAAATATATATGGAGTTAGGATTATCCTGTATAGAGTGACATCATTTTTTAGCACAACCTATGCAATATGATGATCTGTATTTTATTTTGGTTGTTTCTTTGACCAACAATAATGATATGTGCATTTTGTGAGTTCTACATTTTTGTGATATCATTCCTATATTCTGCTAGCAATGAAATTTTTGTATTTTTAAAGTAATAATTCTACCTAACATACCTAAAAACCCAAATACATAACTTGATATCTGAAGCCTCCCCCATCGACACACACCGGCAGGGCTTCTGTATAAGCATCTTTTTTAAATCACACACACACTGTAAATAAAAACAAGCCACCCCAATGTAAAATGTTTAATAACAAGTTGCACAGCCTTTTTAAGTTCCCTCAATTTTTACAGAAAGTTGCTGGCCAAAGTAAATATTTCATATTGCTGTTTAGTTGACACAATGTGTACCCATTTCAAAATCTTAAGTTGACTCAACTTGTAATTCAAGTATTTTAGTCAATTTAAGTAGTTTTGGTTGTGGGCTCAATTAATTATATTTCTCTAGGGTTGACTTAGTCCAACTTTTCATCTACTTAAAAAGGTTGTCTACCATTGTAGCCCACTGATGCAGTTGGTTCAAGTGATTATTTTTCTATAAAACAAATTGGCCTAATAACACCTCAATAATCAAAACATACATTAGTTAAAAAATCTTCCAAAACTAGTCAAAGTTAAAACGTTGATCTGCATAAAACAGGAGAATACAGGAGAATACAAGAGCAATAAAATACAGCAGATGCTTATCACTCTCTTACAATATCATAACCATTTTTAAAAACTAGCAAAGATTTGACTTTTGAAGACTATTTTTCCCAATACACCAGACACAAAAATAAGTCTATGGGAACAAGAGTTTGTTTCTCAGCATGTGATTCTGATGGGAGCGTGTCTCTCCAAGTCCAATAATAATCGTTTGGATGGCTTCATAGGTGTACGTCCAGTTGTTTTGGAATTTAATGTTTAGAGCACAGACCAGACCAAACATCACTCCTAAAGCTACTGCATTGTCACCCAGACCCTCAAGGACTACTGCAACTTCATCACCTCGTTCATGCTCCTCCTGTAGCTCCAAAAGGCCAGCCATCACCCCTCTGACCCCAGTCCTCCACAGCAGAGCTCTGGTTAAAGAGAAGAAGAACAGTCTTGTAAAGACAAAAATTATACATTTCACAGAATATTTAGTTATGATAAAAAAATAAAATATATTAATAGGGCTATATACCAGAGTGTGTAAAATACTGTTTCTGGAATTCTAATAATGTGTTAAAGCTAGGTATTGTTTCATATTTAAAAGAGATTGAGATTTTCAAGTGTTTTACTTTGTCATTCTCAGGAGTAACTACTGTACATGTTTAGGGCGATGTTTTAAATCAACCAGGTATTTACTCAATTTGGTTTTCATACAGATAAGTTAACCGATATAACACTCATAGATAAGTATTAGCAACTCTGAAGCCAAACTAACACGGACGTTTTTATATCCCTTAACTTACCGAATGCTGAAGCGCTGCTACTCCTTAACTGTTAATCTCTTCGGGGTTTCTTTTAAAATCACAAGATTGCATCTCAGGGAAGGTAAATTACTGGCTCAACCTTATTTTTTTAGTTTATTCAGTCTGTGTCTCCAAAGTTTTCAAGTAACAAGTAAGCTTCAACAAATAACACCGTGAGATCAGGCACGGATCAGTGTCGCTTGAGTTTTGAGGTTTATAAGAACTGCCGACTTCTTTTATTTAATATTAGATTTTTTTATATTCATGTGAGAATTGTAAGAACTTCCCTAAGTTGTTTATAGAAGGAGTCTCCAGTATCAGACGCAAAGCTGTAATTTTCACTTTAGCTATTTATAGATGCAGTGAAGAAAGCAAAGCTTGTTTTGTAGAGGTTCGAAGTAAACTTAACTATGAACAGATAAAAAATACAGTTGTGTTGTTGTTTAATAAATAACGTAAAAAGATTATGTTTGGAAAACTGCTGTGATCTAAGAGGAATAAAACACTTTTCTTTTTCATTTTAAAACCCTTTAAATCCAAGCAGCACAGATCTGTGCCAGAAACACAGCACAGGTCAATGATGATTAAAAAACAATATATGTGCTAATATGGCCTTGCTGGTGTGTGTTCACGGGGAGGCTTCAGACTTTAAATTGTGCATTTGGGTTTTCACATACTGTATGTCTGGTAGAACAAAAGTTATTAGTACTTTTATATTGTGCACATTTTACTACTACCAGAATATGGGAATGACATCAAAAAAATAAATATAGACTCTCAAACAAGAACACGTGATCATGTGTATCTGTGCTATTTACTGTATTTGCCTGTGTGACCCATTTTTTTTACATTTATTTTCTCACTCATGTTTGTATAGTTGGAAATAAAATTCAGTTCATTATATTGCCTAGGTTGTGCTGAAAAAAAGGATACGTCACACTATACTGCACACTCATGAGCCCTATGTTTATTAAAAAAACAGCAAAAAAAAAAAAAAACGGCTAAAATGCTCTGGGTTTAAAGGGCTAGCAGTAACTCTGTTCCATCACACCAATGCAACCAGCCTTCCTGAATCGCTAACCGCAGCTTTAATGCTTCGTAAATCCCTACCGACGCTTTAATGCCTCTTATTCCCTGCGCATACGCGTTCTGTGAAGTAAATAATCATCAGGTGTCGCATGTTCACGCTCCATATGTCTTGATGTTTTCGGAGAGCTTTGGATGGTTCTGTAGTTTAAGCTCTCACTCGGTGCATCTGTTCTTTGGTGAAGGTGCGCATATGGTAGTGAAAGACAAGAGAAAAAGCTGGTGATCATCATCATCATCCTCCTCATCATCATCATCATCATCATGATCATTTGTGTTCCATATGACCTGCAAGTGTGCTGGAAAAAAAGAGTACAGAAAGAGAGAGAGAGAGATGGGAGGAGAGAGGGAGAGAGAGGGATAGAGGCGGGGTTAGAGCTGAGAGAGAGAGAGAGAGAGAGAAACAGGACAGTGAGGATGGAGGATGTTGCTCTCTCTTTTTCTCTCTGATGGAAGGATTTTTGCTCTTGAGAAGCTGATCAGGAGGGTAAGCTGCTGCGCATGTCTTTATCTTTTTCTTCCTTCATCTCTTTTGCATTTTTTTCTTTGATGTTTTTTTTTTGTTCTTTGATTTAGCGCAGATCAAAGCAGATCAGATCGGATCAGCGCGTGGACGTGCCTATGAATTGCACACGGGGATTTTATTATTATTTTTTTATTCATATTATAAATCGTAGTCTTTATTTATAATTATTTATATTTTTTTGCTCGGTATCGTTTTTTTTTTTTTTTAAATACTGGGGAGAAAAAAAAAAACATTTTGCGCATTTGCGTCGTAAACATGCCTTAATAACGCACACACTCACTCACACACACACACACACACACACGACATTTACTGATGATTTCTTGATTTTTCCCTCCAAACGCACAGGAATAACAGAATAATCAGAATACAATCTTTTCATTTATTTATTTATTTATTTTCTATTTGAAACGAGAAGGAATTTGCGCGCCTCTCACGTACGCGTGGATAAAGCGTTGCGGAGAAAATGCAGGTTAATGAAGAGTGTGTGTGTGTGTGTGTGTGTGTGTACTGCTTGTGTTTGTGGATGTCTTATGTTATATTATGTTACATCCTATTTTATATCTCTTATATCCCATGTTCTGCACCCTAGTGCGTTTTCATGGATGCAGATGTTCCAGATGTGCGTGCCATCATGCCATGGTGATGACTGCTGCGCCATGGCTGGCCTTGTTGTCTAGACTTCAACTTGTTTAAAGAAAAGCTGAGGATCTATTTTATTATGAATATTATTATTATTACAGTAACATGCGTGTTATAATTACATTTTGACCTGTTGTTCTGGCTTGCTAAGTTGACTTTTTGTTCTCTCGAACCTAAGCTGAAGTGTTAATCGAAGGCTGCAGAGATCCTAATGACCAGCCTGTTTGAACGTAATTCCAAAACATAAGAAAGAAAAACATGGATTCGATTCGGATTTCAGCCGTTTTGTGGGGGTTTTGTTTTTCCCAAGAAACAGGTTGAGAATGGTGGCCATGTTGCATTGTAGATCTTTGCTCTTCATTCCAATATTGGAGAACTGTTTAATTAATTTTTTTTTTCTGGAGATCAAATTTTATTTGTCACATACACATGAGTATGATATGCAGTGAAATCCTTATACGACCGCCTGTGACCTAAAAAGAAAGGAAGAATGAATTGCACTAGCGAGTAAAATTAATTTAAAAAAAAAAAGAATATTTAAATAAAGAATTAAGAATATAATACAAAATGATACAAATATAGAAAAAGAAACGTGTGTTTTGATGCGAATGCTGCAGGGTGCTGTATCTTCATTAGGAAGTCAGGTGACCGCTCTTACAGGTCAGTCTACTGTTCGTAAACTCATCTCTGTGCAGCTTTTCGTCTTTTTACTGCATTGGTACAAAGATCTATTTCTGGTGGACACTGTAGTTAAGGGGTCAAGGCAGCACTGTTTCACGACACTTAATTATCCAGTGAATTATCCTGAAAGAACACTTTTTAAAAAAAATAAGAATGCATCAAGAAACGGTGAAGAAAATAAATAGGAAAAAAAATCACACTTCGTCTCTTAATGCATGCAGTGTTAGGGCAGTGTTAGGAGGAGAAAAGGGTTTTTCAAAGGTTCCTCGAGGGTTCAGTGGATCATTAAGGGTTCAATGGAAAATGTCTGATAAGAAAAGATATAGAGGCTTTAAGGGTGCTTTACAGAGACCAAAGAACATCCTACATTAAAAGCAAGAGTGTAGGTAATGATCTGTGACAGTAGAGACTACAGAGGAGATCTACAGAAATCTCTGGAAACACCAACAGTCTTCATCAAACACCAACTTTTTAGTCATTGACTTTCCATCAGACACCATCACTGTCCATAAATGGCAAAGTTTTTGTGTTTTTCTTTAATAAATTCTTAAATTTTCTACCAAGCATTAACATTGTCAGCAAGTAGCAATCTAATGGTAACTGACTAATTCTAAAATTGTTCATCCACCAAGATTTGTTTTTTAACATTGAGCCTCAAACCCCAATAATCTCCATGATAAACAACTAATAAACATGAAACATTCCAACAAACATCAAAACGATCCAACATTCTCAGTTCATCAAACACTAACCTTTTTTCTTGACTTAATAGACGTCAGCAATCTGCAATATTGTTTATTGAGCAACAAGCAAACACCAACATTTTTCACTTCACACCATCCAATGTCCTACTCCACGCACTGAAGAACACCAAAAAATGTTCACGGAACACTGAAATACTTTAACAACTTCGTTTATATGTCACTCAAACAAGCTCTTACATTCTTCAGAAACCATTAGGAATCTCCAGTGTTCTTTATTGAATACCAAGATTTCCAGTTAAACACCAACATTCTTCATTAAACAAGCAATTAGAACGTCCCCAGCAAAAAAAACAACTTTAAATACATTTTCTTCAGTCATAGATGTTTCTAATAAACCAACCAACACCACACTACACGTCCAAATAATGTTCTGCATAACTCTTTATAAAACACCAGAATCTTTTTAGATTTTTAAAACAATTTTTAACTAAGCATTCTGGTGACATCCGTAATTTGCAAATAAACGGCACAATTCTCATGCATCGTCCATTAAAACCAACATGCTCTTTCAAACACAGAAACTCTTCAGTACACATTTTCATTTTTTTCCTATAAGATTCTCAAACATCAGTGAACATGAAAATCGTTAGTGAACATGAAAATCGTTCAACACGGATACGTTCTTATAATTTCCACCAAACACAAACACACTCTTTGGCCTACTAATAAAAAACTAAAATTCTATAATGCTTACTTTTACACCAAATACTAATATTCTGCAATATTTTTCTCAAATAGCAGCAAATTTCAGGATCAGCCAACACTAAAATTCACCAACCTGGTCTATCAAAGACCAAGAGCTTCTTACCTGCACATCAAACACCAACATTCTTTGGCATCAAACATCAACAGGTTTTTATTTCCCCCAAAACCAACATGCCTTTTTCAAACATTCAGATTCACAAACTTGGTTAATTAAACACCAGCAGGTCATTATTTCTGCCTCCAAACCTATATGCCTTATTTAAACACTAAAATTCACCAATTTGTTCCATCAAACACCAGCAGGTTATTTTTTCATGGAAAAAAAATCACCAATTGGTCCATTAAACACCGATAGGTTGATTTCCTTTACAACATCATGAGTATGCGACAACAAATGCCAACATTCTCCAACATTTCCAACACAACGCTTTATAGCAAACACCAACATGCGTCAACATGCTCCATCAAACACCAATAGTTCCTTACTTTTCACACCATACTAATATGCTGCATGAAATGCCCACAGGCACCAACGAACTCAATAAATATGAGAATTCTCTGTTTTGGTCCATCAAACACCAACAGGTTCCTGTGATTATTTTTTTTAAACAAACCCAACATGCTCCGATAAACATTAAAGTTCTTCACCATTCTTTATCAGACACCAGCTGATAACCTAGCAAAAACATTCTTTAAAGCAATCCAAAGAGTCTCACTTTGAAGTAGAAAGTTCTAGAAATAAACACTCCCACATAGGTTCTGCATGATGCTGGTGTTGATGTTGATGGTGTGTATTGGATGCGAGTGTCCTGCGAATGTAATTAGGTCAAGAGCACAGAGGAAGGGAAAGCAAGCGCAAGTGTCAATCAAGTCCTCGGGTTCTGTCTCCTTCGAAAACGAGTTCCCTTGGCAACAGAAGCGGTGGAACATCACACGAACAGATTGAACTGGTTTATGGAGATGCTCAGGGAAAAAGACAGCATTGTTGGTAAACACCACATGACCTTCTGGTGGTGTTGCAGCGATTAGCGAGTGTCAAAAGTAGATTCGTCGCTGTTTCAAAAAGACTTCAAGATGCTTGATGGCTGTTTTTTTTTTTTTTTTTTTTTTTTAAATTCATGTTACCGAACAGTTTTAAAAAAGCTGCATTCCCCGGCCGTCGCTTTTCATCTGCCGCTCAGTCGGAGGTGAAGGAGCGAGCGAGATTTATGAATAATTCTGTTAATGACCTCATCGCTCTCTATTTGTCTGCTCCTCGCCGTCTGTCCCCTCCGGCCGCCCACGACCGTCTGCATACGCAATGACACCAGGATCGCAGCTAACTCCACACCTAGCGCAGTGTTTCCCTCCGTTTTCTCCTAAATGAGCTGTAAATAAGCAGATCATGATTAAAGGGGCGACGCCACGAAGTGATGGATGAAAATGGCCGAGTAAGTGGGAGGAAATCAGGGAGAACTCGCCACAAACACACGCACACACACACACACACACACAAGTTAAAGTGTCTAATCTTATGATACATTAGCAAAATTATCATATTCAAGGCAATTTAGATGCATAGATGCAGTGCTGCACGCCAGTGATTGACAGAAGTGACTTGTTTGTTGGCTTGTTTGTTTGTTTAGCTAGCTAGCTAATTAGCATGCAAGTTTGGAAGCCCTAATGACCCCATTCATAAGTAGGAAGTTCTTTCATTATGTGTATTAAATAAAAAAATGAAAAAATAAACAGTAAAAGACAGAAGAAGAGGATTCACTAACAGCAACTGCAATAAAAATAATGCTAATTATATTAAAGATGGAAAAAATTAAACAAGAGATTATAAATAATATATCATATAAAAATA
>JAOTRS010000025.1:25633294-25655311 GCA_028565755.1 Dinotopterus cunningtoni
CACAAAGTTGGCATAGCTACCAGTGTTAGCTACATAGCATTCTTAGCAACATCTGATTCATCTATAGAATAGTGTTCCTGCTAAGTGATTAAACAAAACTTTAATACTTGATTTGTGGTGTTTAAAGCCAATAACTGGTATAAAATGTCGCCTATTCATCCAAACGAATCCCTTTTACAAGTTATACCTTCATCCATCTTGAAGAAGCGCTAGTGGTGTTTGTTCAGATTTTACTATGTGTGTAAATGTTCTCAGAAACAGACCGGTTTATTTCACTGGCTGTGTGCTGGACGCTGTGACATGCTTTCCCTTTTCTGACCAGACTAATATAGGGGCGGGGCAAACAGGCATCGGGGCGTGTCTGTAAAGGGACTGACATAAACAGTGTCATTGTAGAAAACGGCCAGGTCGTTGTTAATTGGATTTCTTAAACAATGTGGAAAAAAATGTTTTATTTGCTAAGCTACTGCACCTTGAAATGTAGCTTTAATAGTTTTTCACTGAATTCTGTATTTATGTAAGGGAGAAACACAATGCTGATTCTCTTATATGAGATAAAACCCTCATTGTTCCTTATGGTAAAGCGTTAGAGTTTAAGTGCTGCGCTGAGTCTGGCGATGTAAACGAAGCCGACTACAGTATCCCAACCCCCCCCCCCAATGGAGGTTTATGGTTCCTCGTGGGAGGTCGATACGCTGCAGCGTCTCACACGTCTCCGTTTCTGGCGTTCTAAGAAGTAGTGGTTATAAAACAAGCCTTCTTTGGCACGATGTGCCTCTTTCTCCCTCAAGGGCGTTCTGTCAGGGCGTTTTTATCCCTTGGAGATCTCCGGAATCATCCCTGATTCCCGTCCATGCTTCTCGTTACCAGCGCTAGTAAAGCAGGCGTGTCCTCTGTTCTTGGCTGAGTAATCTTTAAAAAAAGATCGTAAACTGACTCAGGGTTTAGAAGCAGGACCAAGCTTCTCTTGTTCTCTTTGTTCATTTTGGAACTGGTGCTAAAATGGTAAAAAAAAGGTAATTGACATTTACAGGAAGACTTGTACGGAAGATTTGTATGAGACTCTTAGCCACAAGTAAAACATTTGAATGGTGCAAACATTTTAAAGAAGGCCGTACAGCTGTGAATGATGATCCCGGTCGAGGTATCTCAGAGCACACTGCAGTTGCTTCTGTGAACATTTAGCGAGTGGAATGCCTGATCCTTGAAATTTGATGGATAACTTGAAGAAGAGACGGATCTGTATGTGTGAACTGTACACACACTCATTTATCAACACCAGTTGCACATTTCAAGCAGTCATATTCTGAGTAAACTTTATACCTTGATGGTCTCCAAGCACTAGTGAAACATTGGGATAAGTGAATTAGTGAAGGGGATTATATAGAAAAATAAAGGGAGTTTTTACTCTTAGATCTGTGTTCTGTTATTCTGCACAACCCCTGTATATTCATATACTGATCAACAACTCCTATAGTAAAGGAACCTTCCACACCACTGCATCCAGTCTCTACCATTCTAACTACAGTTCATCTTTGTGTGTGTGTGTGTGTGTGTGTGTGTGTGTGCGCACCTTGGTGAACGCTGGTTTAGTTTGTGTCCACCTTTTGACATTTGATCCCACCGAGTCATGACATTCAAATTCTGAAACCGCAAACCACTGGAGCACATCTGGACCAGGATCAGCGTTAAAACCAGGTTGCTTTCTAAAGGGCTTTTCACCTTTCACGTGGCTGGAGGTTCAGACAGCAGGTCGAATCCCCAGACATTGTTATTTTTGTACTATCCTGTGACATCAACATGGATTGAATCTGACTCCATCTCTGGAATAAGACAGAGATTTATTTACTTATTCTGGTATTCTGGTGTACATACGAGTGGTGCCACTGAGGACATTGTGCACATACTCTGGTGTCCTTCTGCAGTCCAGGGACATGTGCTGTAGTCTGATTGGTGTTTCCAAATTGCCTGTAGTGTGTGTGATTAGGTGTGTAAGTGTGTGTTGTGCCCTGCGATGTGTTGGCATACAATCCAACGTACACCCTGCCATGTCCCCTGAGCTCCCTGGGATGGGTTCCAGAGCCCCAGTGACCCTGTACATGAAAAGTGCTTTACATAGATGAATGGATAAATGGATGGATGGATGGATGGATGGATGGATGGATGGATGGAGGAGTACCATGGCTTACATAAGCTGAACGATCTTTAATTGGACTGTAACAAATCTGTACAAAAATGCAAAAAAAAATTGTAAGGAATTTTGGAGTGCAGAATCTTCTTCCTTTACCCCATTACATGACCTTTGATCTTTCCTCTTGAAGTCATTGTGATTCGCACTTCCCAGCATTATTACACTCAAACATCTCTGCTGTCAGCACACACACACACACACACACACACACACACACACACACACACACACACACACACACATTCTCACGTTACAGCAAACCTGACGAATTACCTACACCACCTGCACCGTGGCCTTAAACCTGCTTTAACCATGCTGCTTCCTTCTTCTCTTTTCAATGAGAGAGCCAAATCATCTCTTCTATTTCCTGCAGAGAAAAAACTCCAGGAACTGAAATACGACGTGAAATACATATTGGCTGGTTCTGGAAGTAAAAGAAGTTCTGAAATACCTTCATGATGCTTCTTTTCTTTAATAAGGGGAAAGTTGTTTCTTTATTATCTCAGCTGAAGGTCATGACTTGACCATGTCATCATGCCAAGAGAATAAGGCAACCGAAATTTCCCAGAATGCTTTTGGCTAAAAAGTGTCTCTTGAGATAGGATCGTATAACACCATTTTTCGTAATACTTAATGCTTCTTATCTCCCGATCCATGCTTTGGTTTTTGTAAATATGCATACACATTTATATTTTTATCAGATAAAATGAAACACATTTGCCAAATACAATTTCATGCCCTTTTATGTAGTGTCTGTAACTTCAAATTCAAATTTTCAACGATAATAGTTGTCATTCAGATAAAACTTGGCCATTTTAATTTTACATGAAAAGACATAAACCTAAAAAAGTGTAAGATATTGCAACATGAATTTGACATGGTTACGCACACTACAGATTTTTGGCTTTTACAAAAAGCCAGAATGCTTTAATTTAAGTAACAATTTCTACAGGTCATCTGCTTTTAATTTTGGTATCAATAGTCATAAAGAAATGTGAATAATTAGCATATTAAATAATTATTGTTAGAAGCAAGACGGTATAACGCTGAAAAATGCCAATTTTGGGGCAAATACTGTATATAATAATTTCTCCAAAACAGCTGACGTTAGCAATTTTTAAAAAAATTTTTTAGGGAAGCAAGATTGGGCACTTCCATGTTGCATAAACTTTAGAAGTAGCTTCGTTGGCACACAAACACACACAGACTTTCTGTATTATATAACATAAAAACATAAAATCATTACTGTGTTTTGGCCGACTGCAAATATTGCATATTTCCTCTTTATTGGTTAATCTATCTATCTATATAATAATACATATAATAAAACTGTAAAGTGGGCATGTCTGTACATTGAAGATATTTGCGGAAAAATAATTTGGGGGGTACATAAGATGAGTAATATGACTTTTGTTAAAGCACTATACAAATAAAATTTAATTAATAAAACACATCAAGATGGTTTTTGGAATTTTTGTCTGTCTGTTTGATTGTTTGTTTGTGCACGCATCACATAAAAACTACTAAACAAATTTTAACATGTTTTTCACAGGTGTAATTGGCTGAGCTTCAGGTAACATACAGGCTTAAGAGAAGATATTTTACTTTGAAATTCAAATAGAAAACGCCCTTATATCATTATCGACCTTGAAAAAATCATTACATCATCTCAAAATTCAACAGATACCGCTGTACATATTTTATTTTATATGCATATACAGTATACTCAATTCCTCAAAAAAAATGACCCTTAGGCACGCCCACTAACGTAGGATTACTTATTCCTTATTCTTTATTACTTATTTCTGAAAATTAGAAGAAAAATCATTACATTTTTTTATGTTTTAATTCTTTGCACTTGCAAGCTCTATTTTTTATCTATTTAAATTAAGTGCCCAATATTTAGCTCGCCAGTTTTATTATATATGTTGTGTGAAAGAGCTACAGAACAGAACAGTCACAGAAACGTTGTTTGTTTACAATTAGCCGTCTGCTTAGCGATGGTTCTCGCAATCGCACCAAAACGATAATAAAAAAAGACGGATGTCTCATGTTAATGTTGATTAAAGTGTGTACTAATAGATCTGCCATAAAGTTGATCGTTTTTCATATTTGTCCTCACCTTTAATGTCAGCGACTGACGTTAATGTTGTAATTAGACTGTGAGTAAGCTGCAAGACGATCTGCGTTTCTCGACATTCATCAGCTTCCTGTGCTTCTCCCTGCAGCGGCTTAAGACAAATCATGTATCAGAGATAAATATCATGTGTACAAAAAGGAAAAATACTAAAACAAGTAGGACACCATATTAGTGAAGACAACTGAAGGACGCAGGATACGAGCGCGGTGGTAAAAAAAAGGGGAAGAGAAAAAGAAAGAGAAAGAAAGAGCCGGCTTTCACTGGGATGCAGACGTGACCCGGATGGCCAGGAGAACGATGAGCAGCCGTCCCGGGAAAACAGAAGATCCTCTATCTCAGAGAGAGAGAGAGAGAGTGTGTGAGTGAGAAAGAGAGAGAAAGTGGGGGATGGAGACAGAGTTCAGAATCCGATCCCAGTGTCAGTGTTTCTTAGCAACAGTCTCTGTTTCCCGGGTGATGGGGACCGACATCACTTCCTGTCTGTGTGAGAGAATGTGACTGCACACAGAGTCGTCTGGACGAAAAAACAGGCATAATACACACACACACACACACACACACACATAATTCCATTAATTAATAATGTATTAAGTAGACTTTAACTAAACACACACACACACAAAGAGTCTAATTAAGATCTGATGAGCTTGACTGCATCACCTCACAGCATGTCAAGACCTCCAAGGTGATTAATTTCTTATAGAAGCAAGCCTGAGTGTTTTATTCCTTTTACACCACATCAGTCTGCTGAAATATTGCAAATGTTTGATTATTAATTAATTGAATGATTACTTTCTCACGTTTGACATCAATAAGTCAGTAAAGCAACTTGTCATGACACAGAGGAACCTAAAAACCTTCTGTCCTGAAAAGAACACAAATGCACAGACACTGGAGACGCATAAAAGCACTAAACAAACAGGAAACCTCACCACTGCAACTCTAATAAATCGGTGGCCATCATAATCCTCCCTCCACCAAACTTTACACTTGGCACAATGCAGTCAGACATGTTCTGTTCTCCTGGCAACCGCAAAACACAGGCTCGTCCATTGGATTGCCAAACAGAGAAGTGTGATGCGTCATGCCAGAGAACACCTCTCCGCTGCTCTAGAGACCAGTGCCGGTGTGCTTTACACCACGGTCCTCAGGTCAGGAATGCTTTGCGTTTCACTTGGTGATGCAAGGCTTGGGTGCAGCTGCTCGGCCATGGGAACCCATTCCATGAAGCTCTCTATGTACTGTTCTTGAACTAATCTAAAGGTCACACGAAGTTTGGTGGTCTGTAACTATTGACTATGCAGAAAGTTAGCGACCTCTGTGAATTATGCGTCTCAGCATCCGCTGACCCCGCTCTGTGATTTTACGAGGCCTACCACTTCGTGGCTGAGTTGCTGTTGTTCCCAATCGCTTCCACTTTGTTATAATACCACTAACAGTTGACTGTGGAATATTTAGTAATAAGAAAATTTCATGACGGGACTTCTTGCACAGGTGGCATCCTATTACGGTACCTGGAATTCACTGAGCTCCTGAGAGCGACCCATTCTTTCACAAATGTTTGTAGAAGCAGCCTGCATGCCTAGGTGATTGATTTTATACACCATGGAAGTGATTGAAACACCTGAACGAAATTATTTGGATGAGTGAATACTTTTGGCAATATAGTTTAATCAACATCTCCTGACCAATCAGAAAGCAGAACTGAGCAGCAATGGGTTTTATACAGCAGAGCTGAGTCTGAGTCAGGAAGCCTTGAATATGTCTAAGACTCGAGTTCATGCAGCAAGTGTAAACTGGAAAGACCCGAGGAAAATAATAAATACATTAAGAGAGATAAGGAGAGAGAGAGAGGGAGGAAAAAAATAAGCACATTGAGGTGTGTGCATTAGACTCTCTGTGCGACGGTCCTCAGGTCAGGAAGATAAAGCTCCAGCGTGAAGAAAGTGCTGAGGTCGTAAGCAGCTGGTTCTCTTTCAGGTTCAGCGTTCGGCTGATTTATAAAGAAGCGTTTGTGCAAAACGTCATACAGGCAGTGACCTTGTAATGCATGACGAAAAAGGAAAAGAAGAAAAGCATAATATAAAAAGCATCCTAGACTCTTTCTCTCGCTCCTGCTTCGATTAAAAGGAATTCCTAGAAAGCAGAAGTATTTTTCATAATATTCAGGACAAAGAAATTTCACAAAAGCTTTAGTGACTTCCTTGTTCTTTCTAAAGTGCAAAGTGAGAACTATTTCTTGTTCTCAGTTAGATCTTTAGTTAGAACTGGAAGTTGTTTCGTTGAGATTAATTGCGAACTTCTTCACAGGTAACACGGCGATCTCAAACGTGAGCTCTTATTGTGCAACAAATCCATTTAAACTGCATATGTGGGTAAAAATGCTGTGGCGTTAGAGGAATAAAATGCTTAAGGACATCCGCAACATAGTACTGTATGCAACGCATTGTGACTTGAAATTCTACCAAAACATCTACAAATAGTGTCTAAAAGTATGTGTACCCCTTTCCTTTACCTCCATGTGGCCTTGTTGAACGTATCATTTTGCATTTACTCCCCCATGTGTTTGCTGTTATAACACAATTTTGGTTTGCTTTGGCCAATATCAGAAGAGCTGGGAACATCTGGAGCCCAAAGTGTGAATACTAATAAGGAAACTTCAACACATCAATAAACTTATTTGAACGATTTCTAACAAACATTTACACATTTTACACTACATTACACAAAACACTCACAGTACAGTACATGTGCTCAGTATGTCCTACCAAACCAATAAGTGAGAGAGCATATTGAGCTTCATATCATAGTACAGTCCTACAGCAACAGGAAGTGCAGCTAATGTTCCATCTCCTCTCTTGGCTCATCACCAGTCGACTGGAATTATCTTTTTCCACTTTCTGAAGCTGTTAGTTTCAGTTCTTGATGCACAGCAAAGTTTCACACCCTCAAAACCTTTACCGAACAACTGGCTTTTGCTAACCATGTAGATTTTTCACATATATAAGATGCTAACACAAGTAGCTTATGCCTATGGCATTCTGCATTCAAATCACTACCTAACGGCTAACCGAACCTCCCTGTACCTTTTTTAACTGAACAAAACTAATTGTCAACCACTCAACAAAACAGCAAACAAGAGTAATTATCCTCTCTTTCTTACTCACCGCTGAATTCCACAAAACCGAGCCTGTCAGCAACACAACAAAACAGCCTCCTTGATGACCAAAACGCGGAAGGGAGAGAGAAAAAGGAAGCAACCCGGTTGCTGTGCGAGCAGCAAAAATGGCAATCCACCAGGAGGACAAAGGTCCGGGACCCCCAAAAACAGCCCCTGCTTCGCCAGCACTCCACAACCCCCAATGCGATTGGCTCACCTTACTTGCCCAAGCATATGTATGCATATACTGCTACAGGATGATACAGAAATGACAACTGTATTGAGTCTTCTTTTTTTTTTTTCTTAGTTGCCTATCATGGGCTACACCTCCCCCCCTTAAACTCATGTATGTCCCGTTACATGGTAAAGGTCAGGTGGTTGCTGTTTGAGGAAGTTGAACAGGGTGACATGCATGGTTCTCATTCAAAACATCAAACGTTCAAAAGCTGCGGTTAACCCCTGGAAGAGCGACTGCACTACAGCTTTCAAGGGATATCCAAACCTTACATCCTGAAGCCGGCTAGGCTGTTCCCTATGCCTGACTGAACATCTGGTAGAACTTGTTCCTTTACAACTACCAGTGTGGATTTGGTCTTCTACTTCTGGTTCAGTCAAATCATTCAGTTGGGACTCTACTAACAAGTCAGTCTCAGCTTTATCTGTATCTTGAGCATTGTCAGACATGTCAGGGGATGCTAATGCTTGCTCTGTATGCAAGTCATAACAGTCACATGTACTTTCTGCTTGTCTGGTTAGGTCAGCAGATGAGTGCTCGATATCTTTTTGGCAGTGGCTCGTCAAATGCTGTTTCACTATATTTACAGTACTCTCTTATGTGATTAATCAACTTCTGGAGTGCAATTCACCTCTTGGACATCTACAAGAGTCTCAACAGAAGAATTTGTGTTTGGAGATCCAAAATGTTGTGTATCCTGCAAATTAACTGTTGTGAGATCAGGTTGTACTTAGTCATGGTGGGTGGTTAGATACCTAGAGACCTCAGCACTGAAAGGCACACTGTACCAGCATACTGGAATGATTTCATCATCATCATCATCTTCTTCTAAGAATTTCGCTGGGTGGGTCTGTTGCAGAGCTAAGATGGGTTGGTGGCCTACGCCTTTGTGTCTACTTAGCGGTCTCATTAATCATCTTAAGAGAAAGATAGCCACAAGGGAGCAATAAATACCTATGTAGCATTCTAATTGGACCATCGTCATCTTCAGGTTTGACAGTGCAGACTGGAAGAATTCCTGCCCTTTTAACCATTGTGTATATGACTGACTCCCATCTGTCTGATAATTTGTGCTTACCCCAAATATGGACATTCCTGACCAATACTCGGTCACAAGGTTCTAAATCTGAGACAATTACACGTTTGGCAAATCTGTTTTTGTTTTTCCCTGCTACTTTTGAAGCATTATTAGAGGCCAACTTGTAACTTTCTTCAAGATGGGATTTGAGGCTCTGTACGTACTGAGAATGTGATGTGTGCTGCATGCTTTACATGCAACCCAAATGCAAAGTCAACAGGCCCGCCTGCCTGGCTGACGCCCAAACGTTAGTCCATATGGCAAAAATCCCATGACATTATTCCGGGTACATTTATAAGCATGAACAAGTGGCTTCACAAAATTATGCCAGTGAGACTACCCCTGGGGTGGTATGGTGTAGTCCTCATCTGTATTCCAGCCAACTAACTAAGCGCTTTTATCATGTGAGATTCAAAATCCAAAATCTAGTTGTTGGAATGGCAACAGCAAACTTGGTGAAATGATCTGTGATCACCAAGATATCTTTGGTTCCACTTCAGTCTGGTTCAAGAGAAGGAAAATGCATACAAACAAGTTCAAGGGGTCTCATAGTATTGATATTGATTAAGGGTGCCGTTTTCTCAGACGATGACTTTCTGTGCAAACATCTCCCACGAGTCTGTGCTTTTCTCTCTATATCCATGACCATCCTCTGCCAGTAGAACATGGATCTTACAAGGTCTAAAGTACGCTCAATGCCCACATGATCATGCAGGATTCACGAAGTTTCACGTAGTTTGAGACCCTACTTGACGCCTCTTGTATAGGACTCGTTTAGGAGCTCGAGGCGACCTAGCTCTCACAACAGAACTGGAAGTTCTGAAAGCTCATGGCTCAGTGCGTGTAATGGTTTCTGTCCATCCTCAATTTGGGAAATGATATGCTTTAAACATTAATCACCTCTCTGTTTAGTCTCTAACTCTACTTTATTTACATGGGGAACAACTGGCAATCCTGCAAACTCATATTCCTCCCCATTGCTGTCAGTCACAGCACTAGCAGACATAGCAATGATTTGAATAAGGGGAAAGCAGTCAGCACAGACTTTATTGTCATGGCTGACACTGTAGGTAAACTGTCTCTCACAGATAGCCTTTCCAACAGCTTGGTCTGTTGCATCAATATTTCTGGGATTACAGAGGTGATCCTATGTGAATTGATTTTTCAGCATTTTGCTTTCCAGGATGATACAAGTGTTTGAATGAGAACGCAGACTCACAATTGTTCTTCTTGTTCTTGATATAAAACAGCACCAAGGCATGTGGTCTTCATCGGTATGAAGTATGCAGGGCTTCTGGGGGTCAACGAACCCTAACACAGGAGCAGTGGCAAGTTCATCATTTTAAATGCTTGTTGGCAAGTTGATGTCCAGCAGCTTCCAAATGGCTCTTTAGGGTTGTGGTATGGATTTGGTTTGCTTTTTGGTTGGGGTCTCCTATGGAAAGGTGGGTAACCAAAAGTTAAGTCATGGAGGGGTTTGACTCTGCTGGAGTAGCCCTAATACGAACCTCCTGTAATTTGCTGCAAACCCAAGAAAAGACCCCAACTCTCCTAGGGCCTAAGGGACTGCCCACATTCGAAGAGCAGCAACTTTCTCTGGGTCCGTCTCTACTGCGTTTTGAGAGACCACATGGCCAAGGTATCAAACAGACGTCTAAAAAAAACATGCCTTTTTCCAATCTTGCTTCATGTTCCTCTAGAGTTTTGGAGAAAACTATTAGATCGTCAAGGAAAAGAAAAACTCTTTTAAATTCATGTCTTCCATGCACTTTTCCATAAATTTTTGAAAGGTACTTGGTGCATTTGTCACTTCTTGAGGCATGTGGTTGAGGGCACACAAAAGCTGTTTTGGGCTTCCTCAAATTCTATCTAATAATAACCAGATTTCAAATCAAGAACTGAAAACCAGTGGGAACCAGGGAGTGCTGTGTAAGATGTTCTCCAACTTGGGAAGTGCATAGGTATCTTTTATTGTCTGTAGGTTTAATTTCCTATAGTCAATGCATAAAAGGTCCTGATTATTTTTTTCCTAACCATCACAATCAGTGATGAAAAGGGACATTCCAACTCTCAAATAACTCCAGCATTAAGAAGCTCTTGAATGTGCTTGCGGACAGCCTCAATGTCCTGTGGGTGAATTGGCCAAGCATGGTATTTAAAAGGGGTTTCTTGAGTTATACGGTGTGTTACTCTGTCTGTCCTCCCAAAATCTAGGTCATGTTGCACAAACACATCCGGCATGCCGTTAAGAAGATTAGCAATGCGATCCTTCCCCTCTGGGTGAACTGGAGACTCTCCAAAATTAAACTTTAAACTCGACTTCTGGCGTGGGTTAGTGCTCGATGTATTTATTAGGCTGTGCTCCTGTGACCCAATACCACGATGAGCATTGACTTCAGCAATTTCACACTTTGCAGGGATGAAAATATCATGGTCAGACTCATTGCTAATCATAACTGGGAGTTTATGGGGTGGTTGCTTGGGGAAATCGATCGAACAAGTTCTCACTAACAGGCCACCATGTAAGGCAGACGAAGACGGATGTTCGAGAACAACAGATCAGTCATTTTGGAGGCCTCGAGCTACAGTTATGCCATCTAAGACCACAGTTATCCCAGCTGAAATAACTTGAGGACCCCTGCCTTGCAATTTTACCACACCATGATGGCTGATGCTAGTAGTTTGACAACAGCTTTGTAACCATACGGGATCGGCTGTGATCTGTTTCACAGTAAATGTTGTACAACATATCAAGAGTATTTGTGCCAAACAAAATGAGGGATTGTGAAGCATCTGGTACATCGGGTACTACCAAGGCAAGTGTGACACTTCAACCAGCATTCCCAGACATTCTTTTGGGATCTGGTTACATCTGAGGGACATATCCGTCTTATTTCAGCACCCATTTGTCCCATAACAGAGACTGAATCTAGTTTAACTTTGAGTTGGGTTTGTTTAAATGATTCCCTGTTTTCCATGCAAGCGTTTTTTCCTCTAGCTGTTTCTTCTTTTCTGTTCAACTACCACCTTCTGAATTTCAGGTGGGTTAACATCACTTACTGAAATAGACAGAGATTTCTTTATGTCTATTTAAAGAAGGGGGGGGGGGGGTTATCAGCTGTTACTTTGTGTATGGGACAGAGTTCCTTGTCCCCAGATTCTACAGTCGCAATAGTCTCACTAGCATGGGCTACACTTCGCTCTTATCTTCTGTTCTCCTAAGGTACACTCGATGTTGGAACATGTATGTGTGTGGATTTATGTTCATTCACACACTCCATGGGGGGCTCAGGCGCTGATGCTGAGGAGGCTGCAGTTCACCCCAAAGCTGATGAGTTAAGTGGGGTTGAGTTCAGTCAGGGTTCTGTGCAGGACACTTGAGTTCTTTCACTCCAACACACTCATCACAGCATGGAGCTCATTATGGACAGGGACATTGTCATGCCGAAACAGGGTCAGGCCAGTAAGTTTAATTCAACAGGATATGGAGACATTTCATAGAGAAAAAACCATATACGAGTATGCTTGTTGGGGGGGCACATTCTTCATATTTCAATAGCATGTTACTAAAAATATCAATGATGTGTGGATGGTTCAACAGCATGATGATATAAAACATCCACGCATCACACTCCTTATCTCATGGCCACTCAGATCACTCGACTGCTCCATCATCATCACCATCATGGTGTCTTGTTCTCCAAATTCACATTACACAGATCTCAGAAACTGTGAAGAACACAATAATACTGCTAACAAGCACAGTGTACGTGTCGCCTCTCTTTACCCGCCCTGCCCTCGAGTTCTCGCACTCCTGGTGGTAGGCGTTTTTTATTTTTATTTTTATTGTTTATTTTTTTAAAAATATGTCATCAGCATGCACCCAAGACTCCTCCCATTTCAAAGGTCCATCCTGAGCACTAGTGACACTTTTTCATTTGAGCGACCTCACCGGTGAGTCGATTTCTTCATCTCCTGAACAACTCCTGAACAATTCCTGAACAACTCCTGGACATTTCTTTTACTGAACTGGACAAAATGTCACTGTATAAACACACACACACCTGACCAGATGATGATGATGATGATGATGGCGTTTGATGATGTCATCTTGTGGGCGTGGCTTGGCTTCAACATTTGAATCCTTTAGTATAAAATGTTAATAGCTGTAAAGTATTAGATCATTTTGTTGTATATTTGCTAGGAATGTTAATGAGCAATCATTAATCTATTAATTAAACAATTATAAATGTGTTAATGATTGCTCAATATGCGAGCTACGAAATAGTATGCAATACTTTTTCGTAGCTCGCATATTCTCGATTCCCATAATTTTTGTACCACAAGAGGGCGCATGTACAGTTCGCTGTATTTTTTGTGGGTTTGTTTTTGAATGGGAACCGTACATTTTTCCAGTTTTATTCAGTTTGTTTAAATGATTTCCGATTCTTTTACCACTTTTTAAATATTATGACATTTAAAATTATTCCTATATCTTTTAAAAAATTGCTATAAAAACACATGACTATGTGCAGAAACATTCCCAGTGTAAGATGCACAGGAAAGGGGTGGAGCTTCTAGGGTTGCCAGTTACTATCAGTAAAGGTTCAAAACATCTAGATGCATATACAGATCAGCTCATCAGACCGTTTAATTTTTATTAAGGAGGATTTAAGACGCCATACCTGCGTACGGCATTAAGGGATTGCCAGGTCTATTGTAGTTAAACCCAACACGATGTTTTTCTACATTGCTCGTTAGCGTGCGCCACAGGATTGTTCCTACTAGAGCTAATCGCCTGCACAGAATGACTCGCAGCTCGGCGTTGTGCATGTGCGCAGTGCACAGAGAATTAATGATCAACTTAATGGCAAATTAATGACTTTGTTGCTCAATGGCGTGAACTCCTGGTACACGGTTATACTGTTAAAACAAGCAGGAGACTAGAATTTAAAACATTACAACGTGCATATACAAGTCTCAACGTCTGGTCGGTTTGTAAATTAAATGACGTCACAGTCCAGGTAATACGGTGTGTATGTAGTGTATATACATGACTGTGTGTGTGTTATCTGAGAAGCACTCGTGCAAAACGGTTGTGCGCATGCGGTCAGCCTGATGGTGTTTTCTGCCAGGAAAAACAGCCAAACCATGCCATCTGGTAGCTGAAGCTGGCACCGAGGGGACGCTGTATGGCTCCATGACATATTGGAGTAGTTAAAATTAACACTCTGACACGGTTTGGCAGAAACAGCCATTAAACAAATCTACTGCTTGCTCTATTTCAGTCTCTCTCTCTCTCTCTCACGCACACACTCACATCAGTAAAGTACTTTTCTACCCCCCTCACCAAGCCCCCCGCCCCAACCTTGCAAAACAAAAATTACAACATTGCTGAACAAAACAAATCAGCTTTATTTAATTTTTTTTCCCTAAAACAACGCAGGCGAACTTAAGAGAAAAGTAAAAACTATGCAAAAGTAAAAGCATAAAAAATACAAGATGAATCAATTTAAATCAAAGGAGCGTTACATCTCCCGGATGCAATCCAGTAAACAGAGCATGTGTGTACATTTTGCATTAGTAATATTAATATCAGTATACACACACACACACACACATACGCACGCGCAGGATCTGTAACCTAATACCGCACCTCCTGCACTTCTTTGTGGCATTTTAAAGCAAAAGGAAATCCTCAAATAAGGTCCATAAGAATCTCGTCCTCCATCACGCTCGACACCTGGGGCATCCCGGGGTTCTGCGCCACGGCGCCCCGCGGACCCGCGCTCATCATCATCTGACCTGCACGGAGGGAGAGAATCAAACAATGTTTAAAAAAAAAAACCTCATAAATATTACCATGAATAAAATGTTGAACCACAAGGCTAGTATCACTAACACATCTAGACTCGAATTCGTCACAGCTTTAACAACAGCCAAACATCAACACGACAGCGTTACCAGAGCAACCATGATTTTGTTCATCCCTAAACGCTAACTTGTTTGCCCGCTTTAAAGCCAACGCATGCTGTCAATTCTTTGGTTGCTACAAAAAAAAATTCGCAACCACATTTATTTATTTATTTGGGGTGAAGATTATCATGCTATTCAGCTAGCTAGCTATAGTTATGCTAGCTAATAGCATTTATAATTATTAAGCGTATTCGACCACTTACATCCACCAATTTCAATCCATACCACTAGGGGGTGCTAAAAACAGCTCTAGCTGCACCTAGTTTACGTTACAGATAGTGAGATTAAAAAGTGACCTCCAGAGCCAGCGTTAACAGATGGATTGAATAAAGCATTTCGATGTTGGAACACTGACATGTAGAGATGTTTCTGGTATTCGTAAGACAAAAGGAATCTTTTTAGTTAACGATTAGGACAATTGTATCTCAGCTTTAATGCTCGTCAGTATGAGCACTGTTAGTAACAGAACAAAACAAGGTGCATGGAATCCCCCGTAACTTCCTTTAAAAATGTTGTACTCTGACATTTCTGGTGTTAGCATGCTAACCGTTTGTTGCTCGGAGTAAAATAAGGTGACACCAGATGCCAGGCACAGATGGTGGAGTTGGAATAATAAAACCCAGACTGAACGAGTAATGTGTGATCTTTAATAAACAAAGGTATGAGTTTTTGGATGTTTTGCCGCTGTTGATAAAAAGGAAACCGCAGTGCATCGTGGGTAAGGACGTGGTCATACCTGACATGGGCTGTCTCCACTGCGACTGGATCTGAGGGCCGGCTCCTGTAGGGTGCACCATCGGCTGGTTGAGACCCTGCAGAGGGAGCATGCCCTGCATGTGAGACACGCCGCTCTGCTGAGGGAGAGAGAAAACAGGAAGTGGAAACGTCACCAGCAACGGAGGAAAAACTAAAAGTTTTACAAAGTGATACAGTGATACAGAGTTCATTTTCATTATAAAAAAAGCTTTACTTTTATATTCTTATCAGTCTAATATACAGTACATAGAGCGGTACCTCTTCACTCTGGAGGCGAGTTCTTAAGGTGAAATTTCGTATCGCGAAACTCGTTGTCCGATAGGAAATAATGTAAATGCAGATAATTCGTTCCAGCCACCCAAAAGTATTACCAATCTTACCATCATATTTTTGCATAGAAAAACAATCAAAACATTCAGAAAAAAATCATGTAAATGAAGTCAAACATGAAATAAATATACATTAAACCTCACTTAACCTTAATTTATAATTCTTCTTGGCACCGGCTGCATTAAAAACCAAACTAAAAGCGGCTCCCTTTTCTTCTTGCTATTATCCTTGATAACATTCTTGGGACCCGTGGTGCTACGTCTTCACTAAGTCTTACACAAAATGCAAAAAAAAAAAAAAAAGTAAACTTGCTTGCCTTGGCTTTCCATTGACGCAAACAAGTTTTGAATGGCTGCCGGACGTAGGCGCGACTTAGCCGCTATTTGGTTCGGCTCGGTTCGGTTGCACATATGCCAAAAATGCTTCATATTTCTTGCAAAATTTCAGTTCTTAAGGCAAAAATTCTTGAGGCGGGGCGTTCATATGCTGAGGTACTGCTTTATACATTTTTAACTAAACCTTTGTAAAAAGTTTGTAGGCTCGTGAATTTGTAGTGACGTGGTTTGTGATGCTGTGTCTAAAGTTTTGGGAATTTGGAGGCGGAGTCAACACCTCATCTTCCTGAACATTGTCTCCTGCTAAAAGACACCAATGCCATCAGGGAACACCGTCTCTATGAAGAGGTGTAACTCAGTCTGTAACAATGTTTAAGTACGTGGTACGTGCCAGAGTAACATTCACATGAATGAACTGCAGGATCCGAGGTTTCCCAGCGGAACATCACCCAGAGCGTCACACTGCCTGCACCTGTCTTCCCACAGTGCATCCTGATGCCATCTCTAACCCATCAGACCAGACTGTCTTCTTCCATTGCCCTGTGGTTCAGGTCTGATGCCCACTGTAGGTTCTTTTGGTGGAGGATACGTTCAGCATGGGCACCCTGACCGCTTTGCAGCTCCATACACAACAAACTGCGACACAATGCGTGTTCTGACACCTCTCTGTCACAATCAGCGTTCACTTTGTCAGCAGTTTGAGCTACAGTAACCCTTCTATTGGATCGGACCAGACGAGTAGCCTTCACTCCCTATCAGTGACCCCTGGCCGCCCTGTCGCCGGGTCACCGGTTCTCCTTCCTTGGAGCACTTTTGGTAGGTCCTGACCGCCGTGGACCACACAAGAGCTTCAGCTTCAGAGATTTAACGTTACGACTGAAGGAATATTGTTTAGTGTTTTTATCCTCTCATTATTCACTTTTAACTGGAAAAGTTATTTTAAAAAATCGAGATTTTGATCTGTAGCTGTATATAAACCTTTGCAGCGCTGTGAAGAAAAAAGAGAAACTGTGATTTCACAGGAACATTTCCAACTATAAAGCAGCCGCTGCCTATTTAAGCGTGCACACACACACACACACACACACACAGAACACTGTGTGATTACACTCATTATGTAACCCTGAAGAGCTGCTTTCTCTCTAACACACACACACACACTTACTGGCTGCTGCTGGCTCAGGAGAAGGCTACGGAGCTGTGGATTGGCTCCTGGGTTGGGGAGGCGGAGCATGGCACCAGGGGGTTGGGCTTGACCTTGAGCCACCTGATTGGGTGAAGCACCGGGGACAGGAGGCTGCTGATTGGACGTTACTGCCCCTCTCATCGTTAGCTGAAAAAACAGAAGTTGAAAATATGTTTACGAAACGTAATAAATGTATCAAAACATTTAAAAAAATTATAAAAAATTATAATTAAAGCGATCATTACAGTGAGTAAACACCAAGCGATCACAGACCACATTTTAGCACTTAAAGGATTCGTAACTGTTGCCAAAGAGAAAATATTGGCATCCAATGTTAACTCCAAAACGCAAACTTCGCCGTGCGTTAACTGTATTTCCTGTAGTCCATAAACAAACAGTCTCCACAGAGCCTGTAGGTATCGTCTCGCTAACAAGCTAGCGGGAATACAGTCATTAATTTCCATCAGCTGTCGCATGTAGACGCGGGACTCGGCTGCACAACACCTGATCTGATTTACGCGTAGCAAATCAAATGCTACAGTCGGGAAATATTAAATAGCGCTCTGGTTAATGCTGCTGAATTAGTGTCGAGGTCAGGCGTCATTTCTGAGGCTTTTTCTAGAAAGCAGTGTCAGGGTGTAGTAGACTGAAGCGAGCCATCACAGAAAACACTAAAGATACAGAAATTGTGATTAAAACATGATGCACTGCCTCACTGTCACCGTCTGGATTTACACCACCGCGTTTGATATAATCTGATTTACAGTCATGTTTTACACTGTCACGTTTTACAGTATTTCGTTTTATACCTTCTCATTTTCCACTGTTTCCTTTTACAGCATCTGTTTCATCATCTAATTCACACCACCTCATTTACACTGATTTGTTTTACACACAGTCTCATTATACAACCTCGTTTTACAGAATTTAGTTGACATCGTCTCATTTACACTGTATAATTCACAGCATCTCGTTTACACAGTCTTGGTTTACACTGCTCACTTCAGTGTCTCGTTTTACACTGTCTAATCCACTGCGTCTTATTTACACAGTCTCGTTTTATACTGTCTAATTCACGGCATCCCGTTTTACACTGTTACTTACACAGTCTTGTTTTACAGTCTCGATTTACACGGTCTCGTTTACACAGTCTCCTTTTACGCGGTCTCGCTTTCAGATCTAATTCACTGCGTCTCGTTTTATACTGTCTAATTCACTGTATCTCGTTTTACACTGTCAAATTCACTGCGTCTCGTTTTACAGTGTCTCGTTTACAGAGTCTCGTTTTACACCATCTAATTCACTGCTTCTTCTTTTACAGTGTCTCGTTTTATATTGTCTAATTCACTGCATCTCGTTTTACACCGCCTAATTCATTGCGTCTCGTTTCACAGCATCTCGTTTACACAGTCTTGTTTTATACTGTCTAATTTACTGCATCTCGTTTTACACTGTCTCATTCACTGCGTCTCATGTTACAGTGTCTCATTTTATACGGTCTAATTTACTGCATCTCGTTTTACAGTCTCGTTTTACACTGTCTTATTCACTACGTCTCGTTTATACTATCTTGTTTACATAGTCTCGTTTTACACTGTCTAATTCATTGCGTCTCGTTTTACACCATCTAATTCACTTCATCTCGTTTTTCCAGTCTCATTTTACCCCATCTGGTTTTACACTGCCTAATTCACTGCATCTCGTTTTACACTGTCTAATTCACTGTCTCGATTTATACCGTCTCGTTTACATAGTCTTGTCTCACACTATATTATTCACTGCGTCTCGGTTTACACAGTCTTATTTTACACAGTCTATTTCACTGCGTCTCGTTTTACAGTGTCTCATTTTACAGTGTTTCTTTTATACTGTCTAATTCACATTCTCACTTGCACTGTCTAATCCATGCATCTCGTTTTACAGTTTCTCTTTTACACTGTCTAATTCACAGCGTCCCATTTTACAGTGCCTCATTTACACAGTCTCGTTTTACACCGTCTCATTTCACGGCGTCTCATTTATGTCATCTTCTTTACATCTCATTTACACCGCTTTGTTTACAGAGAAACAGAAATGTGAGGTAAGGGGGTGTGTTCAGAAATCAGAGGAATCTCCCAGGGCTCCAGTCAAGAGAAATAATAGTTACACTGCATTCCGTGAGATTTTTGGAAGAGTCTCAGAGGGAAAGCTGTAACTAGTTTTATGTAAGTTGATAACAACAGCTAGCTAACGTAACTGGTTTTTAAACATCTATACATTAGCGTAGAAGTTTGCGGTGATCAAAGCGTCCTTAAAATGAAAATAATTGTGTATTGCTTTATTGTATTTTATTAAAAAAAAATTTTTTTTAAAAGGATGAATTATTGGAAATCAAACTACTGTATATTACTTCATACAGTGAAGTGTGTGAGCGTGTGTCTCACCATGTTATTCTGTCTCTGCTGCTCGTCCATCATTGTGACCTGACTAACAGGAGCCATGCCCACCACCACAGGCTGGGTGGAGAGAAGGAGAGAAGGAGAGGGAGAGAGGGAGGAAGGCGAGGAACAGACCGAGCAGGATGGAGGGACAGAAACAGAAAGAGGAACACGTGAGCGGAGAGGTGGAGCGTTAGAACATCATGCAGCTTGAGCGTGACACCGAGGACAGGAACAACATCGGGGCGGAGTTTAAGAAAGAGGCAGCCGTAAACCCCCGCCCACTGAGCGGCAATCTGGCTGCTGACTGGTTACCTGTGGCTGCACGTTGCCGTGAGTGACGGGGATCTGTCCAGGAGGTCGGTTCAGGAAGTTCTGATTAGGCGGAACCTGAGCAGGCTGCATCTGACCCGCGTTACCCATCTGAGCAGAACCAGACCAGGAAGTGTTACACACACAGGGCACGCTACACACACCTGTACAACTGTGTGCGTGTGTGTGTGTGTGTAAAACAGTAAAATAAACATTTAACACTTACAATGACTTAGGTTATAAAGTGACAAAAAAATTGTGTACAAAAATGTATTATATATTCTTTTAATTAATTAATACTGTACACTGAATATACAGGAGGAAATAAAAAAAAAAGGTAACCAAAAGAAAAGAAAATGAAAAGGAAGGGAACGGAAGGAAGGAAGAGAAGTAAAGGAATGTGGAGAAAAGTAAAGGAAAAGAAAGAAAAAGTAGGAAATATATAACAGGAAAAATATATAAATCAAAAAGAAAGAGAAAGGGCAGGATAAAAAGAGGGAAACAAAAACAGAAACAAAATGAAAGAGAAAGAAACCCAATAAAACATCAAAGGGAAAGTAGATCTTTCATGTCAGTTCTGTTTGATTTTATTGATATTACAATTTGCAAAAATGTTTTAAATGATAGATTATTATTAAATATATTTTGTATGATGTAAATACCGCTAGCTGATAAAGTCATGAGAGCAGGATTTTAAACTCTAGACTTTAATTAATTTCTTTTGATTACTGTTTATTATTAAAGATGTATTTTTTAACCAGAGATTTTTATTATTTAAGATATTGTTTAAAATGTAGCTATATTCATTGTCTTGAGTTGTTTTTATTATTTTCCAAATATAAAAAAAAATAGCCGAAGGATTTCAAACTGTAAAAAAATTATATTAAATGAGAATTATTTTATTTATTTAATTTTACATTAAAGTTCATTATTTTGTGTCTAATACTTCTGTAGATTCCTATGGAATCACTGTGTGTGTGTGTGTGTGTGTGTTTGTCACCGTGCGATGTTGCTGCACTTGTTTGTGGTTGGTGATGACTTGGCGGATGCCATTAACGAAGCCGCTCTGGTCGTTAGGGATCAGACCCATGAAGATCCTCTTCTTGGACGAGTAGAGCAGCATGAGGACGCGCACTTCACACGGAGCGCTGTGGGGGAAATGAACACAGCCCGCCTATACACACACACACACACACACACACACACACACACACACACAAACAGAGTGAATGTGAGAGAGTGTGAGACAGCAAGTGAATGTTTAATAACATTTCATTCCTCTGGAACGCTGAGTGAAAACTGAACCCTCAATAAAAGAGACCTTAGTGTCCACACACACACACACACACACACACACACAGCCTGATCAGTGCACCCTCTAGTGGACAGCTCTGAGACCTCCAGGCTCTCGGTGGCGAGTTCTCCTTCTGAGCGATGCGTCTCCGTCAGACTCGGTCGGGATTAATAACGCTACGGTTACTCTGCAGGATCTCCGCCACTGCAGCCAGAGCTGACTCAGTCATTTCTCCAGTGTGTGTGTGTGTGTGTGTGTGTAAGTGTGTGTGAGATAGAGAGTAAAAGGAGATTATGAAAAGTCAGGGGCTGTCTTACGAAAAGATTCAGTGGAAGATGATTAATAAATTGTGGGTCGTGTCTGAGAGGCCACACCTCCTTTTTACAGATATGTTCAGAAGCCACACCTCCTTTAACATGATAAGCACGGAGGCCACGCCTCCTTTTACCAGCTACAGTGGAACCTTGGATTACGAGCATAATTTGTTCCGGAAGTGCGCTCGTATTCCAAAACACTTGTAAACCAAATTTAATTTTCCCATAAGAAATAATGGAAACTCAAATTATTCGTTCTACAGCCCCAAAAAATAAATACATAAAAATAATTA